>LPNX010132856.1:278201-365705 GCA_001517045.1 Pseudotsuga menziesii | reverse complement strand
CTAGGCGAAGAGGTAGAAGACATCCCACTTCAGCTTCGTTCATTGCCCTAGCACCTTCCACCTCAGTCCCAACAGTTGCACAAGCACCTTCAACCTTAAGATCAACCTCAACATGTCCACCTACTGCTCCAAGAGGAAGAACGGTGACCTTTGCATGTAAAAGGGGTAGAGGGAATCTTTTATTCCTTCATGGTTGTAGCATCTAGATGCCCCATGATGATTCATCTCGATTCTCAAGATATACATTTATTTTTGTTTTGATGTGATTTTGTTTCATCCTATTAAGACTTATAACTCAAGAGTTGGAATAAATATCATGTTTCAATATTGATTTATGATGTACCATTTGACATAATATTATGCATCTTATATATAATATATCAGATTATTTTCATATTTATGTAGCAATGTGTTTGTTTGATGTTGCTGTTGGCTTGGATGTTTAAAAAATTGAAAAAAAATTAATTATTTTCATATTTTTTAAAGTTTCCTGATAATTTCCGATATTTTCCCCAATATTGCTGATAAGTTAGATTATAGATCCTTGGCAATAAATTAGCCGACAAGATAAATTTAACATTGCTTTAAACCGAGTTCAAATTGTAATCCTAAACTCCCAGATTAGTACAACCCTTCATAATCAATGACATGGAAGTGTTCACTATGCCTATAATACTAGAATGCAAGGGAAGGAAATGATGTAAGACATTTATGTGTTTGTAAAGCTAATCTTGCCATGAACCAATCCCATGTCTGAGGTTCCTGCCACCATGCTGCAGAACAGGATTGATTGATTATTGGATTTCCCTAGAGTACATTTGTGTGTGTTTTAGGGAGGGCTATCTAGCTATCCCTGAAACTTGTCCTCACATCTTCCTTCACTGAAATTTGATGTAATATAAAAATTTCCTTCACAACTTGCTATTTTTATTTTACAAATTTCTAAAATATATCAACCCTATTCTGTTTGCTTACATGTCCTTCATGCACTTCAATGTATAGCTGGTAGACTTCTAAAAACTTCCATTACGATACGGATAAATTAATGGCACTCTGATTACAGTCCATCATCAGAAACTCATGCACATTAATGAGAAAGGGGGCATATAACATGTGCTTCATGATAGCTTAAGCCATTCAAGTTTATTTCAATCAACACATGAAGCTCATCTCCATTATATTCCACTCAATATACCTATTATTTAGTATAGCGTATTTTAGCTCAAAACTCTCACATGACAAGAAATTCACAATAAGGATCCAATAACAAATTCTGTGTTTGACTTGATACCCACCCTAAACTTACCCAAGTCTTCTTCTAAATATAAAAAATTCTTCACAACTTGCTATTGATTTTAGGCAAATTTGTAAAATACAATATAACCCATATTTTGTTTGCATCCATGTTTTCCTTCATGCACTTCAATGTATTGCTTCCCTAGATACCCAATACTACACAGATACATTAATGGAATACTGCTTACAGTCCATCACAGATTCAGAACCCATACACATGACTGAGGAAGGGGACATTATAGCATATGCTTCATGATTAACCCGCCCAAGTCTTGTATGTAGCTCATCTCTGTTACATTCCACTAAATATACCTACTTTTTATGAAATACCTTTTAGCACAAAACTTTCACAAGACAAGAAATTCACAACATAAACCCAACAAGAAGTTCAGTGTATCCCATGATACTCACCTGAAACTTACACAAATCTTCTAAATAAATAAATAAAGATCCTTCACAACATTGTGCGATTTGATTTTTGTAAGTTTCTAAAATACAACCACCCTATTCAGTTTGCTCTAGTGTTTTCCTTATGCACTTCAGTATATAATTGGTAGGTTTCCCTAGCTTCTTGTTTCTATACATTGCAGTGTTCCTGTATTCAAAATGAAACTATACTATCACTATTGATGTAACTGAAACAGAAAACTAAGGGTAACAAAAATAAAGAGCCAAAACCAGACAAAATAGTGGGGGCATCTGCACACCCAAGGGTGGACTACACTATCCAGTTACGTAATGGATAAAGACTTATCCAGTAACATGGTTTTTTGTATTGATAAAAAGCTTCAGATGTGGAGGGGAAAATCCATCTTTATATGAAGGTAAACATCAATAATTACCAAAAAACGCATTAACTTAAACCATAAGTCACTAATACAAGTGATAGAGCCTTATCACAAAAAAGTAGAATTTTACAAATATTAAAATATGATACTGGAGGCCGAGAACTAGAACCTTATTACAAATTTATGAGCGTAGATACAAAACGGTTCATATGCATAGAGCCCTAAGTTGCATAGCAAGGGGAAACTAGTACAAGTTTCCAAAACTGTTTTTTTAACCACTTAATTTAAGGAGTGCCCCACCTTGGATGCTTGAGTGCTTTGATGATTTTAATAGAGAGTTTCATTAATGAATGCTCATAGTGGAGAACGCTTGGTGAATCACTCAAAGGAGGGGTGCACCCTCTTTCCTTGAGCCATTTTGGAGGGGGTTGCTACCTAATTACATTGTTGATCAATTGTTGAAACTTTAACATGGAGTTAATTACTTGTAACAAGTGGATCTAAACACTTTGGCTATTATTAGAGAGTTTGCTGAGAGAATTGTGGATTTAAAAAACATAATTATTCTTTTATTATTAACACTGTCTATATAAAGAGTAGCTTTTCCTCATTCACTTTCATGGTTAGATAGTTGTTGTTTTTTCGACCATGGGAACAGCAACCTCCCAAGGGTAGATCCAACAGCCTGCAAGCCAGATATACCAGAAACTTGTGACTTGGCAAGGGCCGAGACGTCCCGGTGGGGTCGCCTACCCTTCTAGCCTTGCCACAGCAGGTCATATGAGCAACCCTACCCCCCACCGGTTTTGAACCTGTGACCTCCAGGGAGATAACACATGTTCTACTTCTTAACCATTGGGCCCACTCAGGTTGCCTATGGTTAGATAGTTGTTGTTTTCGTTTTCCTCTCCTTGGAGCTTAATGGGTATATTTTCTTGGAGCACATGTGAAGTGCAAGGGTTTTTATCCTATCAATGTGTGGCTTATGTTTCTATTTCTAAATGTTGTTGGTGATTTGTAGAATTGCTAGAACTCACTTTTTTAGCCATGTGGGAAGAGCATACTTACCATGTTGGAAGGGATTTATGTGAAAAGTCTCTCCTATTTCCTTTTAATGTCTTATGCATATATGTATTAACTTGCTCCTATCATCTTCTAGAATTGTTGCTTGTAATGCTTCATTGTGTAAGTCACCCCAAATTAACAATGTTTTGATGTGGCACCTCTTGGACCCTCCTAGTTTGTTATCTACATTCATTTATCAACATGTTAAGGCTTCTTGTGGCATGCTTTAATGGCTCTTGTTATCTTAACCATTCATAAACCTTCCCACTTAGATTAGCCTCTTGACTCCATTTTCCCTTTTATCATTTTGTTAAGACTTATTCTCCCGGTATCCTTTTGTTAAGGCTTACTCTCCTTGTATCGCCTTGAGCGTCAATGACATAGCCTTAGCAATCTTATGTAGGGATACCTCCTTTGAGTTGGAGCAAAGCCAAACTAAAGTGTAGAAAGGGAGTTATTGAAGCGACAATGGGTAACCCCTCTTAGTTACCTTAAGGTTATGTTACAACTCGATTTAACATCCTAAGTGGAAGAGTCCCAATCCACTAGTGTTATCAAGTACAACTTAAAAAAAACACCATTGTCACCTCTGTGCTTAACTTCTATTTTTAAAGCCAACTCTCAAGGTCAAGGGAGGCTTCCTTATCGACTAGATCTAAGATTTGAGGAGAGCTAAGGGAAAAGATCATCTTAATTATGATGTGTGATGTGTATTAATTAGTTGCTTTCCCAAATAAAGAATTGGATCATTCAAAATCTGCAATAACCAATAGATCAAACACTAAGATGTTTTTTGAGTATGAAATAGCATGAACCATGAACATTAATAAATAACAAGTGTGAAAAATAGATACCAACAATAAAACATAAGACTTAAGGAATAAAATGATCAGGTAAATCAGTTCATTTCCATGTGTAACATATATCCACAAAATGAGATTGCTTAAGAGACAAGTTGTGTTTGTTCTTTAGAGATCTTTAAGTTAAGGCTTTGAATGAGACTCTACTTGAGAGGAAGATCTCTAAAACAAGGTGTCACCCAAACTTATTAGAATTACCAAACATGTTGAAGTGACTTAAAATCACTTCTCAAAGTATGGTGTTTAAATCTTTGTGGTTAAATGCCAAAAGTTGAAAGAATTCAATAAACATGGATTTAACAAATACACTCTAATACCATGTCAACAATCAAACCATGGTGAGTAGATTTTGCACTCTAACATCTAAAACCTAAAACTATGGATCACTAAAACTAAAAACACCAATCATATTTTTTTTATAGAGTACTTTAAAAGTTTAATCTCCAAACACATATTGTTAATTATTAAAACAGAAAACGCGCTAATCTAGACACTCAAAACATCATTGGTTTTCTATTAAATCTGAAAACATAAAACTAAAGCTACAACTCAAAACTCAAACTCTCGAACCACGTAATGTTGGGCCCTGCTTCTCCTTTATAAGCTAGAAGAAGAGAGTTACGATTAATCTATACACATGCACAATAGAGCCTTCATTGGTCATGTGAACTCTAACCCTAGTGTGCCTAGCAAGCATGGATAGCCAAGCCAAAAATAAAGTGCACCCTTCATTGAGCTATATATCCAGTTGCGTGAGTGCCTCTACTAACTTAGGAAACTTTGTCCTCTAACTACATGTAAAACTAAATAAAGCAAAAACATATTAGGAACTAAACTGTTGAATATAGGGAAGTATCTATAACTAGATATGGACTAAAAATGGTGCATGTATGCACCCCTTATCTCTCTTCCCTACATAAATATTAGTGTACCCTTATTAACATTGTACGACTTTGTTGAAGGTGTGCACACTGCTACACAATACTAATGTACACAACTCTGCTGGAAGAGGAATAGTTTTGTAGTGAGAACACTATCCAAGATACACAATGATAAAACTAAAATTTCATGGTTATACATTTGTTGCTTTTATTGGATATGAAAGAGTACATCTTTGTTGGATAGACTTCTTTGTGCGTGAAGTATATGCCAACAACATGGTCACTCCTTATGGGTTTTCTCACTAGTGCAAGTGGGTCATCTCATTGCAGAAGCAATCCATTGCTTGCATATGGGGCTAGGGGCAAGTCTTGGAAAAAATTGGGAAAATAAACACCACTAATCATGGCATCATAGAAATAAATATAATATTCTTCGATGATTGTTTGACAAATGAGGAAGCTTTGGCAAGAACCCCAAGTTTATCTAGATTAATAGATGGAATGCATAGGATTGCCCATCATTTTGAGCACATATCTTTCTGCCATATTCTTTGTCATTTAAACCAAGAAGAGAACATTGTGGCAATAAAAGTGCCCTTTTGAAACAAGGCCAAATGAGCCAAAATGGGGGTGGACTTAATGATGCGTTATCTCCCATGAATTATACAAATCAAAACATTAGACTCACTCTAAATTAATGGACAAGTGTCAAAGGAATTCAAAGTCCATGCTTTGCAAATCAACTCTCCCTAAACTCATTCTTAACTATGGCATGTTCGAGCCATAAATGGGCTTCAATCTCATTTTATACAACAATAAAGGGATAATGATTTTGTTGAGGTCTAGTCCAGTGTTTGTTGAGGGGTACATTATTCATTGTCTAAGGGCACCAAACAATGGAGTTGCAAGTCATTGCAAAGGCTTGAGGACTAGCTAGTACATGCAAATCAAGGGGCTTTCTTCTTTGAAAAGGTGGCAAGGTCTGGTTGGCATCCCATACTGCAATGGAGAACAAGAATAGGTGTAGCATAGGCAACATTTGTGACATCGTTTTATGCAAAGCCAAGCTCATCAAGGAGATTTGTAGACTGCTATAACTCAATTGGAAAGCAATTTGCATACCCAAGTTGAGTTGTGGTTGTTGGAGTTTGTGCAACTTCATAAGCTATTCTTAGTGTCCTCCTTTGGGAGTTGAACTTGTTGTAATTATTCATCTAAACCCTAAAAAGAACAATGTAATCCTTGGGGAGAAAAGCCAACAATAAAATAATAAAATATAAAATTATTTATTGCACCCCCCAGTGAAGTCGGCCCTAGTTATTTTCTAGGTGGCAAAACAGTATAAATAGAAGGCGCCCCTCCTCATTTCAGAACACAACAACAACGTAGCAACTACACAGCAGTTCGCAGTTTTTTGGGAAAGACAGCAACTACACAACAGCAGCGCAGTAGCTACATAGCAGTTCGCAGTTTTCTGGGAAAGACAACAGCTACACAACAACTCAAAAGTAGAGTGATTTTCAGGGTTTCATATTTGGAAGGTATTTCCATATTTTCCTTTTTCTTCATTGTACTCTGATCTCATAATTATCATCTCTAGAGGAAGGTTGTTGGGTTTTTCCCAATTGGCCAGGTGAAAAATAGTAAATACTTGTGTTATTGTTCTGTGCTTTGACTATCTTCTAGTGATCCTATTGATAAATGCAATTAAGATATACTGCTATAATCTTTAAGAAAATCTAACATGGTATCGAAGCAGTACTAGAAGAAGCCATTGTCGGAACTCTATCGGCAACTTGTCGAAACTAGGGTTTCATCTTTCAAGGTCTTCACTCAACCTTTTGGCAGAAAAAGAGCCTTGGGAATTTCGCTCTAAGGAAGGTGCATCCTTTTGTCAAAACAAAATTGGATTCTGGAATTTTTAGTTTTGGCTTGTCACTGCTGCGAGAAATTAGGGCTTTTCACATAAGTGGAATTTTTGAGTGAGCCCAGCATAGGATTGTTCTCCTCAAAATCGAAATTTAGAGACCAAGATAGAAATTTTTGGTTGGGTAAAACTCCGGGAAAGTCAAACCCTAATTTGACCCCAAACCAAAAAACTAGCACCGCAGAAGATCAACTCCAGATCCAGATCTGCAGTCAAGACGATCAGCATGAAGGTTGAAGATCGTTTGGATGGGGCTTCCAACTTCATCCCTTGGAAGTCTAGGGTTCTTCTTCTACTAAAAGAAAATGACCTATTACAGTTTGTAAAGGAAAAGGTCCCAAAACCAGAAGCCGAAGAAGACAAACCTCGCTGGAGAAAGGATGATGCCAAAGCAAGGAGGATTTTAGTGGACTTAGTTAGAGATCACTTGGTTCCTCAAATATCAGAAAAGATGACAGCGAGAAGGATGTTCAAAACCCTAAAGAAGTTATTTGAACACAGTAGCATCAATGTGACTCTCAAATTGAGGAATCAACTGTCGAACATGAAGATGACAAAGTCCGAGGATATTGCCTCATATTTCATGAGGATCACTGAGCTCCGAGACAAGCTAAAGTCTAGTGGAGACAATCTTGAAGAAAAGGATCTTGTCATGACCATCTTAAATGGCCTCCCACCATCTTGGGAGTCTTTCATCCGGACTATAAGTGGTCGAACCAAGTTTCCCAAATTTGATAAGCTATGGGCAGAATGAACTCATGAAGAAACAAGAATTGCGGCATGCCAAAGACTTCATGGTACTCAACCTAAGGAAAATCAAGTGTTCATATCACATACCAAGAAAGGCAAGGGAAGGGGAATGAAGCCGTACATTCACAAGCATCAAGACAGGAGATCACGTCCTCCACCAGATCAAAAGTAACAAAAGAAGGATCTATCTCAAATCCAATGCTACAAGTGCCAAAAATACGGTCATTATGCCAGTAGTTGTCGAAATACGGTCATTATGCCAGTAGCATGAGCTTCAATTGTTGATGTAGAAGAAGACCCTCCTCATAAGGAGCCAAGAAAGGATGATCGTTCGGAGTTCTTCTTCTAAGAAATGATATGAAGATCCAGATTGTGATGATCATCAAGCAAGACCAGTGGACCTTGACAGTGGGAGACCACCCACACAACTACAAAAGATAAGTAATTCATTTTACATGCTCTACTAGATTAGATCTAGTTGTTTTTTAATATGTTCTACACAGATCTACATTTCAGGTAGTTAACAAGTAGGCTCATCTAGTATTTGGTATACACATGATTGTTTAAATAGCATGTCATGCTGCACAACCCATCAAGGATGACAACTCCTTTATAACATATGATTGTCTAAATAGCATGTCATGTTGCACAACCCATCAAGGATGACAACTCCTTTATAACATACTTGGAGTAGTACACACTCTTAATGGTATGCTATAATGGAAACCATAAGCATCCAAATAATGGCCTTATGTGTTGTGTCGAAGCATTGACTAAAAGGTTGCCTACAGTATTTTGTTAATACATTGATTATGAAACATTGCTAACCATCTGATGGGATTTGACTTGTAGGGAATGCCATGATCTACAAGGACAAGCGATCCCATTGATATACGGATGGAACAGAAGCATAAAGCCTCTAGAAGATTGTATTATGACTCTCAGACCTAGAATAATCTCATGCAGAGATTTGGTGATCAAAAGCAAAAAGCTTCCACGAATGTCAGTCTATATGCTGCTTCAACAAGATTTACTCAACCCACTTCTGAGAGACAGAGGGAGTTATCCTTCAAAGACGAGAGTTCTATTCTATTACACATGATAGAAACCCGACGACACTGATGTCGTGATTCGAACAAGACAATTGAAGGATCCTTGATGAACTTGGTCGTCACCAAGATGGACAATTACTTTCCAGTCTACATTCATGTGCTCAAGTTAGAACCTTCAGGCAAGAAGGGAACATTCATGGGATATTGTAAGTCTTCAAAGGCTAACAGAATATACATCCCAACATCGAGGCAAATTGAAGTCAGTCGGGATGTAACCTTTGAAGAAGAAATGGCTATCCGAAAAGGAAGAGGATCAGATACGGAGATCAATGACGATGAAGGGATGAGATCATCTCCCCTACAAACATTAAGAGGGAGTCGAAAGAAATGAATAAATCGATAAGTTCCATTGATCCAATTGAGTAAGATGATGCTCCCACAGATATGGCAGTAAGTCGGAAAAGACCCAGATGGGCTCGATAGATTTTGTAGAATACAGAGGAGCATGAAGTCCCGCATGGAGCATATGGGAGGCCAGATTTGTTGCCAGAGGGCTCTCTCAAAAAGAGGGAGTCAATTATGATGAGACATTTGCTCCTATGGCTCGATATACTTCCATCAGATCGGTTATTGCTATTTCAGCTACAGGATTGAAGTTGTATCAGATGGATGCCAAGACAACCTTTCTCAATGATATTATTGACACATTACTTCTTGGGATTAGGACTGTGATAAAGGCAGAAGAAGATTTTCCTAGGTCAAAGAAATTACACCATGGATATGCTGAAAAGATTCGGAATGTTGGACTGCAAGTCCATAGCTACTCCGATGAATGTGAATTTGAAGAAGCTGAGGGATTCTGCTTCAGATTAAAATTTGATTGATCCCACCATGTATCGCCAGTTGGTTGGGTCCTTGATGTATCTGACGAACACCAAACCAAACATTTGTTTTGTTGTGAATGCTCTCACTCAGTTCATGTGCGAACTGAGGCAAATTCACTGGATTGCTGCAAAACATGTGCTCAAATACTTCCGGGGCACTATGGGATATGATCTTTGATATGACTCAGATTGTGACTTAAAATTGCAAGGGTTTACAGACTCAGATGGGTCCAGATGCACTACAGATAAGAAGAGCATTTCAAGATGTTGTTTCAGTTTGAATTCTGCAGTAATTTCCTAGTACAATAGGAAGCAAAACTCAATAGCTCTTAGTACTGCAGAGGTCGAGTATATGATTGCTAGTTCAGCAGCCAAAGAAGCAGTTTGGCTTCGTAAACTTCTTACAGGATTGTTGGCGAGATTCCAAAGCCAATCGTGATTCACTGTGATAACCAGAGTCATGTGCAAATGTCAGTAAATCCTGTATTTCACGACAAGTCAAAGCACACAAAGATTCAATATCACTTCATACATGATATGGTGCAGAAAGGTGTGGTCGAGCTCCAGTATATTTCGACAGACGACCAAACTACAGATGTTCACACCAAGCCTCTTCCCAGAATGAAAGCTTGAATACCTTCACGGAAGACTTGGAGAGAAGAGAACGTATTCCTCCTTGAGAGGGAGAGATGACTAAGAGACATCTACCATACTTTCGTCCAGATACCTCTACTCGTCCAGGTTCTTAGCTAGCTATGGGAGAAATCCCATGGGCAGATGAGACGAACAGGTAGTAGATGGTCGGGTTCACCTAGGTACCTCTGCTCGTCCAGGTTCTCAGCTAGGTATGGGAGAAATCCCATTGGCAGATGAGACGAACAGGTAATAGATGGTCGGGTTCACCTAGGTAACTCTGCTCGTCCAGGTTCTCAGCCAAGTATGGGAGAAATCCCATTGACAGATGAGACGGACAGGTAGTAGGTGGTCGGGTTCACACAGGTGCCTTTGCTCGTCCAAGTGCTCAGCCAAGCATGGGAGAAATCCCATCGACAGGTGAGTCGAACAAGTAGTAGATGGTCGTGTGATTGCACAGGTACCTCTACTCGTTCAGGTTCTTAACCAGGTATGGGAGTACCCCATCGACAGATGAGACGAACAGATAGTAGACGGTCGTGCATGTCTGCTCATCCAGGATCTCTAGCCAAGTATTGAAGTATTCCATCGATAGTAGAGACAGATAGGTAGCAAAAGATTCTCTCTCAAACATCCGGATAGAACAAAATTATGAAGACAACATTTAGTACGTTTAGAGTTGATGGAGACAGTATAGATGTACAGATGAAACCCAGATGATGATGATGAAGACCGAAGAATACCTTCCTTGTTGAGAGGGAGTGTTGGAGTTTGTGCAACTTTAGAAGCTATTCTTATTTTCCTCCTTCAAGAGTTGAACTTGTTGTAATTATTTATCTAAACCGTAGAAAGAACAATGTAATCCTTGGGGAGAAAAGCCATCAATAAAAGAATAAATAAAATAATAAAATATAAAATTATTTATTGCACCCCCAAGTGAAGTCGGCCCTAGTTATTTTATGGGTGGCAAAACAGTATAAATAGAAAGCGCCCTTCCTCATTTTAGCACACAACAACAGTGCAGCAACTACACAGCAGTTTGCAGTTTTCTGGGAAAGACAGTAGCTACACAACAGTTTGCAGTTTTCTGGGAAAGACAACTACACAACAATTCACAATTTTATGGGAAAGACAACAGCTACACAGCAGCTCAAAAGTAGATTGATTTTCAGGGTTTCATGTTTGGAAGGCATTTCCATATTTTTCTTTTTCTTTCTTCATTGTACTCTGATCTCAGAATTATCATCTCTAGACGAAGGTTGCTGGGTTTTTCCCAATTGGGTTTCCCAGGTGAAAAATACTTGTGTTATTGTTCTGTGTTTTGTCTATCTTCTAGTGATCCTATTGATAAATGCAATTAAGATATACTGCTATAATCTTTAAGAAAATGTAACAGTGGTGTAGGAATTTAAGTCCTCCAAGATTATGATATCCCCCAAGGTTGAGCACTAAACAATGTATACATATAAATCTTGGTAATGGTCCCATCTAGATACTTGTGGAGAGAAAAACTTGAGGATGCAAGAAGAAAGTAACATAATGCAATGAAGATGTCTTGGTGAAGGGGTAGAAAACCACAAACCCAAACCCACATGAATCTATCATAATCATCCAATGCAACTATGGTGACTCTACTCTAAATTGAGTCTCTAGATAAGCAAGCTACTCCTCCTGAACATCAAACATTGCATGAGCTTTAGTTCTTCTGCCTACAAACTAATAATCAGTAGTATCCTGGATGGTACCAGATGGGCTTGGTTGGACTCTCATGGGTCTCAATCGAAAATAGGATATTCGATGGTCTAAGTGCATCATGAATCAATCTCACAAAAGGCCAACAAATGCCTCTGCAATTCTAGCATCTCACAGAAACTCCCAACCCTCCACTCTATAGTAAAAAATTAAGACTATGGGTACTAGCTCTTCACTCTTTACCTCTTCTTCAATCACTACAAGTTAATCACAAGTTCAGTAATCTTCATCAAGTAGGTGGCTAAGGTATCTATCTTACTCACTTGCAATACCCTAAGCTTCTTTCACAACAACATCTTCCTATTGAAGTTCTCACTCTAATATAGAGTGACTAGAACATCAAGCATCTCCTCACCCATGGTCTTTCTAGAGATGTGAATGACTAACTGATCCTTTGCAAACTCAAGGATGACTCACTTCATCTTGACCATCTTCGTTTTAGTTCCCCAACAACACAAAATTGGTAGGATCCACAATCTTGTTCTCAATGATGTCCAACAAATCATGTTGATCCTTTAGTGTTCACAGAGTCTAGGGTGACTAGCTTCATCTTGTACATTTTCCTTTTATGTTACCCACGAGATCGATGAGTTCTACAACATTGCTCTCAATAATCATATAATGTCCCACAAATCATGCACCTCCAACAACATTTGTTCCCAACACTTCCACAAGATGATGTTAGAGGGACCTTCCAATGTATCTTCATATTTGAGATTGAACATAGTCATACTACCCTACTAGACAAACATATCTGCAACCTAAAAACAACTTGTCATAGATCCACAATGCTTTTCTTAAGCATAGATCTCAAGCATCTCACCCTTAAAACCTCCCTACAACTTCCTATCATGGGTGGCAACCTTACTATCCATACATGGATTCAACAAATAAGGTATGATACCATGTCAAAAATCAAACCATGGTGAGTAGATTTTGCATTCGAACGTCTAAAACCTAAAACTATAGATTGTTAAAACGACAAAGCCCAAACATAATTTCCAGTATATAGCATTTTAATCTACAAACACATATTGTTGGTTATTAAAACATAAAACACATTAATCCAAACACTTGAAAGTTGAAACAACATCACTAGTTTTCTATCATACTTGAAAACAACAAGCTAAAACTACAACTCAAAACTCAAACTCTTCAACCACAAAATGGTGGGCCCTCCTTCTCCTTTAAGGACTAGGAAGAAGAGAGGTATAATGAATCTAGTTGCATGCACAACAAATCCTTCATTAGTAATGTGAACTCTAACCCCAGTGTGCCTAGCTTGCATGGATAACCAAGGCAAAAATAAAGTGCACCTTTCACTGAACTAGAAATCCACATGTATCAGTGCCTCTACTACCTTACAAAACTCCAACCTTTAACTTTTGCATGTAAAACTAAATAAAACAAAAGACAAATTTAGAACCGAACTGCGGAATATAGAAAAGTATCTAAAATTGGATATGGATTAAAGATGGCACATGCATGGAGACAAAGGACTCAGTAAGCCAATGCCCCGATCACCCCCCTTGTCCTTGGTCATCAAGCCACAGAGATCTTGACCTCATCCTCAAAACTCTCTCTCTCTCTCTCTCTCTCTCTCTCTCTCTCTCTCTCAATGCCAAGATGTTACCAATCTTGAAGTCTCACTCTCACTTTGTATCACCACACCCATGATATTGTTATATATATCTTTTGGTGTTGGACAACCCTAGTGATTACCTCAATTTAGTTAGAGACTTTTCTATGTTGCACTTTTTCTTTTGCTTTCTTATCGTCTTTAGCATTATCTAAGAGTTGCTCTTGCACTCTCACATTGTATTCAAACTGAATGTATCTTTTAATCCCATTGACTTACTTTTGTGGTCATTTGTTGGACATTAACAAGATTATCTTATCTTATCTTATTATCTCTCCCCTCCATAAATAATAGTGTGTCCTTATTAACATTGTACAACTTTGGTGAAGGTGTGTACACTATTGGCAATTGCACAATTGTTGTACAATACTCTGCTAGATGAGGGGAATAGTTTTATCGCTGGAACATTGTCCAAA
Source organism: Pseudotsuga menziesii (assembly GCA_001517045.1). Classification (NCBI taxonomy): domain Eukaryota; kingdom Viridiplantae; phylum Streptophyta; class Pinopsida; order Pinales; family Pinaceae; genus Pseudotsuga; species Pseudotsuga menziesii. The sequence goes on along the minus strand of LPNX010132856.1, from coordinate 351,762 downwards.
ATACACAACGGTAAAGCTAAAATTTTCCTATTTATACATCTATTGCTTTTGCTAGATATAAAAGAGTACATCTTTGTTGGATAACCTCCATTTGTGTGTGAAGTATATGCCAACAACATGCCCACGCCTAATGGCTTGCTCACTTGTGCAAGTGGGTTGTCTCATTGCAAAAACAAGCCATTCCTTGGATAAGGGGGGCTAGGGGTAAGTCTTGAACAAATTTGACAAGATAAACACCACCATTGATGGAAACATAAAAATAAATATAATCTATTGATTATCTGACAAATGAGGAAGCTCTCTCATGCAAGAACCCCAAGTTTATCTAGATTAATAGATGGAATGCATAGGATAGCCCATCATTTCAAGCACATATCCTTCTACCGTATTATGTCATTTAAACCAAGAAGAAGATGTTGTGGCAATAGAGATGCCCTTTAGAAGCAAGGCCAACTGATCCAAAGTGGGGGGGATTTAATGTTGCATTATCTCCAATGACTTATACAAATTAGAACATCTAATTCAACACCTACTCTGAATCAATGGACAAGTGTCAAAGGAATTCAAAATCTATGCATTGGGAATTAATTATCCTCGTACTCACGCTCAACTCTGGCATGCTTGAGCCTTCAATGGAGTTAGAACTCATTTTGTACAACAACAGTGGGATAATAGTTTTGTTGAGGTTTAGTCCTATGTTTGTTGGGGGCACCCCATTCCTTGTTTAAGGCCGCCAAACAGTGGAGATTGCAAGTCATTGCAGAGACTTGGGGACTGGGCAGGTAGAATCAAATCAAGGGGCTTTCTTCTTCGTAAAGGTGGTGACACTTGGTTGACATCCCATATCACGATGGAGAACATGAACAAGTATAGTGGAGGCATTGCTTGTGACATAGTTGAATTCCACCATTTAATGTGAAGAGAAGCTTGTCAATTGGGAGATTTGCAGAATGCTATCATTCAATTGACAAGCAATTTGCATACCCAGGTTGAGGAAATGACGTCCAAGATTTTAGACTTAGAGGTGAGGCTAGACCAGCAAAATATTCAAATTGAAAGGTTGGTTTGGGAGCACAATGTGTTTAGTTAGATCATACCAGATGTTATAGCAGAAGCTTAAACAATACAGAGATCAGACAGATAAAACAAAGATTACTGGCAAACACGAAAAAAATAATCACTGAAATTTTATGTGGTAAAAGCCTCGAGAGGGAAACATCCACCAAGAAAGTCTATCGGTCTTCTTGTTATTCAAAGATGGAGATTACAATCTTCTCTGTAGCAACATACAACTATTATTCTCTTCAGATTCACATCAACTCTTCATTATCATCAATCCCCCTTTATGGGCTTACACATAGTTATAGACAACTATTCAATTCTAATTTTTGTTGCCTTAATAAAGCAGAAAAAACAAAATAGGAAAAACTAGATAATGCTAACTCTATAAACCAAAAAAATCAATTGTTGCTAAACTCAAAACTGTCAACTCCTATCTTTTCGAGAAATTAGTTGTCATCCTTGTCAACAATCTCCACCTTGACAACAATTTACCTAATACCTTGCTCTTGCTCTTTCATTACCTTTCGTGCAATCCAATAAAAGTTATGGCCCACCGCAACTGCTCTAATGTGACTAGTTTCGTGAACATGTCCGCACAATTCTTTTGAGTGTAAACCTTTTCAAGAAGTACTCCACTTTCATCAATAATCTGTCTTACAAAATGATATTTCACATAAATGTATTTTGTTTTACTGTGATAAGCTGGATTTTTAGTTAAATGAATAGCACTTTGACTGTCACTAAAAACTTTTACCTTATTATGTATCCTTCCAAACTCACCAAGCAAACCTTTCAACCAAATTACCTCTTTGCAAGCATATGAGGCAAATACATATTCTTCCTTTGTAGTGGACAAAGCAACAACATATTGCAGCTTTGACATCCAACTTATAGGATCACCTGCAAGAGTGAAGACATAACTAGAAGTGGATCTCCTCTTGTCCAAGTGACCTACAAAATCTGAATCAACATAACAACCGCAAACTTCATCACTTGAACCGTCAAAGGTGATACAATAGCGGCTTGTACCTCTAAGGTACCTAAGCACTCATTTCACTACTGCCCAATGCTCTTTTCTTGGATTCGCCATGTATCTACTGACAACACCAACCGCATGTGAAATGTCTGGTCTAATATAGACCACCAAGTACATCAAACTTCCTACTGAATTAGCAAATGGTACACAAGACATATACTACTTTTCTTCATCATTACTAGGACACAAACCCAAAGAAAGCTTATAATGGGAAGACAAAAGGATGTTAATTGGTTTCACCTTATTCATACCGAATCTATGAAGTACTTTCTCTGCATACTTCTCTTGTGATAACCACAGCTTACCATTTTTTTAATCTCTGTGTATCTTCATGCCTAAGATTAGTTTTGTTGCTCCTAGATCGTTCATATCAAACGCCCTAGCCAGATGAGCCTTCAACCTGTTAATCTCAACGATGCTCTTGCTTGCAATGAGCATATCATCAACATATAACACCAAGATAATGAACATGCCATTTTTCAACCTTTTAAAGTAAACACAATGATCAAACTCACTTCAAGTAAAATTTGTCTCACCATGAAGGAATCAAACTTCTTGTACCACTGCCTGGGAGACTACTTCAAGCCTTACAATAACTTTTTGAGCTTGCAAACCAATCTGCCTTTCTGGATTTGAACGAACCCTCCGGTTGTAACATTTAAATATCCTCATCCAAATCTCCATGTAGAAATGCAATTTTAACATCTAGTTGCTCTAACTCAAGATCAAGTAAAGCAACTAGTGCTAACATTAACTGAATAGAAATAAGCTTAACGACTAGAGAAAATATTTCATGGAAATCAATACCTTCCTTCTACGTGTACCTTTTTGCTACTAGTCTTGCTTTGTGTTTTGCAACCTTATCATCAACACCTTTCTTCAGTTTGCTGACCCACTTGCAACCAACAACTTTTCTGTCATTTGGAAGTTCCACCTTCCAAGGCATCCATTTCTTCTTTCATTGCTAATTCCCACTTAGTACTTTCAGACACCTTCATTGCTTCTTGATAACAACTAGGTTCTCCATTGTTAGTAATCAAAGCAACAAACGTAACAAAATCATCATACCTTTTTGGAAACTTTATGACCCGTGTAGACTTTTGCATAGATGGTTGTGACAATTCCTCAATTTCTTATAAATTTTCTAACTCTACATCTTCTTCTGTAGGAGCTTCTTCATGAACAACTTCATGTTCCTCCTCTCTTGTAGATGACTGAGTCTGCAACTGAATTTGTTGAATCTATGGTTCTTCTTCTTGTTTCATTTCATCGTCTTCCAAATCTGACTTCATGAGTGACATCTCATCGAATACAACATCTCTATTAATGATGATTTTGTGGACAATAGGATCCCACAATCTGTACCCCTTAACACCATCACCATATCCATCAAAGACACTTCTTGGATTTCGGATCTAACTTAGAGCGTTGTCTGTTTGGAACCAAAGCATAAGCATCACAACCAAAAACTTTAAGATTTGAATAATCACAAGGGTGTCCTATTCATACCTCTTCATGAATCTTACCATTTATTGTGGTTGCTGGTGATCAATTTACTAGATAGCATGCTGTAAGAACTACTTCTGCCCACAATTCCTGTTGTAACTTGGCATTATTGAGCATACACGTTGCTCTCCCCAAAAGAGTTTTGTTCATGCGTTTAACAACACCATTTTGTTGCAGAGTATAGACTATGGTTTTATGCATCTCGATCCCAACTTCTTTGAAATAATTCTCAAACTCCTTAGATGTGAACTCACCTCCATTATCAATCCCTAAGCACTTGATTGTCCTATTTGTGCTCTTTTCAACCAAAGCCCTAAACTGCTTAAATACATTAAACACATCAACTTTTCTCTTTAATAAATAGATCCAAACCTTCATGGAATAATCATCTATAAATGCCACAAAGTATGACGATCCTCCATAGGAAACTGTAGGGGATAGAACCCAAACATCGAAGTGAATGTAATCTAGGATACCTTTGCTAACATGCATTCCTACTTTAAATTTATGTCTAGCTTGTTTACCAAATATACACTGCTTGCAGAAATTAAATTTCAGAAATTTTAGACTAGGGAGTAGCTTACGGTCCATAAGTACCTTAAGCCCTTTCTCGCTCATATGTCCCAAGCGTTGGAGCCATAAATGAGCAGAGTCACTTGCAGCTTCAGAAGTCTTCGTTGCTTGACTTATCTCAATACTCCCTTCTAGCTTCTACACGTTCCTAATCCTTATTGCTTTCATGACCACCAAGATACCCTTGGGCACCTTCATAACTCCAACTTGAACCGAAAACTTGTAACCAACAACATCCAAAACTCCAATAGATATCAGAATCTTTCTTAATTCAAGAACATGCCTTACCTTAGCCAATGTTTTCACAGTGCCATCGTACATCCTAATTTTGACGCTTTTGATTCCGATAATTTCACAGGAAATATCATTTCCCATATAAACAATCCCTTCATCAATTGATTGATACAATGAAAACCAACTTATGTGAAGACACACATGGTGAGAGACACCAGAATCCAATTGCCAATTATTTTGATGTTGGTTGACATTGGAAATAGACGGTACCTCATCAACCATTTATAAACTTTCTTCTGCTACGTTTGCTTCCTTCGTGGAATGATATTGGGACTAATCCTCCTTAGATCCTTTTCTCTTCCAACAATCTTTCTTCAGATAACCTAATTTGTTGCAATACCAACACTTGAGCTTACCCTTCTTTGCTTTTGACTTAGTCCTGGATGTATGTCTTGAGCTCTACTCTCGTTCACTCGATCAGTCTTGTTATCCACTTATTTGTACCATAGTTGAATTAGCTGAAGAGCCGCCATTCGACAAACATGATAAATGTTTATGTTCTAGTGTATCAAATGATCCGCCATTTGTGCCTAGCCAGTTTTGGCTAGTTAATTTTTGTTTTAAGTAATTATGACCATGGCCCCGTAAAGTTTGTAATAAAATGTGCTAGTAGGGTGTTTTGAGTGGTTTGGTCTCTTAAGACGTAGAATTTCAACTAAGGTATTCCAGGGATTTTTTTGCCCTTGTCAATTATGCTTTGCCTATAGCCAAGTATAATCGACGAGGTTTTCTCCTGCTTCCTCCAAAGCTGGAATGCCCGATTTTGAATTCTAGGCTTTGGGGGGTTATTAGAGCCCAACTGAGTATGTATAAACCTACTAGACATTATTATAATAGACTATGGTCATGTCCTAAGTCATTAGGACTCTCAGAAGAAAAAAAAATTCCGAAATTTTTTTACTGGATGCGTCAAATTTTGGTTTTATTAATTTTTTTTAATTTTTCCGAAGTTTTTAATTAAATTTTTCCATAATTTAAATGGAAAACTTAATTTTGTAATAAGTCAGTCATCCGAAACCCAAATTCAGTGATTGAAGGCTCTAACCTTAAGCCAAAAACCATTCATGATCAACTGGTCAGCTATCCCTAAGTTTCGAATATTCATTCAGCCTCATAATTAATAATTTCTCAAAAAAGTCATTTACAGAGAAATTATTAATTAAAATCTTTAAAATGAATATTTTGGAGATAATAAAAAACTCTCCAAAGTGAACCAAATTGAATAAAATAAAAGGCTAAATGACATGGCACAAAGCATTTATGATGATTCCAATCAATATCAGTCAGTTTCAGATCAAGCATCGGAGTGTAGCAGTTGAACTATCAGTCAGAAATTTGCCCTCTTTGGTCAAATTCGTTTTTGGTTGAAGTGTGGGTTATCTATTGGTTAAGTGATCATTACAAAGGAGGATGAGCCACCTCACCCCCTCTCATTACTCCAACACTCAGTTACAACTCAGTTGCAGCTCAGTTCAACTCCAAATCATCATGCCAATCTCATTCAATTACTTCGGTGTTACTCTTAGTTTGGTTTTTGGGTTTTAGCCTTCTCTCTTTGGCATAGAAGCTCTAGAGAATTTTCATTGTAATATTTTGCTTAAGATTTAATAAAGTTGATGACTTTGAAGGTCAATGCGGAAGCTCTTTGTTTGCCATGATTCACCTTGTGAGGTGATACCTTTCTTTGCTCCCATCTCTCTTGATTCTTAGGCATTTGATTGTATAATTGTTGAAGGCTAACAATCTAGCACTATATGGTATAATCCATGCTTTTCTCTTGAAGTTGTGTTGCTTTCAGGTATTGTCTGATATACAGGGGCTCTTTTATGGTTAACATTCATTCTGCAGGTTCTACAAGGAGTCATTTTCTTTCAAGAAAGTCGAAAAGCATAAGTTTATTTGCCTCATCCATCAAGCAAAAGCAATTCTTTCCGGTTACTTTTCTTAAGTTGGATCTAAATATCTCTCTTCTTTCGTCATATTTCCATGTATCACATGTTAATTTTGACCTGAGAAAGTAAGCTTGGGATTTGATCCCAAGTGCCACATAATTTTGTGGCTACTTCTCTTTCCCCATTAGCATCCTTGCGTACATCCAGCTAGACTAGACGGTTTCGGGACTAGTGCTTCTAGTGGTCGCCTTGTTCGAAGGTTGATCCCACCTTTGGTTGATTGTCTTGTTGACTTTTTGTCCTCTTCTTCTAGGTTGGATTTGGCCTCCTTCCACCTTGTTTGATTGTCTTCTTCAATTTTTTCGCTGCCCTCTTTCTTCAATTTTTTTGCAGCCACTTTTCTCCCAAGTTGCTGCCTTGTTTTTACCATTTTTTGCAGCCCTCTTATTGCTTAGTTCGCTGCCCCATTTCCCCCTTTTTTGCAGCGAACTATATGATGTTCGCTTCCCCCTTTTTCCCCCGTTTCCTCATTTGTTTCAGTCCGCTTTTGCCCTCTTTTTGCTCCTTTCTATCCTCTTCTTTTTTCCCATTTTGCAGGTTTGAAGAAAAGGTTCTCAACAAAAGATAAATCACTCTCCTTTTTGTATAAAATCTATTAAAAAAGCTTCATTTTTAGTCTTCTAGCTTTACTTTAAAATTCCTTTTCAAGGGTTAAATTCCCAAGACAAATTGTAACACTTAATAAAATTTCTCTTTTTGAGTGGGGTTTTTAAGCCCCCTACTCCCAACCTCCCCCATTTGGAGAGGTTCGTGGTGTTCTTTTCTTTTGTGTTCTTAGATTAGATTTGCTTTACTTAGAATAGTTTCATTTTCTTGCTTAGAACACTAATTACTAGATTAGCTTGTTTTGATTCATTGTGAAGTTGTGTACTTTGTCATTTAAAAATCTCATATTTCAAAAGTATTTCAACTGCTTTAAAGTAGAAATATCTTGAATCTCACTTTGTGGATCAAGAGTGCTCTCTATCGGAGAGTTATTGTTTATTTCAGTTTTTCTACTTACCCCCATGCTCTCCCGATTAAGGCCTAAAAACCTGAAAGAGATTCTTGGGTAGATTAGTCATTTTACTTTTTTTGCAAGTTAATTAATTAATTGCTAAGTCTCTTGAACTTGCTGGAATCCAAGTCAAGAGCACTCTCTATCGGAAAGCATTCCCACTGCATTTCCTTGCATCAAGCATATAGTTTAGCTAAGACTCTTGAACTTTTGTCATAAGACAAAGTCAAGAGCACTCTCTGTCGGAGGGTTTTAATTAATTAATTTAATAAAATCTTTCAACTCACATTCCCCCCTTAATTAATTTACTTCGTTGACATCCTTCACCTAGTATACTCTGTCAACTTTCGAGTTGGGCTCATACTCAGAACGATGAATGGACTTGCTAAGACCGCAATAACAACACAAATTAAAATTTTACCCCTTAACCAATGCACTGGCGTTGTAGAAAGTTTCCCAAGTCATTCCTAGTAAGGGCGCTTGAACCCCTACTGTCTAGATTCTCAGCTAGCTGGTCAATCTTTGCGATACGAGCCTGAGATACTGGGCGGGCCGTCATGTCCCGAAAGGAGTAACTCGGAAGATTTTCCTAGTCGATCTCTGATACCTTCTTTGTTTCAAAGCCATAATAAACAAGACCACTAAAATCTTTAAAATGTACCAAGAGCACTCGCATAACATTCACTAGCTTTATTTCAAGACTTGTTGTTAATTTCTTTAAGCATTGCTAGATCATTTTGTCTTTGGCTTATTAAAATCTTTATCTGCGAATGCATCTTTATTTACAAGTTCTTGATATACTGTTCATCTGTTAATCCAGTACAACAACATGGATTGTTATTTTATGTCTTGTGTTCGAAATTCATAATAGTAAAACATCCTTCATCACAATAACTCCTAAACAACACCCATCCGCATCATAACATCAAAAAACTTAACTTAAACATTGTGCCATAGAAAACTCTTTGTTAGGGACTACCCCCCTTGGCTTCGTTAGGAGTTAGCCTAAACGGAGGAGCTAGGAGTAAGTGACAGTACCTGGCTCTGCGCTTGCCCCCAAGGTCACACCTCTCCCACTTTCCTAAGTGAGGAGACAGCTTTCGAAAGATTTCTGCTGCTGGTGTGCGATCGGTGGACAACAAGTCTCTAGTCGTTACTACTATTGATGAAGAAGTTTCTTGATTATTCTTCCTTCATTGCTCTTCTAATAACAAGGCTCCAACAACAGTGTCATAATCAAAGGATTCTGGATTATTGAATGACATAGAGACAATAAGATGATCCCATGAATCAAGCAGCTTACACAACAAGGCTATTGCCTTCTCTTCATCATCGAGCTTCGTATCCTCAATAGTTAATTGACAGACCAGATCATTGAAAGTATTCAGATGATCATGGATCTTCATGCCATCAATCATTCTCAGGGTATATAACTTCCTCTTCAAAAAGATCTTGTTGGTCAAGGCTTGGTCACATACATGCTTTCCAATTTAACACATAAGTCTACTGTCGATTCGTCTTCAACAATGTTAAACAAGACCTCCTCTACTAAACATAGCTGAATGGTACTGAGGGCTCTCAAATCCAGATCCTCCTAGTCCTCATTCGACATGTCCACTAGCCTTTTTTATATTCCCAACAAGAATTTTTACACCCCTTATTACACAAGTAGATCTTTCATCTTGAGTTTCCATAACTCAAAATTGATCTTCCCATTAAACTTGTCCACCTCAAACTTCGCACTCTGTACCTTTGCCAATATCTTAGCAACCAAATCAAAGATTTTTTTTTAAACAAAAAAACCTTTCAATCACCTTATATCTCCCACCCCTTTAACCAACCAAAGTGTGCTTTTAAAAAAGGACCCTTTTAAAATATATCATTTAAAAACCCCCTTTTAAAGCATCTACAACCCTTTTTAAACTTATATCCAAAATTCCTTCATACATGAGGTGTCACATTTTTCGATGCATGAATGTTGCGACATATTGCACTTTGGTTTTGTTAAGGGTGTGACACGTTGCACCCAAAAAAATTCAAAAGTTTTCCTTATATTTGTCGCACCTTTCAAGAGGAGTGGATTGCGACACTTAGTAAATGTCGCTTTGGTTTGCAGAAAAAACTTCAAGCTTTTTCAATCTTGGACTTCAGTCTTCTTTGCCTTGATCTCCGTAACTCGACTCTAATACCACTTGTTATAGTGGAAGCTTAACAATACAGAGATCAAACAAATAAAACAAAGAATAATGGCAAACACATAAAAAATGACCTCAAAGATTTTACGAGGCAAAATGTAATGTCCATTTTTGGAAATTTTATTAAATGACCAATTTTTTCACTTTTTTCTCCTATTTTGACCTTTGACTAATTTTGATGTCTAGGTCTCCAAATTGGTCCAAATGCTCCCAAGTCTTCACAGAAGGTATATGAATGATATTAAGGTTTGAATATGATGTTCATGGAAGCTTTATGACCCTCTAAAGGCTTCTGCAAACTTGTTTAAGATTTAGGTCGAGGTAGGAGTTGTGGGTAGTAATTTGGGGTTCTAATTCCCCCACAATGAATACTGAAAATAACTTCCCAAATGCACTCAAGCCAACTCGAATTTCTAAATGGAAGTAGGGGACATGTAAAGGACATCAATATGAACTCATATGCATCACCATTCAACTTTTAATGTCTGATATAACTCCCTTAAATCAGATGCAAAAATATTAGTTTCAACCTTGGGGGGAATGATAGGAAAACTTCTCCAAATGCTATGAAACTCAACAAAATAACTACAAATGCTTATGTACTGAACATTAAACTCATATAATCCATCAATAACAGTCCATTTATCCATAAACCATCAGTATTTTACTTATCCATTCGAATCTGTCAACATTATATTGGTTCACAACAAGGTCGTGAAAAAATGGCACTATTTCTTCGTTGTTTAACATTTATACATAAAATCTTTTGGGCATTTCGCCCTGAAAGTCTTCTGAACTTTTAAATACAGAAATAACAGTCCATTCATCCATAAACCATCAATAGTTTACTTATCCATTCGAATCCATCAACATTACATTGGTTCACAACAAGATAGTGGGGAAACGGCACTATTTCTTCATTGATTAACATTTTTACATGAAATCTTTCAGTATTTCGACCTGAGAGTCTTCTGAACTTGAAATACAGAGCATTTACATCAGAACATAAAATAATGGGACATTAGAAGCTTTCCCAAAGATATCAATAGCTCACCCAAAGCGTAATCCCTCAATGAGCAAAAATATGCCATAAAAACTGGAAATGGTTGAGAGAAAGTGCTGGAATAGAAGGAACCACGAGCTACCCTGTAACTTACACCTACAAATACAACTCCATTAAAGCTCCATGAAAGACCTGAGTGGCCTCTCCAAACACCAACTTGGATGAAAATATTTCACCCTCGAAATTGGCTAAGGGAAGAAAACTAGTCATCCACTAGCTCTCACAATTTACAAATGACAATTTCTCAAATGAACAAAAGTCATTCTCTTGGTTGATTCTTGTATTTTATAAACATACTTAGCCTTTTAAGGTTACCAATCCATCCACAAACTCAAGCCAATTCGAATTTGGGTGTGGGCTCAAGAATTGCCATGTGTCCTCCCTTTCTTAGCCTTCCATCTTCCCCCAATTTGAGTAGGAACCCATTTGTTGGGCCAAGAAAGGTGCACAAAAAAGAAGTTGGTGCGCAAGCAAGGAAGGAAAGTTGCACGCGCGACGAGGAGGAAAGTAGGTCGCGAAGGAAGCAAAGGTACCGATGTAGAAAAATAGGACATGCGCGCGACGAAGGAAAGGCGAGCTTGCAGGCATACAGATGGGTAACAACCAAAAAGCGACAAGTTAGGAAGATCGTGGCTGCTAAAGATGGCGTAAGCCAGCGGACAACGCACGTATGAAGGAATATTTGTAAGTCAGGCTGATAGTGCCTTGTGTCAGTCCATGATAGCTTGTAACCGTTTTTCACGGCTGATTATGACCTATAACAGATGAGCAGTATGTAGTCGACCCTGCGTGGTCCTGTAGAAGTTATAAATAGGAAGAACCCGCTTTGTATAAGGGTTGGTCGTTCGTCATTGTTGGTGGTTGATTGGTTGTTCATTCGCCAAGTCACTCAGTTTTGTTAAGGAAGTTAGGGTTAAAAGGAAAGAAGACTCAAAGAAGAGTCTGGTAGCAATAGAAGGCTGTTGAACCGTGGATCTTGCAGCTGTGTGCGCAGACCGCTAGAAGTAAAAGGAATCTATAGCTGAGTGCGCAGACAGTAGGTAGAAGAGTCGATCCAGGCTGTGTGCGGATCATTAGGAGTAGATAGAAGAATAAACCAAAGAGCATGAGAGCAAGAAGATTGAGTCAAAAAGACATATCATAAGATCAGTCTGTAGGTCGCAGACTGCAAGGTGCTATATCCATTTCTCATGCCAAATAAAGAGCACCTTGGTGGTTTTTCCCAAATGGGTTTCCACGTTATTTCCTGTGTTGAATGATTGGTTGATGTTGAGTGTTTATGTGAATGTCAAATATCTGCTTACTGTATGTTAATGAGTTACTGTTGAATGTATGGCACCATCTTATTAATCAATGAAAGAATGATTGTTTAAGCATTGCTAGAATGTTGTGAATAAGTTTATGGCTAATTTCTTAAGTTAAAGCATAAGTTGCACACTACTTGTCAGTACGAGGAATCAGTTGTGTCACACAAGTTGTGCCAGTTGTTGAGGTTAAGGACATGGTCGTTTCGCGCGTGTGTTAACATACAGTTGTGCCCAGTCGCGCAGTAATAGATTCCATCATCCTATTGCCTTTGTCGAGCGCCTTGGTCGCGCGCCAAGGGACTATAATCCCTTGCCAACTGCGGAAACATGGTTTTGGCAGTTACCTATTAGATATCTCGGGTGAGACTATGCCTACCTCGCAAGTGCTGTCGACTAAGCTTGCTCTATCGGGCCGATGTCTTGTTGTTTATTGTTGGTATTGTGGCGTTGTTGAACCGCGGGTCGAGACAAGAAGGAGAAAGAGGCCAACAAATGGTTTTGTTGCCGAGACCTTTAATCATTTGATTCGAGGGAAATGTTGTGGCATCCGACGAAGAAAGAGATAGAGGACTGGTTGGAGTCTAAGACGTTAGCATTCGCACAAGAAGAGAGCGCAAGATCACGGTTGAGTGCAGAAAACTAGGTGAACAAACGAGTATATATACTCTGATATCCACGAGATCTTCTTTGCAGAGTTCCTTGTTATACAGCACAAGTGGTTGTCAAGATTAGCGACTAGACAGACAAATCTCCAAAGAAGAGAAGCCGTCGAATGGAGTGATCAGTTGGTTTGCGAGGTAACCAGTGTAAGTAACACTATATCCAGAGCTGTTGATTTTTGGGTTGACAGTATCTTGCAAGGATATATCACTGAATTTGCAGTAGACACTATAACCTCATATAGTGAGGCTGAAATAATTTTTTTCTAAGAACCTCGAAAAAGGTATTTGTTATCTATCAGTACGTGGATCAAGATGCTCATCTATGAGAAGGGTATCTTGCAGTTGAGTAGTTGAGTTGCATGCTTGGGAAGGAGGTTATGTCGTAGACAGCCTATTAAAAAAATGGGAAAAGGTGAGTTGAGATGTTCCCTGGAAGTACAGAACCTAAACTAGAAGCTGGATTCCTAAGGAGTGGAAGGAGATTCAAATCAGGGAAAAGAAGAAAGACCGAAAGAGGGCGACGAAATCCTAGTCTGTTCGAGGAGAGTGAACACGAACTTCGGTCGCAGGAAGACGAAGGGTCTTGCGATGAAGAAGAGGACTATAGCCCGATATCGGAAGGAGCAGAGGAATGTGAAGAATCTGCGGAGACACCAAGGTCAAGACACAACTACATCACACCAGGAGTATCACCGGAGGTAAGATCTAGAGTCTCATCCCCGGAAAGGACTACTAATACCAATAATGCTAGTACTGCGACTAGCAGGCAAGAGGGTTCACCACCTTTGAACCCCTTATCAAAGGACCCTGATGCCAACTCAATGGCTGGGACGAATATTCGACTACCCACATTCAATGGGAATGGAACAGAAGACCCAAAGCAACATCGGTTTCTCTGCGAAGCTGTTTGGATGGTTCGCTCAGTCCATAAGGCGGACATAAGAAGGGCGCAAATGATCACAACTCTAAGGGGTCGTGCGTTGGATTGGTTTATGAAGTTCTGTGCCGCACCGGTCGGAACTCCGCAGAAGACCCTTAATGAGATCCGAGCTGCAATGATCTCTGAGTTTAGAAAACCTAAATCTGAGTCGTAGTGTATTACTGAGATCAAAGAGATAAAGCAAGCACTGACAGAATCAGTATGGGATTTTGACCAGCGGTTTAAAACTTTGACGGCCAAGGTAAGTTTTCAAATGTCAGATGTACAACATAAAGAGTGGTTTATTGTTGCGTTATTACCACACATCCGAGAGCCGTTGATGCAACAAAAGATTGAGTGGCAGACAGAAGCGCTAGAGTTGGCAATGAAGTTAGAAGCCTCGCCAATTGGCGACGGTGCCACAGAAATGGTGCAGATTCAGTCATAGCTGGCTAATATGACAATACAACTGCAGGATATCAAGAAGGGTAAGGAAGCATAAAAAGATTTATGGTGCACAAAATGCAGAACGGACGGACACACTAAGGATAACTGTCCGACCTTCATGAATTATGTCTCATCAGGTGTACCGAACCCATTAAATGGCCATGGGCTACCCTGGTGTCGCATATGCCAGTTTAAAGGGCATCGCAACGAGGAATGTTTATATTTGCAGAAAGTTGTAAATACCCCGACAAACCTCTTTTGTAAATTTTGTAAATCAGTAGGGCATGAAGAGAAAGATTGCAGAGCATACCAGCTCCTGAAGGAAAAGATCGTCGATACCTACTTAATGAAAAATGAGGGGCATTGTCAGGCTGAACTGGCGCAAGCATCGTATCAGCCTGCACAGTTCCCACCTAATTAGTATCAAAACCAGTATCAACCTCAGTACGCACCTCAGCAGCCATACGCGCAACAACCTTACTACCAACAGAATCAATACCCGTCGCAACAACCACACCCCCAGGGAAGGGGTAGTGGAAACTTCAGAGGCCGAGGTGGAGGAGGTTTTGGTAGAGGAAGAGGTCAAGTTACATGCTATAACTATGGACAACCAGGTCACTACGCCAAAGACTGCCTAGAACCTGCAAAAACATGCTCATACTGTAAAGAACAGGACCATAATGTGGAGCAATGTCCTCAGTTGATTGCAAAATGGCAAGCAAAGGACTATTGCAGGACCTAACCCTATGCACAACCCGAACCCAAATCCCAACATGAACGTTCAAATGATTGCGGCTGAACCAAGAGAACCAAGTGTTGTTGTCGTAACACGAGGGGGTGCTACGACCGGAGCTGATAAGGATACGCCGCAAGAACAACTACAGCTGCAGGTACAACCTGTGACACAGAAGGAGGTGCCATTCGACATCCAAAAACAAAAGGAAGTATTCCTGGACGTACGACTAGAGTTTGTGGATCCAGCAGAACCATCGACATCAAAAGAAGTCAAGGAGATGCCTGAACGATTTCAGCGCATATTCCAAAAGAACATCCCATAAAAGGTTAGTAAGCTCAAATCCTTTCTGTCAAGTTGCTTAACGCTAATACAAGATAAAGATGCTATTGCAGAATTACAAGCAATGATAGAAGAGATACCCATGGAGCCGTGACCTAAAAAGAAAGTTAACCAAGTGAGAAAGAAATTCAAAACTGGCCGCGAGTTGAAAATGATTGCGCAGATAGGTGACTACGACATGGATTACATCATCTTAGACCTGGGGTCTGATGTCAATATCTTGAAGCGACAAACTTGGGAAAGTATGGGCAAGCCGCGTTTGGACTGGTCCCCTGTCCAGTTGCGACTTGCAAATCAAGCGAAGGTCCTACCCATTGGTCGATTAAATCAGGTCCCTGTCGACATTGAAGGGTTGCGCACAGGACTTTGAGGTCATTAACATTGTTGATGACACAAATCCATATCCCACATTGTTGGGAATATATTGGGCTATAGACAATCAGACCATTATAAACTTCAAGAAAAGGATCCTCTCATTCGAGGATAATGAGATGAGAGTTGTGTCACCCATTGATCCATTAGAGGTACAAAGATACGTTGAGCCTGTCTACAATGACAAACAGATTGACTATCTCGACCAGATCTACAATGTCACTGCATAACAAGAAGACTACATCAATCCAACAGGGGATGGAAACCTGAGTTGGAAGAGTGCTAGCTCATGCACATCCGACTCATGGGAGGCTTTAGAGAATTGACAAAACAGGCTACATGAAGTCTCTATGAGAAGGTGCACTAGAGTTGAAAGGTTTGTGCGACAGGTGGAGAACGAGCTACGAGAGCTACCCACCTATGAGGGTTTACCTAACCTTGCGACCTTCTTAACTGAGTTTGAAAGACTTGTAACAGAGTTGCAGCGTTTGTCCGCGCTAGATCATGCGCTAAAAGCTATGCCCGCTAGATGGTGGGGTGCGCATAAGAAGTCTATAACAGATTGGCCACAGTGCAGAAGGTTAATGGAAGTCAGATTTGGTGAAGAAGTCACCCTCGTAAACCACAAGTATTCAGGGCTAGCGAACCCTGTTGAACATCTTAAACATTGTCACACGGTATTTGCAGAATACCCACGACAGGACTCAGGAGTGGGTCCATCATTTCGTACATACATTGGAAATGACACCGTCAGATTTGGTGAAGAAGTCACCCTCGTAAACCACAAGTATTCAGGGCTAGCGAACCCTGTTGAAAATCTTAAACATTGTCACACGGTATTTGCAGAATACCCACGACAGGACTCAGGAGTGGGTCCATCATTTCGTACATACATTGGAAATGACACCTAGAACCTGGTATGCATTTATGGAATTGCGACAAGGAACCCAGGATTGGGAAGGGCTCGCTAAGTAGTTCACGCACACATTTGAATTTGTTGATGAGCACCCTATAGTGGATGTTGTGCTTCAAAAGATAATGGAGAAGATATTTGCTGAGATTCCTGTCGAAGAAGCCAACTCTCACTAGTGCATTGCAACCATTCAGCAATGGATGGCTTGCTACAATCTAGCTAGAGACCCAGATGATGATCCAACTAACATAAACATACCGGAATCAAAGGGCACACGCGAAGTAGAAGGGAGTGGTATTTCAAGTGACCAGTTCCTTAAGCGGTTGAAAATCAAGAAAGTAAACATTGGGTCATCAGAGAACCCAAAATTTGCCAATATAGGAGATTAGTGGGATGAGAAAACAGTTGCGAAGATCACGAATTTACTGCATGAATATCAGGACCTATTCCCTACCAACTTCTTAGAAATGAAGGGGATAGTGGGAGATTTGGGGGAGATGAAATATCCCTACGACCAGATGCTAAACCCAGTAAGTAGCGACCGTATAGGATGAACCCCAAGTATAAGGAAAGGGTAAAAGCAGAATTGGATCGTATGCTCGACGTAGGAATCATTGAGCCTATTGAGGAGTCAGAGTGGATCATCCCTATAGTGATCCAAGATAAGAAAACGACAGGCAAAGTAAGGATCTGTGTCGACCTTAGGAAGCTGAACAACACATGATTGCATGATCCATTCCCAACACCATTTATAGATGAAGTACTTGAAAGCGTCGGAAGGCAAGAGATGTATTCATTTACTGATGGCTTCTTTAGCTATCATCAAGTCAAAATCGCGAAGGAAGATCGCCACAAAACAACCTTCGTCACCGAATGGGGACGCTACCAGTATACGGTAATGTCCTTTGGACTCAAGAATGCACCTGCTATTTTTTCTAGAATAGTAGTCTCTGCTTTTAAAGATTTTATACATAAATTTCTTGAGGCCTACTTTGATGATTGGACTGTGTTTGGTCTAGTAAGAAACCATATTGAGAGTCTGCGCATGATGCTGGATCGTTGTCGCCAGTATCAGATTGCGCTCAATTCTAAGACATCATTCACTTTTTGAGTATAGGATATGCACCTGAAAGAATGTCAACTAATCAGAAGAAACACTTGGTCGTCTGAGTTGTTGATTATACATTGATCGTGAGACATCTATATAAGCTAGGTGCAGATGAAGTAATGCATCACTGTATTTTTTACTATGAACGACCCTAGGCTATGAGTGAAGCACATAATGGTGTCGCGAGTGGCCAACTATGCGTAAGATATTGCAAGCAGGACTATGGTGAAAAACAACTGTGCGTAAGATATTGCAAGTAGGACTATGGTGGCCAACCATACACATGGATACTAAAAGCTTCTGCAAGTGTTGTGATATCTGCTGGAGAACAGGAAAACCATCGCGCCACAACGAGATGTCGCTTGCACCGCAGATAACTCTTCAAGCATTCGACAAGTGGGCAGTTGATTTTGTTGGACCGATCAATCCACCAGGAAAGAGAACTGGTGCATGCTACATTATCATTGCGACAAACTATTTGACCAGATGGGCTGAAGCTGCGTCTGTTAAAGATTGTACCACTGCGACTACAGCAAAGTTTTTGTTTGAAAACGTACTCATTAGATTTGGTTGTCCAAAGATACTACTAAGTGACCAAGGTACACATTTTGTTAACAAAGTGATTGCTGAGCTGACTACAGAATTCCAAATCCAGCATAAGAAGACGACTCCCTATCATCTTCAGGTGAATGGAACGATCGAAGCTTTTAACAAGATTTTGGAGTATGTATTGACCAAGGTATGCAATGTGCGTCGAGATGACTGGGATCAGAAAGTCTCAGCTGTGCTATGGGCGTATCACACAACTTGCAAGCGACTAACAAGGCACACCCCATTTAGACTAGTATATGGACAGGAAGTTGTCGTGCCAATGGAGTACATTGTGCCAAGCCTACGAATTGCTGCGCTGACAGAGAAGACCGACAAGGATGTTGTCGAGCAGAGGTTGACGCAGCTCGTTCAGATGGAAGAAGAACGCTTTGTCGCAGGATTCCACCAGACTGTGGAGAAGCAAAGACAAAAAGCATGGCATGATCACCATATTCGGGTTAAGCCATTCAAAGTCGGAGGACTTGTGTTGCTGTATGAAAGCAAATTTTTCAAACACCCAGGCAAGTTGAAGATGTATTGGCTAGGGCCATATGTGATCGCACATATCACTGATGCGGACACAGTAAAATCGCAGAAACTAGGTGGCACGTATGTCGCAGGTATGGTGAACGGTAGTCGCCTGAAACCATACTATGATGGTCATAACATCCCTAGTTAGAGTACGAAAAAATAATAAAAAAAGGCCGAAAACGCAAAAATTGTTCTGTTGCACGTTTGCAACGGAACCAGTGCAAAATGCACGAAAAAGCGCCAAGCACATGAAAAAGCAAAAAGCATCGTAAAAGGTGAAAAAGTGCTGCAAAAAGAGGAAATGACAAGTTGGCCAACATTGAAGTGCAAATATTCGGTGAAGATTGAGGTGGTTATGACAGCTAAACGTCATTAATTCGACGAGATACGAGGAGAATGACGACGTGCTTTAAGGTCACATCTGACAGATCCGCCATAACTGTTTTGACAAGTACAGCGCTGTACTAAAGTGAATGACTTAATGAGGGGACGCATTGGCCGAGAAGCCCATGTGACTGATTAGACATCAACCTTCCAGTGCATGACGACTGAAGGACGCATTGGAGAGTATAAGTGCAAGGCTTCGCCATCAAATATCCTTTTATGAACATAGAGCGAGCAAGAGAGAACCAGAGCCGAGTGTTTACAGAGCCAAAGCCTGTCACTCCTTTGTTAGTGAGTCGATACCCATGGCAATTGAGATCCCCAATGAGAGCGAGCTGTCTGATGCAACCGTTCTCTCAGGTTACCCAATTGAGGAAGAGATAGAATCGCCTGAGATACAGCAACCAAAACTGCAGACTGAGATTGATCCGATGGCACAAACAAGGAAGAAGCCTGAACCTATGCCAGCCCCTGCCCATATTCCAACCCCTTGAACGCACCCTGTGCCGAGCCCAGTTCAGAGACCACCAGCTGTAGCTGCAACTGCACAACCAGTCAAGGAGCCGAGACAGGTCGTCGAGAGAGAATCAGGAGAGGCGTTCGAACCACCATCGATGAGAAAACACAAGGTTGTCGCCACTGTGGACAACCTTAGCAAAGCACCAATAGAGGAAGACCCCGAGGAGGACTCCCCACCACGCAGAGGACCCGATGCTGAGGAGGACGACGAAAAATTTCCCTCATTATGTCCAACCAAGGAGGGCCGATGCAAAGGAAGTGGAGCTTCCAAAGAAGGCCAATACAACTTTGGTAGCGCCACGAATCCCTGGGAACGTTCCCCTGCTAATGAACATAATGCTGAAGCTCGTCAAGTTGACCTTCGAAGACTTCGACACTCGACAACAGGAAGGGTTGAAAAGAGCAAACTGCATGGTCACAAAACAAACTAGCTCGACTAGGCCTGAGGTGCTAAGGCCAATGCAATGGGCTGAGGGCGTTGGCCGCACAGGATTGATAAACCTGTTGTTTATGCCGCATTTCGGCCACAGCCAGCAGGTTAACACATGTGAAATAGCTTCTAGTCTGTTTCCACAGAGGATGCCTATGGCTCGATCGGCCATACCCAGTCGACGTCGAGCTTATTTCTGCAATAACAAGTCTTCCAATGGAAGGAGAAGACCTCACGCCATATTTGCTCCATAAAGACGGCACCAAGATAAAGCAGAAATATAAGCTTCAGTGCGCAAAAAGGGGCTTCCTAATTGACCCTATCGAAGACACAAGTGTGTGGTTCGCCGCAAGGATCCTGTCTTGTAAGCTACTGCATAAGATGAGGCCAACTCAATGTACTGCAGAAACAATAGAGCTTGCAGAGTTGTGTGCGCTAGGAGGGGTTTTCAATTGGTCGCGGTTCTTGCTGAATGAGCTGATAGATGACGCAGTACAGGCCCAGAAGGACCCTAACTACAAATTCCACTACTCCTAGCTGCTCGTCTTGATTTCGTTCACCCTATGGGCCAACCCACCAAACTATGAACAAATGGATGTCCCACTACCTTTCCATGGCGCAAAGTACCAGAACTTGTGGGAAGACAAGAAAGACAAGATCCGACAAAAAGATAACATCATCGAGTTCTTTTTGCACGCAGAGGCGTGCGATGTTGTCTGTCGATCTCACCGAGTCCAGGCCGCAACGATGCACATGTACGCGGTGTTATCACCAACCTTGTAGTTGTCTGTGTGAGGTGGATCCAGGATGGATGGTAGAGGGGCAAGCAACTAAGGAGGTAGAACCAAGACTGCCTAGACTCCCAAATGGATGGTTGTCACGTCAATCAAGGCAGTCTTCGCTTTATGTTATCTAAGTCCAAGACAACAACGGGGGAGACACGGATCTACTTTCAACAAGAGAGATCAGACCTAGACACCAGAACAGATCAAATGTGGCTTTGAGGTACGTAAGGTGTAAGGTTAATGGAAACCCTACGTCTAGGGTTTAGGTACTAGCAACTGATGAAGATGACCATTGTCTTGGGAAACGTAACTATGACAGGGTGAGCAAGGACAGAGTTGGGACTGTCTAGTACCAAGGAGATAGACTCAGTGAAAGATATGAAAGTATCAGGTAACCTAAGTTATCAAGGAATGGTCAACTTTCGAGGAGAAAGAGGTCAAGAAGGGCTAGCGCTATCCTTGGAGATCAGTGCTTGTTCAGCCTTGGATAATGGAGTTAGTATCAGCACAGCGTTTCAGGGAACCCACCTAGGATATGTCTTGATCTATGGACCCAGAAAAGGATTTGGCCCGAAAGATTCAAGACACAGGAAAATCAGCAGAAGGAGGGCTAGCACTAGGGTTTGGAGAGGCAAATCTACAGATGTAGAGCCACTAGGAGACCATCAGCTCAACATTGGGGTGGAAATGAGATCAAGATGGCCCGATCTACAAAACCAAATCAGAAAATTTCAGGAAAAATCAGATCTGGAAAAGTCAAAATCTGATGAGGGGGGCTAGGAGGCTGAAAGTGAGTTTTTCAGATCTAGGGCAACCTGGCAAGAACTAGCTCAGCGTTGGGGGTGTTTTGGAATGAGGAAGACCTGATCTACACACCCATGTAATTATTTCCGAAAAAAAATCAATTCTAGAAAAAGTCAAATTTTCAGTGCGGCGTTGGGGTTTGAGCAGTCAAAAAGTCAGATCTAAGGAAAACCAGTCAGAATTAGGGCAGTGTTGAGCATGATTCAATGAGGGGGAGGCCCGATCTACAAAACCCAAAAATGGTTTGCTCAAAGATTAAGCGGTTTCCTGGTTAAATATTTTATTGGATTTTATTATTTAGGAGTTTTTTCATAAAATTGAAAAACAAAAGGTACAATGGATTGAGATCAGAAAGAGAAGAGACTTGCCTGTTAGATCTTACCTGGAAATGCTTGTAGATGGCTTGTTGATGATGATCCCCTCCATCCCGATCAATTCTGGAAGATATGAGTGAGTTCTAAAACCAACGTTGTGCTCCAAATGACCAATGCGCCCTCTCTCCTGCACAAGCAAACGTCAACAATATCAGATTTGCTGCATCATGAAAGAAAAGCAAGATCTACAGAAAAGTAACAAGATGCAATCATAGATCACAATGAAACTAATGAAAACCCCCTTGTCACAGACGAAACCAGTCCAAGCGAGTTAAGGTCCCCCTGCAAAAACGCCCAAGATGAAGTCGCCCTCCTGTAGACAAGACAGAGATCCCGAAAAAAGAGTATAGATCTCACAAAATATTCCGAATGCTAGGAAGCAAAAGATTTTCCAATCACCATCGAAAAACACCAGATGCAAAGCAAATCCAAAAAATATCCACAAAAAATCTTTCTATTAATCAGATCCAAGAGCCAAAGACCCCTTACCAATGAGACGCTTTCTCCTTTAAATAGAAATGACAGAACCAAAATCCTAACCACTTTTAAAACGAGTGGCTAAGATTAAAAGATAAAATGTTCTAATCAATGGTTGCGATGAGCTCAACATACAATACATGGATCAATATAACCATAAAATATCAAAGTGGACTAAATCACCCATAAGGAAGGTACCCCACTCAACAAGAAATAAATGAAGCACATGGTGGGTCCATGGAGTGTTAACTAACGCCCTCTGGGTGCCCCATGGCACAATAAAATAATATAATACTTTAATTTTTTTACTTTGTGCCTCCTTGAGGAAATCGTGAGCCTCCCAAAAGCTCCAGAAGATAGTATAAAAATGCCCAAAAAAATAGGTGTGGGCCCAATCAGGTGCTGCAACTGCTGGAGGAGGTGTGGAGGACATCACTCTCATCATCATGACTCATCCCATATCATTTCCTTGCCTCAGTAGCCCAAATCGATTTCTTCAATAGCCATTTAATCATTTTTTAATCTGCCTCGGGAAATGTGAACCTGCCAAAACAACCTCCTAGGGTGCCTGCGTTGTCAAACTAAGCCCACCAAGCTTTCTGGGATGGGGGTACTATGGTACAAACAAATGGCTGCACCCCTATGCCCCATACAACACCCTAGGAGATCCAAATAAAACATCTCCCTGCTCAGACACACCATCCTGTGAAACAAAACTGCATCAAAAAGGTAAAATGAGCCTGATCATCTTTGTAAGTGTCCGGAACTGAAGATAGGTTATCTCATTAGACTCAGAGACTCCAAATCCATCTAGGGTGTATATCATACCCCTCTCAGGTCTCTACCTGATCATCAACCATATCCAATAGACAATATAACCATCTGTAAATGATCAGATACCAATAATATAACTCAGACTATCATCCATCTACTGCAAGTGCTATAAGCCTAAGACATGCTCTACAACTCATTTAAGCAACAATCACAACAAGTAGCAGTCATTTCACTGGCGATGTATCAACCAAATACATATATAGGGTTTATTTATTATTACTCAGACCAGACTTTCAGGACTATACTCACTTCATAGTTGTAGTCAATTTGCTAGTGAAAGATGAAAGCTGAAATTGACAAGGCTAAGGCAAAGGATGACTTCCTACTTAACATCATGACACTTTGGATATGGAAAGGAGAAACTCACTATAACCATATGCAAGACAAACAACAACACAAGGAATGGCAGTGCCTCACAAATGGTTGAACTGTTCAAAGAGTGCTTATTCAACTTAGGCATCATGTCTACATCAAGTTTGATCCAGTTTCATTAGGATCCTCAATTTTATTTCCATGGCCTTTCTGGCCTATATGTCCTTTTGGGGACTTCACCAGTGCTTAAAAGCACAGCTAACTACAGCTTTCATCCAGGACATTTTCAAATTTATAAGGTCAACAATATTTGGATATAGCATATATTTAACCATTGCTTTTTTGGACCTTTTCTTATACCTTTCGAGGAGTATTTTAGCATTTCATTGCTCTTGCCCTTTTTCACATATGTTAAGAAACACAGTTTTAGCATTTTCATTTTCCATGGGCGCATATAAACATTTCCAATATAAGTAGTACATGAGCTTTCAGTTTTAGCCAACAACATCTCAAGTGACCAGGGGGGGTTCTGCACAGTGCCAAACATCGGGACAACCGACCAAAATGATTTAGGCATACAATCCAACTCACCAAAGGCAAGTTTTGTCACCAACTCAAAGCCAAGACACACTATAAACAGGGAGGTTTGTCCAACAAAGGTTCTAGTGGGGAAAAAGGTCCTCGATGCCATAAGTTAAGTAGTCAGTCGAGTTAAAAATAAAACTGGAAGGTAATGGATGGGTGGAGACAGTGAAAGATGAAGCCAACACTAGCAAGACAAAACAATGGTGGGAATGACTACCTCTATTCTCCCTAAGGAAGGTAAAACCAACGAGTATAGATCAGGAACTTCAAAGTCAAAGTAGAGATATCAATACATAACACAAATACATCCAAGTCCATATAATTATGACCGCCAGATCATGACACTACATGTTAATACATGTCACAAAGATGAGTATAAGAGCAATGATAACCATAACACAATATAATAAAAGCCGAGTCATAATCATGCATATAATCCATATGAACCATCATTTGTCCAATGAAAAAGTACTGATATAAATCTGGGCATCAATAACTGCTTTGTAAATGACTAAATGGCTACATCAGTCCTCAAATCTGAGTGTCCTGAGACTCAGTCCTCACGTGGGAGAGTACAATAGTCCAAAAATAAAATAATGATCCGTCAAAATTGCTCATCTCAGCATCTCATATGTAAGAGATCTGCCTGAAAAATGTACTGTATCTGAAAAATAGAATATGGTAGCCCAGCTACTATATATGTGATAACACATGACCTTCATCAATTTCCAAGTCGAAGCGCATAGCATGATTTTAGAGCCGAAGAAGGTTTTGGCCAAACAAGTACACCATGCTGGATTCATGGTCACGAATGAGGATGTGGATGCAATTGTCCAAGAATGGTCAGAGGAATGGCGCATCCCACTGGTAGAGCCGCTGCCTGAAGAGCAGAACCAAGAAGACCCACAAGCTAACCAAGGTGCAAATGTTGGTGCGGGAGATGATACTGGATTTGGCCAAGCTGATGGTCAAGGCAATGATGGAGGCGACGGTCAAGACAACCAGTCGCAAGAACAGGAAGAAGAAGAAGATAATCAAAGGGGCGATGGTGGCTCTGATCATGGTGATTCAGAGCACACGCCAAGTCAGGAGAATGTACAGACCCAAACACAAATGCAGCAAAAAGAGGGCCAATCCAATCGTAAGAAGAGAAAAACAGACAAAACGTCTAGCACAAACACATTGACTGAAGACAATGTGCAGGAGCTAGCAAATGTTGTCGCTAAGGTCATAAAGGACAGCCTCTCCAGTCTAAAGACCCAACAGGTAAGCATAGCTGATCAAGTTGGGAACCACCTTAATAAGTTGATAGACGACATTAACGAGGTCAAAGCCACTGTTTAGGCTAAGACATATGGCATGGAACCAGCGTCCCATTAGTCACACCAGAGCTAGTGGTGCCGATCAAAGTAAAAATTCAGGGGCGCGCACTGGAAACAAGGACAGAGACGAGAGCATTCGATGATATTAACAATCTGCAGATCAACTTCTCCAAGCTACCCTTGAGTGAAGTCTATGAAATACAACAGGCAGTCGTGTCGAAAATCCAGCCAAGGGAAAATGTTGTTGCCTATCAGGCAACAAAACAGTAGAGGAAGGCGAAGGCACACAAGGTCCTCCTTAAGGAAAAAGAGCAGGAACTTCAAGGGAGTATTTCCCTCCTTGTAGAGAAGGAACAAGAAATCATGGCGCGTGAGCAAAGCCGCATTGCATTAGCCGAAATGATTAAAAGCGCGATCGTAGAGTTCCCACCTGCAGCAGGCCGCGAAGACAAGGATTCAGCAGCTAAGGTTGCCCGGTTGGCACAGACTGCAGCAAAACTGAAGAAGCAGGTTGAAGAGCTTAAAGCAAGGCAGGTGTCGAGCACACCTCCTGAGGTGCTCGAGGAGCGAAGAAGAGCAACATATGAGGCTGCTGGGAAGATCAGCGAAGGGGAAACATTCTGCGCTAAGGCAGTAGAAGCCGTTTCCACAATATGGGAAGCGCTTCTGGAAGATGCGGCAGCAGAAAATATAAGGGAGAACATAAGCAAAGCTAAGGAGAAAATCACTATGGAAAAAATAGAGATGAAGAAGCTGTCGTTTCATCAGAAAGTTACCAAAATGGCTGAGATCAAACGACTGCAGCAAGAAGGCCAGGCTCTTCGTGACCAAGAGTGGACTAGGGAAGCAGAAGTTGAGGCACACCAGTCGAAAGCAACGCGGATCACCAGCCTTATTCAGCCGCTGCAGCAGAAACTTGGAACAATTACGCAGTCAGTTGAAGCAGGCCCGTCGAAACATCTTAGTTCCGACCAAGTGGAACAGTTGGTCGCACAGGCAGAAGAAGTAACAGAGGAAGTTGCTAGGGTGCAACAGATGGTGAAAGAATTTCAGGACAAGGTTGGTCTTATCGCATAGTCGACGCCAAAGACATAAGTTTTGGGGGGAGAAACATCCAGTTTTGCGGCAGAAAATTTTGAGGAGACTTCCATTTTTGCTTAGTGGCTCGAGATGAGCCTCATGTGAGTGTTGGGGGCTTGTTGGGCCAAGAAAGATGCACAAAGAAGAAGCTAGCGCGCAAGCAAGCAAGGAAAGTTTCATGCACGACGAGGAGGAAAGTAGGTCGCGAAGGAAGCAAAAGAACCGGCGTCGAAGGATAGGAATATTTGTAAGTCAAGCCGATAGTGCCTTGTGTCAGTCCATGATAGCTTGTAACCATTTTTTACATCTGATTATGACCTGTAACAGATGAGCAATATGTAGTCAACCCTGCGTGGTCCTGTAGAAGTTATAAATAGGAAGAACCCACTCTGTATAAGGGTTGGTCGTTCGTCATTGTTGGTGGTTGATTGGTTGTTCATTCGCCAAGTCACTCAGTTTTAGTAAAGAAGTTAGGGTTAGAAGGAAAGAAGACTCAGAGAAGAGTCTGGTAGCAATAGAAGGCTGTTGAGCCGTGGATCTTGCAGCTATGCGCAGACCACTAGAAGTATAAGGAAATTACAGTTGAGTGCGCAGACCACTAGAAGTATAAGGAAATTACAGCTGAGTGCACAGACAGTAGTTAGAAGAGTCGATCTAAGATGTGTGCAAATCAGTAGGAGTAGATAGAAGAATAAACCAGAGAGCATGAGAGCAAGAAGATTGAGTCAAAAAGACATATCATAAGATCAGTCTGCAGGTCGCAAACTGCAAGGTGCTATATCCATTTCTCATGCCAGATGGAGAGCACCATGGTGGTTTTTCCCAAATCGGTTTCCACGTTATTTCCTGTGTTGAATGATTGATTGATGTTTAGTGTTTATGTGAATGTCAAATATCTGCTTACTGTATGTTGATGAGTTATTGTTGAATGTATGGCGCCATCTTATTAATCAATGAATGAATGATTGTTTAAGCATTGCTGGAATGTTGTGATTAAGTTTATGGCTAATTTCTTAAGTTAAAGCATAAGTTGCACACTACCTGTCAATATGAGGAATCAGCTGCATCGCACAAGTTGTGCCAGTTGTTGAGGTTAAGGACAGGGTCGTGTCGTGCACGCGCTAACATACAATTGTGCCCAGTCGCGCAGTAATAGATTCCATCGTCCTGTTGCCTTTGTCGAGTGCCTTGGTCACGCGCCAAGGGACTATAATCCATCGCCAACTTCAGAAACATGGTTCTGGCAGTTACCCATTAGATATCTCAAGTGAGACTGCGCCTGCCTCGCAGGTGCTGCCGACTAAGCTTGCTCTGTCAAGCCGATGTCTTGTGGTTTATTGTTGGTATTGTGGTGTTGTTGAACCGTGGGTCGAGACAAGAAGAAGAATGAGGCCAACACCATTGAGCTTCCCCAACTCACATTAGCACCCTCTTAGACTCTATTTCGACCTGACATGTCGTATATGTTAGATGTCTGCTTTCAGATCTGATTTGTGTCATAGGTGTCATAGCATCTTCATCGTTGTTGTCATAGAACTAGAGAGTCTAGTCCAAGTGTCTCACTAGCTCCAAAATGACTCTTCATCTCCCATGTAAGTTACATTTCCTTCCAAATTCGACCTATGATGCATATGGCCAAGTGTATTAGCCTTCTAACTCTATGACATGTCGTATATGTCAGATGTCTGCTTTCAGATCTGATTTGTGTCATAGGTGTCATAGCATCTTCATCGTTGTTGTCATAGAGCTAGGGAATCTAGTCCAAATGTCTCACTAGCTCCAAAATGACTCTTCCTCTCCCATGTAAGGTACATTTCCTTCCAAATTCGACTTATAATGCATATGGCCAAGTGTATTATCCTTCTAACTCATCCAAGAACATTTAGGTTTCCCATGGATTCAAAATTGCAAAAGGAGGATGCCATGTGGCACATAAATTCTAGCTTGTGTGGGCCCCATAGTCTCCATGTGTCCCCATGCTCCATTGCCACTTCAATTTTCTCTTGTATTTATTTAATAAGCTCCAATATTAAATATTTATTCCATTCTAATATCTGAACATCATTTACTGTTCCCCTTATTCCAAATCCCAAAGCTTCCACCCCCAACCTAGAAAACTAGTATTTTTCCTCCTTGGCAATAATTTGACCCTTAGCATCAAGTTGACAAAATCTCATGAATATGGCAAATGTGATTAAGCCATTGTGACCCAATGCAAAATTTGGGACATGACATAAAACCTTTGAGAGAGAAACATCCACCAAGCAAGTTTATCGGTCTTCTTGTTATTCAAAGATGGAGATTACAATCTTCTCTGCAGTAGCATACAGTTATTATTTTCTTCAAATTCACATCATCTCTTCATTATATCATCAATCTGCCTCTATGGGCTTACACATAGTCATAGACAACTAATCATTCTAACTTTTGCTGCCTTAATAAAGCAGAAAAACAGAATACAAAAAACTAGATAATGCTAAATCCATAAACTAAAAAAATTACCTGTTGCTAAACTCAAAAATGCCAACTCCTATCTTTCGGGAAATTAGTTGTCATCTTTATCAACACCAGACTCTGCCAGGAGCTCTGGTACTTCAATAGCTTCTCCAGGGAAAGTTGCGTTCAATGAAGACACAGTTCTACAAGCTGTCAGGCCTATGGATATCAATGATGCTGAGGAAAAGAAGGTGCTACAGAACCAGTAGAATTTCTCCAATAGATACTCTCTCTGTTTTAATCCAGGTTTATTCATTGCAAGTATAAGCTTTAATTAGGATAGTATGTTAGAATTTACAGTCATAGGGGTATAAATTTTTTGAGGAAGACTGTAAAAGTATGGAGAGCTTCAAAAGTTGCAAACCCCCAACTATTTTTGTCATATTTGGATTTCAAAGTTGCAAACTTGCAAACCCAAAACCTCTGGTTGTATAAACTTGCTGTCCACTCTAGCGACGGCACCCTTTTAATATAAATTATAATCGTTCTTATTAAAGAAATTGTATATAGTCTAGTTCTATATTGTCAAGTTTGCTGCAAAGTTAACTTTTGTAGCTCATCTCCTTTGTTTAGGACCAATCTCGGTGAAGGCTCTCAACACTAGTTCTATCTCTCCGTGAAAACAGAATGAGAATGAAATATACTTGAATTCCGTCACCATTCCAAACTCTTTACGTGTATAGCCCACAACCAGACCACCACAGTGGATACAGGGCACTCCCCAGCTTAAGCACCGTCAACATACATCACAAGGGGAACCCCGTAGTTAATATCTATAATTAAATAAATATAAAATAAATATAAAAACACCAAACAGGGTTCGATCTTGTGACCCAAGGCATAAAAATACCATAAAATTAAAAGATAAGTAAATTACTCTGATGGGCTTGATTGGGGGACAACTACATAACAACTTACCATCGTTTCACTTCCATTCTTCCTGTACCGTCGTCGAGATAAAACGACACATCAGTAACTCTTTCCTCCTTATTGAAGACCATCCCAACCAAAGTTACCTGCGCACCCAAAAAATACATTTTTCAGGCAATTCTTCCCATCATATAAAGAACACTTTGAATTTCAGTAAAGATTAAGAATGTTTAATTACATTGTTGACATCCACGCCGTCTATTGTAAAATTCGAATTCTCGTCCGAATGCTTATGGGTTGCCTGGCTTATCTGTTTTACAGTCAATGGAAGAAGCCCGGTATTGTTACCGCTTTTCTGCAAAACCAACCAGGCTTGATTGAATGTCCAGCTCCTTAAACTGCCAAAACAAGCAGATATTGAAATCCCTAAAACAGACTACCCTGACTGGGGTAAAACCGCTTACCCTGACTGTGGAAAAGCCGCCTTCGTTAACTTGGGTTGCCTGAGATGGCATAAACCCGCCTCCCGAGAATAGTGAACCTCCATCTGATTGACTCTGCATACCAAACATCTTTCTTCCCACAAAGAACAAGGGTTTTAAGGGCTTTGGGATGAAAACTATGAGAATGGTGGTTTTCAACTGCTAAGTACTCAGTAGGGGATTTGAGTGCAGACGTAAAACTCCCGCCAATTTCCTCCCCTCCATTCCACTCGTTATTTAGGAGTAAGCTAGCTATGGAGCAATCCTCCCTCATCGGACGGAGGATTGCTCCATAGCTAGCTCACTCAGTTATTTAGCGGTGAATTTGACTTTGCTCCTCCTCCGTCGGATGGAGGGAGGATTGCTCCATAGCTAGCTCACTCCGTTATTTAGCGGTGAATTTGGCGTCAGTGTCATTTTCCCGTCGCCGACAATTGACGTGGATACTTTCGTTAGGTGACATTAAATAGATGATATTTAAATTAAAACTTCAAACATTATATGTAGATATGGCTTTGGAATTGTCACGTAAAAAACAAAAAACAAGAGCCAAGTGGTGGCAATGTCATATGTGTTTTTTGGCAAAAAAGGAAAATGCGATAAGATGGGAAGACAAAAAATAAGAGCCAAGTGGTGGCAATGTCATATGTTTTTGTGAGAAAGGAAAATGCAATGCAACAGGAAGAGAAGAGCTAAGTGGTGGCAATGTCACATGTTTTTGTGAGAAAGGAAAATGAGATGCAATGGGAAGAGAATAGCCAAGTGGTGGCAATGTCACATGTTGTGAGAAAGGAAAATGCTATGAAATGGGAAGAGAAGAGTAAGAAGGAACATTGTAAGAGCATTCAAGTGCATTAAACTATAAAAAGCAGGAAGAGAAGAGTAAGAAGGAACATTATAAGAGCATTCAAGTGCATTAAACTATAAAAGCGAGGGAAATAGAATTCTATTATTGGGCATTGACAGACATGCATCAACTGTGACAATACAATGTTATTTGCAAAAAAATAACAATGTGGAATTGCAAAAGCTTAAATATTAGAGAATACTCGTTGGATATGTAAATGTAAATGCAACTTCCGCTTCGAAACACTTTGTTTTTGTTTTCGAGTTTAAAATACCATAAAGATCATTGAAAAAAATATCTTATTACTATAATGATAAAGGTGAATATTAAAATTGTATATAGTTTGGCAAAAAATGAGGTATAAATAATCTTAATTATCTTATTAGGATAATAACAAAGATGAAGATGAAAATGACATTTGTATATAGTAGTTTCATTATAATCATGTATAAGTAATTTAAATTGTCTCGATGAGGACGATGTACCGGTCAGTTCAGAAGTATGTAACTCAGTAGACTTATGTTCGATTCTGGCGGAAGTATGTAACTCAGCATATCTATGTTTGATTCTAGCAGGGCCTTGACACAAAAAGTAAGTTCAAAGCCCAACACTTTCATGTGTGAAAAAAAAAATTAATTATCACATTATCAACCATATATAGTTTCACCATAATTAAGCATAATGATAAATTGAATATACATGGCAGGTAGATATTATTATATTATAGCTTTAAATTATGTGGTTCAAAACATGAAAGGTTGATAAATTGCCATCAACAATCTTTACAATAAATAAAATTAAAAATGTATGACTTGACCATGGAAATGTTTGTTCATCTTAGAAACATTTGTCATCATAGTATCTAGGTTATCCCTAAAGTATTCCTATAACTCTTTTGAAGACTATGATAATGATTTTCTTGAAACACAATGGTACATTTTTAAAGATGATACAATCTGTAACATTGGGCAGTAGGTTAGCATTTTTCTTCTACTGGATTAGCACGCCATTCCAAATGCATTGAAATTAGCTTTTATATGACAGGAAAAAACTAACATGTAAAAGTTAGTTCTTATTATAGAAGTGAGTCATGACTCATTAAAGAGTGGGGGGTTTGCCATGGTAGTCATCGTAGGTTTATCTTTGGCAGAGTCTTCTTACTCCCTTATGGAGATGCAATTTTTTGGAAAACTAAGTTTCAGGTAGCCTATGCCATGGATAAAATGATCAACAAGCTATTTGGCTTTATAGAGTGGTGGAATTACATTAATGACATTAACTTTTTCAGCTAATATTTTCTATATTATTTTGCTTTTATGTATAATTAGAAAACTATCTAGAATCAAAAGGTCAAAACAACAAGTTTGCTTACCTAAAACATTTTAGAAGTGAACAGTTATATTTGGGATATAACTTATTCACTTTTTGATAAATTTATCATATTTAAATTTAAAAAACTAAAAAAAAATCATTTTGAAATGTTTTGAATAATTTGAAAATGTTTTGAAATTGTCAAAATTGTTATAAGTATCCATCTATTTTCAAACTCTCTATTAACTATGTTTTTTAAAAATGAAATTTTTATACTATTTCAATAAAAATCATATTAAAAGCAATGTATATATGATATTGATTATTTAATTTAATTTTGTAAATTAGGCCTCTGAACATGAACCACTCTGATGCATTAAAATAGCCCCTAGATTGCCCCGATGCATTAAAATCCTCGCTTCGTCCGGAGAAAACCAGAGCAGGTAGTTGAATGGTATTGTGTGGTATGGAATGCCAGATAAGTGCAGGTTGACAACATATAAACCATAAAATTAGGATGTAACCCATTCCCGTGAGGCTCAGGTTTTGGTTGAGATTGAGGCACATACGCAGTGGCAACACTGTTATTAGAAGTCGTGGTGGTGGATGCGTATCTAGTATTGTTCTTGGGGGCATTATAACAGCAACGGCATGGACGTAGTGTCCCTTCCAAGAAACATCAACTAAAGAATTGTAGTTGATAAAGACAGGAAAACAATAGTACAATGCTTAAATCCATTAATTTTCTAGAAAACCATGCCAACGAATATCTGATACGAACCAATTTCAAGATGAATTGTCTAGAGGCAGCATCGAAAATACCGAATGGTCCTTTCCACACAACAACCAGACCGGTAGTGCAAGGCTATGAACCTCAGTTTCAATAGCACCGTGGATCTCTAACTCCACATGAAATAGGATTTCGAACCGGCTTTGCATGGCATAGAGAAAGGAAGATGGAAACTGTGACCACATACAAATGGCATACAACAAGGGCAAGTAGGTTTCTGTAGCAACGTCAATCAAAATTGTCATGGCCAGCGGGTTGTCAAGTGAAGGAGCAGGTTGTAAGGGTGAAGGTGCATCCGATGTTGTTTTGTCAAATCATGTTAGAATGGGAAACCAAAAAGTTGTTTTGGACAATAAGATTTAGCAGCAAAGCTACATATTCCCTGCCTTAAGCTTGAAAAGTTGAAAAGAATTGTTGACATGTACTAAAAACAAAATTGAATTGTTGACCTACACTAAAATTTAAAACACAACTAGGTTAAAATAGAATATAAATTTAGGTGATTAAGTTCAATCTAGAATTCGGGGACTTGCACCGCATTGCATTTAGAGGGACGTGAGAATTCGCTCCAAGAACGCATTTGAAATTTTTTTGCAGGTTGGCTTCAAGAAAGCTTCATTCCTGGTTCGGTTTGGCTCTGGCCAAGTGCTTGCTTCAGCTCTCTGTGGGTCGCTTGCTACCTGCAATTATCGATCTGTTCTGGTTGGAGTTCTCTAAGATCTACCATGAATTGAATTCATCAGGTTGCCATTTCCCGTTGGTTCATAGCTGTGGGAATCAAGCTCCATGCCTCTGTGGGCTATTGGTTTGTGATTTCTTTCTTTAATTGGACCAATATCTTCCTGGGTTTGTCTTTCATTGCACGCAGGATTGGTGGTGGTATGTTTTTGTCAACAGACCCTGCTATTCTTGGTTGGTCTGTTGTATTGTCTGAGTCTCCTTAATTCGTGACCAAAGACATTGCTCTGGTGAGATTTTTGGAACCTACTGGTACTCTGGGCCTGCTTTCTTTGCTTTTGGTTTGAATTTTGGGTGTCTTTGGCTTGTGAACCGGACTCTGGCCGGTATCCTTGGCAGTGCCCTTCCTCATGGATGTTGGTGGGGACCCTCCTCCTCCACTTCCTCCTGAATTGGATGCTTTTAAAAGATTGGTAGCATCGTGTGGTAAGAGGAAAGGTGGCCCTTCGCAGAAATTTGTGAAGAAGGTTGACATCCCCTTCGTTGAGCTACTTGCTAATAGGATTTTTCGATCGGCCCTCAATCTTGTTGAACGTGGGGTTATTGGGCAATTCATTGGCCTTTGGCCCTCTCCCAACGCTATAGACAGTTGGGTACAGAGAAATTGGAGGCCCTTAGTCTTTGAAGGCATTCGAAGTCATTTTGTTGGCAGAGGCTATTTTATCTTTGTGTTTGAGGTAGTAGCTGACTGTGGCCCTTACTTCATGGGCACGTAGGGTCTATATCTGAAGAAATGATCTCCTGATTTTGACCCTACCTAGGATGTCCCATCTGCAGTCCCTGTCTAGGTAAGGCTCCCTCACATGCCCTTACACTGTTGGAACTCAAATTCCCTGGAAGCCATTGGGAATAAACTTGTAAACTACATCGACAAGGCAGATCAGACAGACCAATATTCATGTGCGAGAATATGTGTGGAAGTTGATTTGGAGATTGGTTTGCCATAGGTGATTAGGATAACAGTAGTTGATTGGTCTTATATTCAGGAATTGGACTATGAGCAAATTCCTTTTAAGTGTTGATTCTACTATGAAAACAACAATTTTTCCCGCAACTGCAAGAAAAAAATTGAAGAAGAGCTTCAAAGTGAGAAGGAAGACTAGTGGACCCAAGCTAAAAAAGCAGGAAACTCCAATCAGAATTAGAGAAAGAAAGGAACAGATGGAAAGAAGCTGAAAGGTGATGTTGCTGTTGGGAAGCCTCCACATGTTTAAAATGTATCTTCCAATCAGTTTGTTGCTTTAAGCATTCATGATGCTTCTGTTCTTGAAGAAGGAGAGTTGCCTCATCCAGAGGGTCTTGTTGAAACCCCCGATCTTCCTATGGAACAGGTTATTGTCTCCACTCTCGATTCTATGGATGATGATCCTTTGCACTCTCCAGAGGAAGCTAAA
Source organism: Pseudotsuga menziesii (assembly GCA_001517045.1). NCBI lineage: Eukaryota > Viridiplantae > Streptophyta > Pinopsida > Pinales > Pinaceae > Pseudotsuga > Pseudotsuga menziesii. Next base: position 316,325 of record LPNX010132856.1, on the reverse strand, counting down.
GTTTCTCCCTCTTATGCTGACATAACCAGGAAAAAGCAGGTTGTTTGTTCTGATTCCGCTGATGATGATTCAGTAGAGCATTTCTCTAAAAAGATTGGAAGGAAGACTAAGAAGGAGACACGTGAAGAAGAGGTTGAGAGGCTCAAAATGCAAGGTTGTCAGCCCACTATTGAAATGTCTTATGGTAGGAGCAAGAGGTCAAGGCCTCCAAAGGGAGTAAGCACTCCCTCCCAAGTGGGTAAATAATGCAGGTAACATCTTGGAATTGCAGGGGATTGGGAAACCCAATCAAAGCTAAAGCTGTTAAAGATTTGATGAAAATGTCACCTTCGAAAATCCTTCTGCTCCAAGAAACCAAGATTGAGGAGGAAGCTCTTATTCTCCTTGGTAATTCTAATTGGAATTTGAATGCTGGAAAAGACGTAAGAGCAAGAGGTTCCTTTGAGGGTTTAGCTACTCTTTGGAGTGAAGAAAAGTTTCAGTTAAATAGATGGTTTATTACACAACATTGGATCTTCACAGATCTCTACCACTACTCTAGCAAGATCTCTCTGGCACTATTTAATCTATATGTTCTAGTCAATTACAGTGAAAAAAGAGAATGTTAGAAATCATTATTCGAGTATATTGGGTCTATTTCTCCCTCAAATTTAGTACTTTCTAGTGATTTAAATATAACTTTACCTCCTAGTGAAAAAAAAGGTGGGCTCTACGGCAAAGACCATCTTCAATACACAGTGGAGGCTATAATTCTTGCCTGCGATCTGTTGGATATAAAGCCAAAGATAGGACGCTATATGTGGTCCAATAATCACGTTGGTTTAGCCAATATTTCTACCTGGCTTGACAAGTTTCTCATCCACAGCTCTCTATTGGATGGACAATCCATTATCTCTTCAAAAATTCTACCTAAACTATTGTCCAATCATCACCCTATTTCTTTGATTTTCGAAAAAGAAGATGAGCTCGGCCCAATACCGTTTCGATTCAGCCCTCTCTGGACTGAGTGAGATGGTTTCATGAATATTGTTGGTCAAGCTTGGTCTTAGTATGTAGACATCTCACCTAGTTTTGTCTGGGAGCATAAGTTAAAAAGAACTAAACTTGCTTTGAAAACTTGGGTCAAAATTCCAATTAAAACTCCTACTAGCTCCAGGAAAGAGAGAGTTGTTGAGTTATCAGAGATTCAAATCGAAATGACGTGCAGAGAAATCACAAAAAACTCAACTAGACGTTGAACAAATTGCTCAATTTAAAACCTCCCAATCCTTTAGACAGGAAGAAGAACATCTTAGGCTGAAATCCCGTAGCCTTTGGTTACAAGCAGGCGATAAGAATATAGCTTATTTTCATCGTCAATGTAGGGCGAGATTATCTCGTAAACATATTACATAAATCTCTCTTGGTGATGGTGTTGTCATTAAAGGCCAAGATCCTTTAAAACAGGCTGCATGGACGCACTTCCAGCTCTTATTTCATGAAGATGGTCTTGCTGGTAGTGATGTGTCTGTTGAATTCTTGGATAAGATTCGTGCTCTTGTCAACCGAGAGGATAATCAAGCTTTGTTGAAACCCTTTTCCGAACAGGAAATTTTGGATGTCATTTGGGCGATGGAGCCTGACAAAGCTCCTAGGCCGGATGGTTTTTCCTTTCATTTTTACAGGGTATGTTGGAACATAATCAAATATGATCTGATTCGAATGGTGCTAGAATTCCAAAAAAAATCCAAAGTTGGTGGTTGTACAAACTCTACTTTCCTTGCTCTTATCCCTAAAGAAGTAAATCCTTCTTCTTTTGACAAGTTTCGCCCCATATCTTTGTGCAATGCCTCTTACAAGATTTTAGCCAGACTCCTTGCCAATAGAATCAAGCCTCTGTTAGGTAAGCTTGTCTCTCCTCTTCAAGGGGGTTTTGTAAAAGGCAGGCATTTGATTGATAATGCCATCCAAGTTCAAGAAGCAATTCATTCAAGTTCCCAATGGAAGGAAAAAGGCATGTTAATTAAGTTGGACATGCAAAACACCTTTGATTGTGTTAAGTTGCCCTTCCTCTATGATGTGATTCTTACTTTTGGATTTAGCGCAGAGTTTGTGAAATTGATTAAAGCATGTACTGACAATCCATGGATTGCTTCGCTAGTCAGTGGAAGACCTTCTAATTTTTTCCAAGCCTCTCATGGCCTTCGACAAGGTTGCCCTATGTCACCATTTCTATATATCTTGATGGCAGAAACTCTTAGCAGGAAACTTTCATCATATATGGAGGAAGGTTACATCCTGAGCATGAAGATTGCTAGGGGAGTTGACCCTATTAATCATGCTCTCTTCGTGGATGACTCCCTGCTACTAGGAGGGGCCTCAATGAATATTGTCAGGGCCTTCAATGAAATACTTCAAAAGTATTTCCAAATCTCAGGGGCCATGATCAATAAAAAAAGTGCAGTTTATGGTTGGAATGTTGAGCTCCCTGTCATTCTCCGAATAGCAAATTTCCTTGGCTTTCCTGGTTATGCCAAGTGGGAGAAGGTCAAGTATTTGGGATTGCCTTTAACTCTTGGCCCAGCCCCTCCTTCTCTCTGGCTTGAAGTGATTGCAAAGACGAAATCTAAAATTGTTTCCTAGGGCGATCTCTGGTTAAATAAAGCTAGAAAACTGATCTTGATCAAGTCAGTTCTTTGAGCTCTTCCGTTATTTCAATCTTCATTGTTGCTGGCCCCCAAATCTATCTCGGCTAAGATCTCTAAATTGTTGCGTGATTTTCTCCGGAACGGAGGAAAAGGAAGTCAGAATAAGATACATTTGGCAAGTTGGGAAATCATCAAAAGACCTTTATCAAAAGGTGGTTTAAAAATTCGGGATCCTTGTCAGGATAATTTGGCGCTAAGGAGCAAACTTATTTGGCAGCTTCATGTGAATAAACACCATCCTGTTAGTAGGATCTTCAGGATGAAATATCTCAAAGGTGGATCTTTAATAACTATAACCTCATCCAATACTCCCTCAGGTATAACAATATGGAACTCATGTAGAAGAGGAATTGATAAATTTAAGCAGCAGCTATGTCGAACTCTAGGCAATGGAAACAAGATACTCCTCTAGGATGACAAAATATCAGGAAACCCCGCCCTTTCTTCTCTCATTCAGTTAGCCGAGATTCTGGATTGGTCAACCAACAAAGGCCTCCTCAGATCGACAGATATTTGCACTTGGGACTATGCTGGTAATTGGGTGGGTTGGAATTTTCCTGATCTTCCGGATCGTTTAGCCTCCCAAAAATGTTTGTTGATTTCCCTTCTGTCTGGCCTCGCTCCAGTGCACAGCTCATCTAAAGATAACCGGGGATGGGGCAATTCTCATTGTTACTCAGTTGCTAAGGGCTTTTTAGATCTTCAATCTGGTCATATTTCCTGTTTCTCCTCGGCGATGTGGAAAACGGTATGGTCATTGCATTTCTTGCCCAAGGTAAAAAATTTTACATGGCTGATTTTGCTCAACAAAGCGTTGACCGGTGACAATTTGCTCAAGCGTGGTTTTTATGGCCCTTTCTGGTGTTGTTTTTGTAAATCGGACTTTGAATCAGCAGACCATATCTTTATTGGCTGCCAATTTGCATAGTCTGTGTCGAAATTGGTCCTTAACGACAACCGATTTTCTGCTCCAAATAAAACCACTGTCAAAGAATTTTATCTTTCCTCGCACGAGCTGCGTCCTTCTAAATCCGATAATGAAGCTGTCTAGTTTAACAATTGGCATACAATACCAAAGATAATCTGGTGCAAATTATGGCTTTCTAGGAATAATTACATATTCAATATCCAGTTGCCAAACCAGCAAATCGTGGCCATCAAAATTAAATTGCTAATTGTCGATTCTGTAGGTAAGACGTTTTCCTCTCCTTATTTGGATGCTGCGTTTTCAAAGTGGTTGGGTTCCAGCTTTTGTGAAAATAGAATAGTGGCCTGCATTAAGCCTGCTAGTATTATTCCTTGGAGATTTCGGGGGTCAGTGGAAGAATTAAAAACATTTTGGATGAAATCTTCTTCAGCTGCAAATTTTTTTTATGGGGCTTCCAAAGGGAATCTTGGAATCTCTGGTGTTGGGGGCTTTGTTACCTCTTATGATGGACTGGTTGGATTTAGCTTCCGATGGGGACTCGAAATTATGTCAAATAACCAGGATGAATGTTACAGCCTCCTAATGGCGATTCAGGTTGCTAAAGAAAATGGATTCAAGACAATCCAAGTATTCAACGACTCTGAAATGTTGATTAAAGCCTTAAACTCAGGTGACTGCTTCAATAATTCTGCCTTGAACAATTGCTTGCAAAGAATTCAGAATATGTTGAAAGAATTTGATCTGGTGGCATCTTTCCACATCCTTAGGAAGTTGAACAATCTTGTTGATGCTTTGGCCAATAAAGCATGTCTGCTACCTCAAGGGTTCCTCAATATAAATGGAGAAGCCAACTATCTTCACCCAATTCCATAAATGAGTTTCTTTAATTTGTAAATCGACCTTTTGAGAGGATCTCCATAGTCTCGGGGCCTTTTGAAGGGATTCTGTTTTGTTTGTGTAGTTGTGTAATATGGTTGATTGACATTTGTCTCTTCTGATCGTGGATTTTTCCACACAAACTATATATATATATCCATTTGTGTTAAAAAAAAGGTTCAATCTAGAATTGAAAAACTTCCATGAATTGTAAATGCATTTTGGAAAAAGCAAATGGTAATGGTTGTTTTGAGCAAATGATAATGGTTATTTTGGTCCAATTATTGTATGCTACACATAAATGACCACCCATATTTGAGACTCTATATGGTGGATAAACTTAGCGCTGTTTGATGCAGTAACTTAGGTCTATCATGCATTATGTTAATCTTCTACCTTGGCGCCATGTGAAGCTTAACTATTACACGTATAGTTGTCTCAGTCACTAAGCTATAAGTAGTGGATCCCTGGCTTACCCACATGACCAACATAATGCAATGGAGTACCATAATGCAAGGCAGGGAATAAACGAGCAATGTTAATTACATAGACGTGGGTCAAACAACAGAAAGGGAGGATGCCTCTAAAAATTCTTACGGTTCTTACTTGCACACTATATGGGTTTTCCCAAAGCCTCTAAACAAACCTTGCTACCAGTTTCCTATAGATCGAGATGTCGCATACCTCTTAAGACTATGCTTGACCCTAAGAACTTATAGTGGATACCAACAATGGCCAATATTTGTTTACTCTATTGAGACACTTGGTTTGTTGCATTTTAAAAATGTATCATTCATAGATACTCGTGTATATTATGATGAATATGTGTTGGTTAGTTATGATATTGTGCTCTATATTTGTTTGATTAGAACATCTAACACTGAGAATCTCTTTATCAACGCTATCGAGTTGTGAGCCCTCTGCAAGACCATGTATGCAACAGTTAAACTAGGAACAATCGTGAGGTCTAAAACTAGAACTAATGTTGGTGAGAATTCGACGATAATTAAGTGAACATCTTGAACTTTATATATTTTACCTATAGACATTAACTATTATCCACTATAGCTCTATTTCGTATAACATTGAGAAATTATTGAGTATAACTATTTTGAGGAACATTGCAGTGTTATTTCTTTAAAACAAATTCTTATCAGTATCTAAAATCTCGTATCTCTATCTGTGGCTTATGACTGATATTTGTGTTTTCATTTGGTGCTTTTTTTATAATGGTTAAATGGAGTTGTGAAATTTAATTGAGATCTTTAACACCAATAGCTAATATATGAAAAATAATATTGATGTGTGAAAGCCAATTATAATTAGGTTATGATATTATTTTTTAATGAATAAACTACATATATTTGTCATGTTTGTCTTTCACTGGTATCTTTACGACAACTTCCACTTCTTCTTGATACCACAAATTCTTTCTAATAATAAAAATCTTGCAATGGTTGTAAGTACGACACGTGCCATTTCATCAAACAATACCGAGGAATTTCCTTCCACTGTCGTCATGCAAACATCATGGGTTGTAAACACATCGAAATCGAATAGCATTCAATTTTATGTCGATTTGTTCTAAACATTACTGGTGTTGTATTTTGCATAGCTCAAGACGCTTAATTTGTCTGTATCAAGATCATTTTACATCAAGATAGATGGTGTAAGGCAGTCTAATATCACCACGTTGGTGAGAAATCATTCTGCCATAGAGGAAACTTTCATATCTGATGATATTTCAACAAATAACTTTACGATCTCCTATCTATATCAAATCAACTATAGCCACGTATTTCATTCTTTGTAAAGAGACGAAATAGCTTCCTAGTCACTATTCATGCTACTAAAAAAGATCTATCATACACCATTTTAGTGGTCTAGCTTTCTCCACGTAGTTGGCCTAGTACTCAGCACCCATGTATTTATTTTTTTAGGTTAGGGAAATCGGTAACTCGTCGGAGCACCCATGTATTTATTAAGCTTGAATGAATGTGGCTATATAGGGGGTTCTTGTCTGGGAGCTCCCTTACTTCCTAAAGAAATTGTCTAATGTTGGACACGCTGATACTAAATCCATACTGAAAGAAGAATAATCATTTGATTAGAAGATCCCATGAGCAAGCTGTCAACAATTTGTCCTCAGAACGGCTTAGACACTAGCCAGCAGCTTGCATGTTATTCTGATATCCAATTACTGGATATCCTAAAATGAGAAAGTACTTGTTCTTTGGTCCTGTACCAGTTGTCAGGATGTTAGAGACCTAAGTGATGGAATTAGCACACTTCTCGTGAGCATTATTAGTGTATTCTTCAACTTTTTTCTGTAAAATCGAAGTAGATATAATCATAAAACCTTTTACCAGCGGATTTTTCGAGTATTTTAATGTGTGTTAAGATGGCTATGTTTATGGGAAATGTTGAAGCGTTAAAAATATGAATAGACTAAGTCTCTCGCCAGTGAAGGGCCAAATTCCAGACTAAATATTATAAATAAAAATGCAGAAGAAGAAAAAACGCATAGGTATTTTGAAAAAACAATCCCATAAAATTCTACAGATCCTCCCTTAGGCTTCGAATCAAAGCTATATTTATACAACAAATTTGAAAACGGAAAGAGAGAATCTCTACTCTACTCCATGAAGTTCGAGATCTAGTTAAGATAATGAGACAAATTTCCTTTATCTTTCTTGTTGAACAAGGACGAGCTTATCTAGCATGTACCTACATGCTGGATAAGCCACCTGGCGTGGGCCCCTTCTGGTTGAAGGAGTCTTCTATTGAAGGAATTTTTTAAAACTTTCCGGCTTTGGGCTGCCCTGTCTGTTCCATTGGCCGTTTCGTTTAACCTTTGTCACCTGTCATCCGTCGTCCTGCTGCCACCGCCGCCCGCCGCCCATGACGTAAAGTCTTGCATTAATGTTTGTCAACCAACCTCGACATTTTCAAACCATGACATATCTGGCTTCCCGGTTCTTGGATCAGTTTTCAAACTACCATCGATTCGACTCCCCTGTTCTGATCCTTGGTGTGGAAAGCTTCGAATCACGTGCCCCAAATCACATAAGTTGGTGTGGGTTGCACCTGTTCCTGGATCCCTGCTGTGGAAGGTTGTTGATGCCTGTAAGATGGTCTTGGTTGCATATGCTGGTGACGGAGCTCAGACATTGATAACCATATGCCATAATCTGTAAAGTACCATTTCAAAAGAACAGAGGTTTTCCCAAATGCATACAAAAATACTCATCTTCCCCTCAATGGAAATAGGTTTTCTTATCAATTGATCCATGTCTTCAATGCTAATATGGTCAAGCCCTTGAATCTTCTCCTTGGTCTCGTCACATCGACGTTCAACCTGCTCAATCATCAGTTTTGGCGGACAAGCATTTTCAATGAGATCCGCGTTAGGGAAGTGTAGTATTTCCATGATGTTGTCCACGGCATACCATCTCCTTCCACAGATAGCCTGAGCTTTCTTAATGGTATCATCAATCATCTCATTTAGGTCAAGCTAAGCACGCAACACAGTTCTGACCTTCTTTAGTTGAAAATTGTTGACGATAGTGATATTTTCTAGTCTATCTTTCATATACCTTTGCCAGTCCACAATATCATCATAAGCCTTAGAAGCTTGTTCTCTCTTGGCTTCCTGCTCCTCAAGGGTGACAGACATTTTTCCAAAAGCAACACGAGTCTCAAAAATATCATCCAGAGTCCTAAACTTCTCCTTCCATAGATAGTCTGCGCTTTCTTAATGGTATCATCAATCATCTCATTTAGGTCAAGCCAAGCACGCAACACAGTTCTAACCTTCTTTAGTTGAAAACTGCTAAGGATAGTGATATTTTCTGGTCTATCTTTCATATACCATTATCAGTCCATAATATCATCATAAGCCTTGGAAGCTTGTTCTCTCTTGATTGTCTGCTCCTCAAGGGTGACAGACATTTTTCCAAAAGCAACATGAGTCTCAAAAATATCATCCAAAGTCCTAAACATTTCAGTTATTAATTTATGATGCTCTTGATTGACCTGGATGGCCGAGTCTTTAAATTCTTGTTGAGAAAACTTAGAAAAGGTAGAGGAAGTTGCACCTACAGTTGCATCTTCACACTGATTTTCAAGCAAAGCTATCCTCTTGTTGAGGCCTCAAATGGGTAGGTTGCTTGAATTGGGTTCCAAGGCTCACAACAAAGGGGGAAAACCCAAACTGAAAGGCTTTGAAAGCTCCTGGGCAAGGACAGTCCTATCCCCAGCCTATTTGGATTAGTAATCTCCCACAGATACAAAGGCCTCCACTGGCACTTATGGTTTCGATTCAGAAAGGATCTGTTTCCCAATGAAGGAAAATTGAATGTGTGAGAAAATGAAAAGAAAATAAATCTAACTGTGAAGTAAATCTAATCTATACTACTCTAGAAAAGTGTTTTGTTTGTTTGCAAATTAACCCAAGATGAAAAATAGATAAGCATTTAAGTAGATCAACAAAAATGTAAACAAGATTGATTACTTATCAATTTAACTTACTATCAACCAATAAAAATTGACTAACAATAACTTAAATATTAACACATTTGAGGTCAACCTGTAAATAGTATGTCAATTGAAAAATGGACATAAATTATCAAGCTTGCTGCACAACCATTTGCAGAAATAGATAAAAGTTTTAATTGAATAAACTGCTTTTAAAACCTTCTTCGCACATAAATAATGAGAAGAGAGAAATCAAAGCTGTAAATAAATGTACTTATGAATTGCAAACGATTAACAGTAACAATCAACAATCTGAAAAGGAAAAATCAATATTCGTCCAGGAAACTTAACCGAATAGATAGAGAAAGATTTAAAAGAATAACATAGCTGTATTAACTGAAGTCTGCAAGAAATTACAAACTCTGAATCAAACAGAGTATTTCCAATCTCCTAAGCTGGTTTTTCCCTTCCAAAATCCCCCCAGTACATGAGAAATCTACCCTTTAAATAACAATTACAAAGAATGAGACCCCCCGAAACTAGGATCACAAAATCCAGATAAAACTAATAACCAAGAAAATCTCGCCATTGATTCCAAATCCCCAACAATTCTTCTATGTTGGGATAATTCGTTGATTAGAACCCAAGCATCACACTTAAAAATTTCCATTTCGTTTTTAGCCAACTTGTGCCAAATGCGGACAAAAATGTGGATCTTGCCCTCAATAGTAAGAGTTTGTCTGATTAGTTGATCCATGTCTTCAATGATGATATGGTTAAGCTCTTGAATCTTCTCTTTGGCCTTGTCACGCCGTCGTTCAACCTGCTTAATCATTAGTTTTGGCGGACATGCATTCTCAATAAGCTCCAGGGTGGAGAAATGAAATGTTTCCATGATGTTATCGGCAACATACCATCTCCTTCCACACATTTCCTACGCTTTCTGAATGGTTTCTTCAATCATCTCATTCAGGTCGAGCCAAACACACAGTACAGTTCCGACCTTCTTCAATTGAAAACTGTTGAGGATAGTGATATTTTCTAGCCTATCCTTCATGTACCTCTGCCAATCCAAAATATCATCATAAGCCTTAGAGGCTTGCTCTCTCTTGGCTACCTGGTTCTCAAGAGCAACAAACATTTTGCCAAAGGCAACATGGGTTTCCAAAATGTCATCCAGAGTTTTAAACAGTTCAATTAGGAGTTCATGGTGTTCTTGATTGGTTTGGATGGCCAAGTCCTTAAACTCCTGCTGGGAAAACCTGAAGAAAGCAGAGGAAACTGCACTTGCAGTTGCATCTTCACATTGTTTTTCAAGTGTAGCTATCCTTTGCATAATGGTGGCATTTGTGGTATGTTCATTGTGCAATTCAGCCTGGAGAGAAACGTTCTTCACCTACAATTCTTTAAACTTGTTCTCGGATGCCTTTATAAGATCAACAACATGAGCCTTATGTTCCCTTTTAGTTTTGTCCAGCTCCTCCACAAGCTTGCTTATTTCTTCCTTTCTTTTATCAAACTCCTTGTTTAATGTGTTAACCGCATCAAGATTTGTGCCTGTAAATGCGCCTAACGTTGTAGTTATTTATACTGCATCTACCTGGGGGTCACCAGACTGTTGAGTCCATATTATTTGATTGGAAACCGATGCTTCCAAACCACCCTCATCTCTGATTCTCTTTTTTCCTTTCCTAACCACTTCCTTAGCAAACTTGTTGTAATAACAATCCCCAAGAGGGACTACAATATCTTCATCAAATTTAGCTACTGGCTTGGTAAATGATGAAGTTATATTTACTATTGAAACCAGGGAAGATGTCTGAGTGATGGTAGGAGTGGGTATAGGCATAGTGACATGGGAGGTAAATAAATAAAAAGAGATGTACTGAACAACTGTAGGTTCAGAGGTTGAAGAGAGGGTTGGGATGATAGTTTCAGATAATGGAAGGGAAATGTTCGTAGTTGGAAATGAAGATGAGGCTACCAAAATTCTTTCAAGAGTAGGTGATGATGAAAAGGTGAAAGAGGGCATGGTAGGAGTGGGTATAGACATAATGACATGGGAGGTAAATAAAGAAGAAGAGATGTACTGAACAATTGCAGTTTCAGAGGTTGAAGAGAGGGTTGGGTTGGAATTTTCTGAGAATGGAAGGGAAATGTTCGCAGTTGGAAATGAAGATGAGGCTACCAAAATTATTTCAAGAGTAGGTGATGATGAAAAGGTGAAAGAGGGCATGGTAGGAGTGGGTATAGGCATAGTGACATGGGAGGTAAATAAATAAGAAGAGATGTATTGAACAACTGCAGGTTCAGAGGTTGAAGAGAGGATTGGGATGGAAGTTTTAGAGAATGGAAGGGAAATGTTCATAGTTGGAAATGAAGATGAGGCTACCAAAATTATTTCAAGAGTAGGTGATGATGAAAAGGTGAAAGAGGGCAATTGTAGACGAATCTTCATGGGCTAGGTGTCTACAGAAGTAGATGACAGCATGGGAAAACGGGAGGGGATAGAAACATATGTAGAAGTCAAAGAGTGATAAAGTTGAGATAGTGGGGGTGATGGAATTGCCTCAGCAAGAAATTTTGACAAAGTTTGAATAGATGACAGAAGGAAAGTCGAGGTTGAAGAACCAAAAGCATAAGTGGATTCTAGGATATTTGGATTAGGGATAACATCTTATGTTTCATCATTACTGAATAAATCTATAACTGTTTGTAGACATTCAGTTACTTCTTCAACCATAGGCACAAGAGAAATTGTTTTTTCTTCAGCATCAGAATCACTAAGGTCTATGGTAAGGGCTTGAGAGGCAGTAACCTAAATTTTCTGCTTTTGAATGGTTTGACATTAGTTGTTGCTTGATTAACACATACCTGAGTGGCTGCAGTAGTTACTTGAATGTCAACAGTAGGGTTAACAACTGCAAGTACTTGAGAATCCAATACTGAAGTAATCTGAGCCAATTTATGCTTTGATTGCTGAGAGGTATGCATCAGATCCTTTAATTGCTGAGAAACAGTTACCTGTGGAAGGTCTTCCATAGCAATTTTTTCCTTTACCCCCTTCTGGATAAGTTACCACTGATGGAACTTTTGTTTCTTGGGCTTCCTTCTCTTCCATGTCCTTTCTTACCTTTTCAAGGATTTTAAGTTCCATTGTTCTGTAACCCAGAACCCTAGTTTTTAGCACCTGTTGATGTTGTAGAATGTGACCCTGTTCATCTTTTCTCTTAGCCCTGGCCAATACCTCAGAAAATGTATTCACCTCGTGGTAGACAAAATCATCAAGAACTTCCTCATGCACATAACCACCCTTGATATGGTTTCACTGGAAGTGAGTGTCAAGAAACCCTTTAGGGTCATGTTTTCTTTTGCCAGCAAAACCAAGTTTCAAAGAAGCTATCTAATCTCCTAACGCTGCAGCACAAGTTGAAGTTGGGATGAGCAATGACTCGAGATTCAAAGGAAATTTAGGCCAGCCTTTCCTTTTGGGAGCGACAAGTTTCTTGTAGACACAATCAGTGATAGTCTGGAAAGAGACCTCCTCAATGACTAACCTGTTAGGAACTATCTTGGGAAGCATATGGACAGTATTGCAACCCGAATTCTAAGATATGAAAATAACTCCCCAACATACCAGTCACCCATTGTGGCAATGAAGGCTCTGGCTTCTTCTAAAGAAGCAGGGGCTTTGCTTTTGAATATCATAAAATAAATACTGCCCAGAAAATGTTCACAAAGGTCGTATAACATAGCTGCATAATTAGTATCCCATAGTGTTGAATAGTAGATAGGTACAGTAGGGGCTGGTAAGGTCCACTTCCATCCCAAATTGGGGTATTGGAACTCGGTGCATAATACATCAATGATAAAGGCCGAAAAAAAGAAATTTGGCTTCTTCCTGGCAGTAGCTTTTTGATAATATTGGATAGCCATTTTAAGCTCCAATGACAAGATAGACACCCACGGGAAAGATTCACCGGTTGCTAGGACATGATGAGCTACCAAACCCCATTTGGACTTGTAGACAAAACAATTGGGAAGACCATATAGTCTGCATAACATGGCTGCCAATAAGGAATAAGGTTCCCTAAACCAGGCGATAGGGTAAAGGTCGTCAACCCTCTACGAGAACTTACTAGGTTCATTCATCCAGGACTTTAGAACTTCATTAAAATTGTTCCTAGTCTTAAAGGATTGGGCGAACTTAGCGTTGAGGGGTTGTACATCCGGTTTAAGAGCATAGGCTCGGGTAAAGACGTCAGGGCGGAAAGTGGCTAACTATGACCCAACACTATCATTAAAGGACCGGTCTTTAGGGTTTGCGTGGTCCACTATCCATTTGGCTACATCAGTGTAAGGAAGGATAGCGAGTCTGGAAACAATGGCATGTAGTCTAGAATCCCTAATTTTCTGGTAAGCCGACTGGTCATTTTGTATGTCAGAGAGGTCATCATTCTAAAAAATCAAGTAGATTCTAGGCCAATCAATCTGGTAAGTTTCAGTGATTCTACCACTGGTGTTTGAGAAAAACTTGAAGTTTGGGTCTTTGGTCAGCATGTCCTTTTGAATGTTCTTGCAGCAGATAATTCGAGCCATTTTTGGAAAATTGAAAAAATCTATTTAAACGCATAAACAAGAAATCAAGACTAATTGAGAAACAAAGCAACAATAAACAATCAAATGCAGAAATGGCAGAAAACCAACCTGAAATTGATCGACGCTGTGAAAATAATCTCTAGTAAAAATCGTAGTAAAAACTCTCGCAGCAAAGTAATATTTGACAATGAAAATGGTAAATAAAATACAAAGAACCCATCTATTTATAGATTTTCCGTGGGTCGAATCCAATCCATAGGATTAAAAGAAATGGACGGTCGAAATCAAACCTCACGGGTTGCAAAATGAAGTCACGAAATTTGAATTTTATTCATTTTCCTGCAATCTGCAATCCGAAAATATCAGGTTGCGGGATACGGGAATACAAATTCTTTAACATTATAATTTACCTTCTTCGCAATCAACAATCCGCAAGTTGTGGGATGCGGGTTGCAGAAACGCACAACGTAAATCATAACTCAAAGCGCTTCCCGCAATCCGTAATCCGCAAATTGTGGGACGCGGGTTGTGGGATGACAAACTTCATTTGGGACTGAAAAGTGGCAAATATAAAACAAAGCTTCCGCAATCCGCATTGCAAGTTGCGGGTTACGAGACCGAAAAGTGGAAAACATAAAACAAAGCTCCCGCAATCCACATTGTGGGTTGCGGGACCTAAAGGTTGCAAACATAAAACAAAGCTCTCGCAATCCACATTGCGGGTTGCGGGAAAGACATATTTTGGAAAAATTAGTCTTTTCCGCAAGTCACCAAAACACACAAAACATGCATTGTGGGTTGCCGGAAAGACACATTTTTGGGAAAAACTAATCTTTTACGCAACTCACCAAAAACACACAAGAAATGCGTAAATTTAAAAAATGTTAATTAAGTCAAATCTTAGCAAAGACATAGAAACCATGATAAACTTCATGAGAAACCCTAAAATGACTAAGGAATTTAAATATTACAAATTCAGTTCACGTGTTTTGTCTACAAACTGGTAAGTAGTTTGTGCTATATGCTCATTCCATAATTGTTTTCAAACTATCCACCATTATCCCAAAGGTCCAATGAATTAAACCCAAAGACTCTTATATGACTTTGGATCATCTCATAATGATAATATAATATGATTTGGATCATCTCATAGAAAATGATAATATAACATTTGACCCTCCATATTTATACGCAAAATAGTGAACTAAAACAGCTCATTAACATTGCAATGTTAGGCTGTTCATAATTGTTGTTGCTAATGAGGATAAGTATTTCATCGTGACACGATATGCTTTAGAAATAAAAAATAATTTAAACAAATCATCTAAATCTTTTTCATTATAATTGCAAATTCCATTAAGTAGTGTTTCATAGATACACTGCAACTATGCAAGTACATACCAACAACTTATCAAAAAATTTACAAAATTATAGCAAGTGCTAAGCAATCAATGCTCTAGAATATTAAGATTAAGAACAACATGTTTTTAGTTGTTTAGAACAATACAGTCTCATACTCTATACAAGAACCTCAATAAAAAATTCCTTTAAAGATTGCAGAACCTCCTATTATCCTGCTTTTAACGACCTCACTATTTCAGCTTTCCACATTATTCGACTTTTATAAATTTGTGATTTTCTGCTTTTAATTTTTTTCTCAGTACAAGATACAGTAACAATTTAGACTCTATAGAAAAAAATGAAAAAATTTGAGAGTTGTGATCTAGTGCTATCTCCCGAAAGATGATGTTCAATCTATACAGGAACGCTGAACTACAAAGCCCCACTTAAAAGAAAACACAGAGGGTTAAGTAAAGAATATAGTAGGCGCCTTTTACAAAATGGATCAAGAAAAACAAATCTACCATAAAATCAACTCAATACTATGATGAAATATTTGAAATGATGAACTACTTCTGTAAATTATTTCAAATATTTATGCATTGATAGCCATTTAGGATCCAAATAAATACCCCCCGAAAGATAACTATAAATTAAGTGGGACTTCATTTTTTAAAATAAAATGAAAAACAATAAACTAGCTTTTTCAAATAACTGGGAGATAATATTGGGAATGTATTTCAGGGAAATAACATGCATGAGCTTACACAACAATATTAGGTGCCTTTGCAACTTTTTGAGATATCTGAACTTTGAAGCATAGAAAACATTTTTTAGATATTACAAACATAGAAGACATTTAATTTTTGAAAAAAGAGAAAAACATTTTCCCATATCCATAGTCAGAATAAGGATAGAAAAAGGAGAAAGCATACTAGAGATACCATTTACAAAATTGTCCCTGGAGATGTTTATTGCATATATGAATAGAGATTGTTGAAACTCTTCCAATGGATATGATTTCCCCATTGGACCACAAGGTTCAAGGGATTTGCAAAAATATCAAGAAAAAAAATTAAACAACTTGATGTCTATTGAATTGTAAACTGGAAGTTATGTTTGAGGATAACCATAACCTCTTTTTGACTGGCTGGAAATTGATACATAAATGGTGGGCAATGGTGGGCAAGCATTGACAGTGAGTTATTGAAAACATTGTCTTTTGCAATCAAGGCATAAATGTCATTTGACCTGCTTGAGGCATACACGCTATACACCTTTGGAATTTAGATATGATTTAACACTTGATTGCATTGAGCTCAAGAAAGTGTTTTTGTCCTCTTGACACTGTTATCAATTTATACACATTTTCTAAAATTGTTGTCCAAAACAACTTGTGTAAGAAGTGGCGTTCTCTTATCTTTGGCAAACTACAACTCATTTTCAATGCTACAACTTATTCCTTTAGTCATGCCAATGCTCTTCATGCTCTGATATCCAAGCTTCAAAGCCACCTGAAAAAGTTGCAAGGAAATATGGAAATGAGCATAACTTTTATTCATTTTATCTAGAATTACAAACCATAAAATCATTAGAGTCTTTGCATAGTGATGGAATTCTAAATCATGCATGTTTCAAGCTTAAACATTTTAGAATAAACAAATTTTCATATTTGTAATTCTCACCTTCACTTATTTGGATTTCTTTCATTGTCTCATTTGGTAGTTCTATTGAGGACATCATCAAATGTTTGTCTCCTTTTAGTCCCATGTGTTGGGGGAGGAAAGTATGCAAAACTGGATATGTGTAAGAGCGCTTACGAGTGACCATCCTTTCCAAGAAATCCTTTCGACGTTGTAGGGTATGCCCAAATCCATCTTCCACTTGTCGAAAATATGGAGCAGTAGGATGGTCCAACCCTAAACTACTTGATACCAATGTTGCTTTGAACTCATTGGCAACATCTTCCATGTGTTTCTCTAGGAAGAGGAGTCGTGATTCTTCACTAGGCAACTGCATAATCGACTAAAAAATGTCTTGAATACGTTTTGATACACTTCCTTCATCACGACTTGGATTTACATTGTTAGAAGTAGCCATCGAACCATTAACATTATTATATACCTGAAAACAAATAAATAAAAATTCATGGCAATAGTAAAAAAGTAATAGAAAACTATAAAATGAACCAAGTTATGAAATGACTACCATGACAGGAATATCCAAGTCATTTGCAATTCCAAAACCATCGTTCTTAGCGATCTGGTAACAAAACATTGCAACATATTAGGCCACAACAACCACTATTTAAGATCTAAAACATTGCTATTGATCTAAATATGCCTTATGAAATACTCAAATAACCTGATATGAAGTTGTTTCATCGATTCTTATTTCTAGCTCTTTTTGTTCCAACCTGTTTTTGTCCCTCGTCATGGTAACCTTAATGACATCTTTGCACAAATATCCATTTTTTGCCCAGTTGCAATTGCACATAGCAAAGTTTGGACCTGATTGCCATACCGTATATCTTTTCATCTCATCATGTTGGCTTTGCACCCATGTCATCGAAGGATCTGAGTCGTGCAATGTAATGTTATCATCTGGAATAGATTGTGCTCTTAGCCAGGACTAAGCTTCTATTTTCTCCACTCTATAATTTTTGTGGAAACCATGTTCCTTTCCGCATGCACACCACCAATAAAAAATGTGGACCATTGTTATCAATTGATGCACCAACCAATCTACTCGACGATGGGAAGTCGATCGTATTGACCTTAAAAATGCCATTTTCAAGTGTGAATGGTATGACTCGATGGCCCCATTTGTTTCTTTTCCAGCATGCTTTAAAGTACGACAACATTTTTCCCACATTCTTGATAAACATCAAAGAACATAAGCTAGTAAATATAGAACATGCTAGTAGGCTAAACACATAGGATAAGAGTGAAAGAAATAGCTAGGAAAATTTGAATTTATTGTGAAAAAATGAAATTCGAAATCTAAAAGTATGTGAAATATAAAACTATAGAAAATATTGCATAGCAGTTGAGGATTATCCATAGGCTATTCATTAAAGAAAAATATCTAGATATTATGGTATGAAACCCAAACCTATTATGTCCAACCATCGTGCTTGAAAGCACTCAACAAAGGCATTTTCTTCTTTGAATTCATTCAGAAACCTATTGGCCTTCTCAAGAGCAGAATCTGCATTTTAGTGGTTGTGCATAATGTCGCCTAAACGCTTAAACATCGAACGCCTTGTAGTGTCATCCTTAACTTTCATGACAAGATTTTTTAGCCATGCCCTTCTGACATGCCAATTGCATAAGTAGACTTCACATTGAAATGTCGCCCTATTAGATAAATATGTTACACGATGTTAAAAATATATTCCTATTTGTATAATGTGTCTTTAATATTGTATGAAACATTTTATTTCGAGAAAGGGGAAAAAAAACACCCTACTAGCTATATGTACCTAATTGCATCAATCTCCGCCGCTGCATCATCTACCATGAATGCATTCAATTTCCATTCCAACATACCCATGCGTACTTTAAGAAGTAGTGTTTCCATCCATTTCGCAATATCCGAGGTCATAGATCTTGACATGATGACCCATGCCACAGGAACACCATTATGTTGGGGATCAAATGCCAATAATGTATAAAGTTGGAACTGCACACAAATAAATATGACATCACTACATGATTGAATCATATTATAAATAACAAATGACAGAAGAAAAAGTACATATATGATATATAAACATACCTTAAAACGATTCGTTCCAAATGTAGAGTCCATTGCTAATATACTATCATGACCATATTTCCTCATCCATTCCAGTTGTAATGGTAGTTGGATGCCTACAATGAACGATGTGTGACTCTCATCATCTACGGTTTTGTCAAACTCATAGTAGTAGAACACTTTATCAGGGTTTGCAGCTTGCCATATACGCACACTTTTGGGCATCATTCTTGTCAAACATATATAGGGAATGTTTCAATTTTCTCTCTATATTGCCAATGTCGTCACGTGAAAGAAAATCATTTTGATCAAACTCTGTTTCAAAAGAGGATACTTTATCATGCACTAATTCATGATGTTTTTGATGTACACATTCAACAGACATCCCCAAAATAAAACATCTTTCTACCCATTGACA
Source organism: Pseudotsuga menziesii (assembly GCA_001517045.1). Taxonomy (NCBI): domain Eukaryota; kingdom Viridiplantae; phylum Streptophyta; class Pinopsida; order Pinales; family Pinaceae; genus Pseudotsuga; species Pseudotsuga menziesii. The sequence goes on along the minus strand of LPNX010132856.1, from coordinate 297,241 downwards.
TAGTTCTTTGCTAATATTAGGTGCATGGTATGCCCTTGTGCCTACGAAATCAACAACCTCTTGTCCATGGCAAGGTTTACCCCAATTATCTATATGATTCATCTCACTATAAGTGATTAGGCAGTGTTCTGGGGCCTTCTTGAGTATGTGGATGCTAAAATGACAAAGACAACCACATCTTAGATGCCTACGACCTGGATGACTCCCCTTACCATGTGTAGGCACTTTGGATATATCAACAAGTTGTTTGTCAATCTCTCGGTGGTCATATAGCCCATACGTACACCAAAAGCTACAAGCAACAACAAGATATTAGCACTTCAAAATTCACAATAGATTAAAGCATCAATTGTTCTTGTTGCAACTAATGCTTTTATCTGAACCAGTTTCCAAGGACCGAGAACAATAAAGAAAAAATCACATTGTATATTCTAAGGTGTTGTCAATTCTACAAATTTGATTTCCATCATTTTCTTTTTCTTTTTCTGTTTTACTGCTGTAACTTTTTCGAAAGCTTGTTGGATACAATGGGTTTTTGCACTCCCCGGTAACTAGCTCTTTAACTTTGTCTGATTTGATCCATGCAACATAATTACCTTCAACAATATTCCATTTCAAATCAGAAGAAGAATTTTTTTTCTTCAGGATCCTGCATCTCAAGAGCTAGAAGTTGGTGCCATTTCGAACCCATCTGAAAGGTGAAAACAAGGATCTGCAATCAGTGAAAGAGAAAATTCAAAACAATGCAGTAAACTGTTGTTACAAGATTTTAGATAATATAAGGATTACTTCACTTATAAATATAGAATGGGTTCAAGGCCCCAAAGCCTCTTCTATAAAATGGGTTTGTTCATGAGGCCATGGAACTCTTAAATGGCATGATTAGAAGAACTGTGGTGTCATGGAATGCCATTATTTCAGGATTTACACAGAATGGAAATTTCAAAGAGGTGCTGAAGATTTTTCAAGAAATGTAGTTGGCAGATGCAATGCCATATCCAAAAACGTTTGCCAGTGTTCTTTCAACATCTACGAACTTGGCAGATTTTGAAGTTGGCATGGGGATCCTTATGGGAAGAAAGGCTGTCAAGGCCTTAATTTTCAGTCCCTCATTACCCGTCCCTAGGTCAGGATTGAAGGCTCCTTTATTTTGGATCAATAGGTAGTTTCCTCATTTTGGTTGCAGTTGTTGGCCTGCCTCCTGGAGGCAATTCTGGTAATTCTAGGACTGATTTCAGGACATAACGTAAAATTTATTAGTTTTAGTGAGTATTCAATGTTCCCTCTGACAAACCACCAAATTTGTGCAATATGCAACTCGCTATTGGAATTAATTATATATTTTTTCTTTCCATGAACAATAATTATTATAATTCATTTATACTATAATAGTTGGATAAGCTCAGGCGTTTCATATGGCATGCAACCCTAAAAACATACATTTTACGAAAGAGATTAACCTTTACTCTGTTCTCCGAAGACCTAAAATCCCATACCAGATACATTTCAACAATCACATTTGATGTTCATTTCTAGAGCGTTGCAAATGACGACTCTGTTTTGTTTTGATATGAGCTTTCCAGGAAATCTTTCTTTGTTTTGTTTTGATCTAAGATTTCGATGTATTTGCAGAGACTCCATGTGTGTTGAATCTGAGGTTGGTATTGTTTTGTTACTCAACTTTGCAACACACACACAGAAATGTTTTCTCAGTATCACAAGCATCAATTATAGGTAATTTTTATTTGCAGAATATTTTTACCTTCAGTCATTTCTATTAGTTTCATACAACATGCAACCCTAGTCCTTCCTTTAGTTCCAGTCATTTCTATTATTTTCATTAGCCTTGCAATGATTGTTGGTTAGGTTCTGTTCTTTCCAGGGCTTCCAATGTTCCAGATGATGGAATTAAAAAGTGATTTCAATGGATTTCAAACCCTCCTCCCTTTAAGAAAGTGATTTCACTAGATTTCAAACCCTCCCCCCTTTAAGAAAGTTAGTTCACTAGATTCTTCATTAAGAAAAATGATTTCAATGGATTTCTGTCACTCATCTGTGCAACACCTAGAGAAATGTTCGCTCTCCATAACATAAGATTCAATTATAGGTATTTTATCTCTTAGTTTAAAATTTAAAATTGAAATCGGGGAAATGAAATGAATTACTATAGATATGTTGGTCGTGGGTATGATTCTTGCTCCGGTAAAATAGGTAACCGCTTTCATGACAGTTGTAATTCTCAGGGTTCAGGCATCCAAATCTTAACAATACATGAATCAAACTCTTGAAATGAAGATGTATTGAAATAAATGATTGGAAATGGATTGAATTTTTTGTTATGAAAATTTCCTACACAAGCCTGCTGAACTTATAAGCTTAGCCCGCTGTTTTTGAAATGGTACTTTACAGATTGTGGTGTCTAGTTATCAATGTTTGAGCTCCGTCACCAGCATATGCAACCCAGACCAGCTTACAGGCATCAACAACCTTCCACAACAGGGATCCAGGAATAGGTGCAACCCACACCGACTTATGCGATTTGGGGCATGCGATTGGAAGCTTTCCACACGAGGGATTGGAACAAGGGAACCGGATCAATGGTGGTTTGAAAATTGATCCGAAATAAGGAAGCGAGATATGTCATGGTTTGAAAACGTCAAGGTTGGTGGAAAAAAATTAATGTAGGAGTTTACGTCGTGGGCGGCGGTAGCAGTAAGACGGTGGATGACGAGTGATAGAGATTAAACGAAACGACCAACGGAATGGATAGGGTAGCCGGAAGCAATAAAGTTTAAAAAAATTCCATCAATGGACGACTACTTGAACCCGAAGGGACCCATGCCAGGTGGCTTATCCAGCATGAGCGTGCATGCTAGATAAGCTCGATGATTGAACAATAGCTAGTTTCTTATTACAATCTGCATTCACATTCATCCACATAATGTTTAGCTGAACATAACTCAGAGCTCTTCTCAAAATGAATCTATTGTAACCTTGTCCATCTTCATCGTTAAACCTACAAAAATGAGAGAGAAGGCAAATGAAAGAATAATCATAAAAGGTAACTGAACACGAAATATGGATAAAATATTTCTCTAAAATAGAAAAGGAGAATAAGAAATTTTTTTAACGATTATCTCCCTTCATATGTTATCGTTGATTAGGAATTCTATGGCCCAAATCAGACTTGTTGGACAAATTCAGAGGATATATCAACAGTTGATGCAATCCTTTGACACTTGTAGCAAGGCATGGGTCTGGTAGTATGAACGAGTTAACTGAATCTCCAGTTTCTGTGATTTTATTGGCATAAAGTGTGCATTATGATACACTCTAGATTTGAGTTTGAAACAGTTTCTTCTTGCTTATCTTGATTCAGGTGGTAAAATTCTATACATTCACTTTTCCTGGAAATGTTTCCTCTTCATATTGGGTGACTTGAAAAGAACATTCAATGATCTACTGTAATATGCGTGATTTCTTAAAGAAAAATAATCCAAACTGGCCTTTATCTCTGAAGATCCAGTTGCAATACTTCCTAGATTCGGTAAGACAACTTCTATGTTATCGTGGTAGTTGTAGCTGACTTTAAATAATGAGTTGGTTTCTTTTCTATGAGCTCGTGTGTTTTNGCTATTTATATATATTCCCTTGTCTGGGACATAATAATCTATGAAGACAATAGAGACGAAGAAGAATTAGGTGGCATCTCAGCATGCATGCAAGTGGTATGACCACTTTCAGGTGCATTGGATGGAGCCATGGTGTGATATTGGCACCAAGAAGGGCATGAAGTGCTTGCAAAACCCTCACCATACCACCATGCTAACGTTCTCTGCAAAGTCGAGGATGCCTGCATAGTCCTAGGATGTAGCATCCAGAGCATGTCAGTGGCACTGCACCCAGGATGTTAGAGCATGTCAGAAGCAAGGAATAAAAAGTTGTTTAAGCAATAAGAGGTTGTAGTGTAAACTTGAAAAAACGATAGCATAAAAAACTAAAACTTTGAATGCACAGTTATCTAAACCCTATCAATTACATAATTCTAGGGAATAATAAGAGGTTGGCCCCTAAAACTATAGAGAAAATGGGAAAAAACTTAGGCATAAAAAATTGTAAAAGTGTTTGTGTTGGTACCAAAACCATGCTGAATACATAATTTCATGCATGGCAGGGAATACAAATTATAATACATGGAATAGTATGAGAGGTTGGGGCAAGCATCCACTTGGCATAGTAATTATTACTATTGAGACACGTTATTTGAACAACATTTAATAGACATATAATAGTGGTGCATTAAAAATAATAAAAATAATTAATGTAATTCTTACATCACCTCGTCGTGGGGTCTTGGGACACAAAACCCAAGGCCCACGTCACATGTAGGCCCCCAATAAAATGTAAGTTAAATAATGATTTAAAAAATTAAAAATAATAAAAAATCATATAAATATAGTTTAACATTACAAAAATTAAATTAAAAAAAAAAGAAAACCTAAACTAATTCGCCATGGCAATTTATATATATCCCATTGTTCGAGACATAACAAATATCCCCTTGTCGGGGACCTAATAACGGGAAGTAGGACTTTGTCAAACTAGGGATTCTTAACATTGGAAAACTATATTCTTTTCATGCTTAAGCCCATCAAGTTTCTTTTTGCAACTTTTGATGATATTGGTCTTAACACATATGTAGGGATGTATGAATAAATCAAACCAAATTCATTAAAGATTTATTTTGTAGCAACGGCTCAAGGTAGTGTTAATAGGGTGGTCTAAATGTGTTTTAATTTGCATTGTTTATAATCATTATTATTAGAATCTAATTATAATTTTTATTTAAATTGTATATTTTTTATTGTTGATTTGAAGTTTTCAAATACCCTACAGCATTCAAATGTGTAATATCAACAACTAATATTTGTAATTTTGATAATTTTGATGAATTTTTAATTGGATTTTTGAGTAAAAATGATTGGAAAAATATTGTCAATAATAGTTAAAATCATAAATCAACCAAAGCTAGAGTTTTTTGGGGCATTACATGAAATAACCAATAATAACATCAAGATTCTATCTCTATATCAAGGAGTAAGACTTCACAAAGAAATGGGGTTTAAGAACATAAAAACGAGTGGGGACTCGACGATTATTATAAATTACATGTTCTTCCACTCCATCTCTAAAGACACTTATTTGTCCAAACATGTTCAAAGAATACATCTTCTCGCAATTTTTTTTGAATCCATGTCCTTTTATCAGGTGCTTTGAAAACAAAATACCATCACTAACTAATATGCGAACTTGAATCCATAATAAGGAAAAGGGCATTTAAGAAAAAATGGGGGTGATTACCATAAGCCATCTTCCATAACATATGTCATGCATTTAACGTTTGAAATAGTAGAGGACAAAGTCAAGGACACTTGTGGTATAGCCAACATAGCACAAACTAGGAATGCATCACTTCCCCTTACTAATTACGCCTTTGTGTCATGGAACATTAGGTGGAGGCAATTAAAACTTCAGGGACAAGATATTCTTGATCATGTGGGAGAAATCAGCTCAGACTCAAATGTGCAAACGGGATGGAAATTCATTGTGTAAAGGATAAAAGGAAGCATGATTGAGATCTTGGTAAATTCACATGTTTTTATGAAGTTGCAGTGTTGATTGATAGAAGAGAGACATTTGAAACAAGGGAGAATCCCAGGTACCCTAGTTATTCCATTTGGTTGTGTGCAATCTTAGCATTTGTTGAGAAAGAAGAGACAACGGAAGACCAACAACATCCAAATAGTTGTGTTATCCGTGAAGGTTTAGAAGCCAAGAGTGATGTTAGGCATTACTCAAGGCACATTGAGGAGCTCCAGGAGTGCTACCAATTACTGGTCTGGAAGTTGGATAAATGGAGGTGAAACTAGCAAAGGGGAAGTGAGGAAGAGCGCAAACCACAATACAAAATGACAAATTCATGACTACAGGACCAAAAAAGTTAGTGACTACTTTTTCTATAAGCTAAATGTTGCCAAGTGTGATCAATTTTAAGTGACATAGCTATAAATGACAAACAAAAACTACTAATATAGTGGGGGATAAACATATAAGACTAGATAAAGACTGTGTGAAAATAAATTAGTAGTATTTCTAACTTATGAGCCATAAATTATAACTTATAAATTTTTGAATTAAAGCTAGTTGCCTACTCTTGAGTACATCCACCTCTCCCAAATATATTATTTAATTAAAAGCAAAAGGGAAATATAATCCCCCCCTTTTCTCTTCCTTCCATTCATTTTTTCTCTTAACCCCCCCCCTCTCTTCATTCCATTATTTTTTTATATTGAATCTTTTTGGTCTCGTCTATCTACTATAGTTTTTAAGGTTTCATGGCTTTAAGCTATGGCCCTGGTTATCCCTTATTTTATTCATTTCTCTTTATGATGACAATTTCCTCTTTGCTTTGTAGGTGGAAAGGTTTAACTTTTCAAGGGAATCTCCCTCATTCTACTTTTCCATTTCTCATATGGTCCACAACCATTTCTCATATGGTCCACAAACCTGAAGCCTTGCTTGTAGGTCCAAATGCACTTGGGTAAAACATGATTTTTTATATATCTAAAGCCTTTTTGGATTAGGCTAAATATTTTTTTTCTTTGTCATCTATAATGTTTTTCTTTTGTGTTCACATGTCGAGCCCTAAGACTCGACTCATGTCCTTTATCATCAGAACCATCCATGGCCAAGCCCCTTCAAGATCAAGCTTGGTCGCTGCCCAGGGCCATGGGTACCTTCCCATTTTTTTAAATTTTTTTATGAAATAAATATTTTTATTTTTATTTATTTATTAAATAAATATATTGTTTTTAATTATTTTTAAATTTTACGTATTTATTTAGTTAATAATTTTTTGTTTTGAAATTTATCTTTTAGATGTTTGGGATAAATATATATATAGTCCATTGGGCGTAGCTTGAGTGGTTGGGAGATTTGGTTGTTGTGCTCCCCACCCAGGTTCAAATCTCGCCTAGGACATTTGCTCCTTGGGAGCCCTTATATGTAATGAAATATTAGGCTGGTGAGCCGTTTATCGTGATTAATGATGCCCAAGTTCATCTATACTTTTCTAGCGAGTATAAGATATTTTTCGAAGTGGATGTAGTCATGGTGTAAAATTTGGCTTCCATGGTGAACCATTTTATAATATATATATATGTATATTATAAAGTGGTTCACCATGGAAGCCAAATTTATATTAGTCATGGTGTAAAATTTGGCTTCCATGGTGAACCACTTTATAATATACATACATACATACATATATACATATATATATATGAGCCAACGGGCACCATGGAGCTCCGCGGCAGGGAGTTAAAAGGGAGCGAAGGCGAAGGCAGAAGAGGCAAAGGATCGCAGGAGGTTTTAACTTTTTGAAGTCATGAACATGATGGGAGGAATCAAGTTCGAGGTAAAAAAGCAAGCAGGAGAAGAGGTGGAGAAGCAATGTCCAAGATGCAGATTGACGACATCAACTACACGCTCGAAGATTGGGAAACCTCGATCTTCTGCACCGATGAAGAAATGCACAGCTCATTCAAATGGATGAAAACCCAAATTGAAGAAACGTGTTGCCAGGCCGCACATGTGGAGAACATGAAGGTGACATCAAGGGAGGCTGTAAGCATTCCTTTAGTCCATGATTTGACTTTGGAAGCACGTAAAAACATGAACGCCACATTTGACGCCACCCTAGACAATCATTGCTCAGGAAAGAATAGAAAATAGCCCCACAAGAACAAAGGTGTGAGGCCGAGGAAGGTCAATGTGGAGCTAATTGTTGGCAGAGATATAGAAATTAAGGAAATCCCAGATTATCTGAATCGAGCTCTCGTAGGATGGTTCTGTGGCAAAAACCCAGGCTGAGACGCTATGCAGAGGTGGATTAAAGATAATTGGGAAGCCAAGCTCGGTTACAGTCCTGAATTTCATGTGTTTCCAAGAGGTTGGTTTCTGCTCAAAACTCACCAGGAAAAAGATGGTCAAAAACTGCTGGATAGAAACTGGCAATGGGGCCCATCGAGCTTAATTCTGAAAAAATGGAGGGTTGATTTCAAGCGACGAAGGTACCNCTCACCAGGAAAAAGATGGTCAAAAACTGCTGGATAGAAACTGGCAATGGGGCCCATCGAGCTTAATTCTGAAAAAATGGAGGGTTGATTTCAAGCGACGAAGGAACCATATAATATTCAACAATTATGGGTTATCCTCCCAGGGTTACCTATGATGTTTTGGCAAGAGGAGTGTTTGAGAGGAATTGGCAACAAGTTAGGAAAGTTTGTGTCTCTAGACAAAGACTGGGAATCTAAAGTAGACCGCCGTTGTGCAAGAATTCTGGTCGAGCTCGATCTCAAAGACGGTATGTTCAAGGAATTAGTGATAAACATGCACGGGAGTCAGTGGAAGCAGAGATTATATTATTGGAAAATCCCTTTTAGGTGCTATGGATGCAGAGAGGTCGGCCATTTGCTCAAGGACTACACAAAGAGTGCGAAGGAGAGACATTACAGGAAGGTCTCGACTAAGAAGACTGGGAGCAATAAGGAACAAGGGGTATAGAAGATACCTCTCTCTCAAGATGGCGCACAGATAGATGAAGATGGTAAAGGAAAAACCAGAGGGATCCAAGTCACTGAAGACAATGAGCGAAGCAAAGAAGAAGACCGCTTGAAGAACACCACAGAAGCTCAGAAGAATGGCGAAGAAGGCAGTAGACAACAGACAGTAGGCGGGAAAATAAAAGGTGGTGAGAGGTCTTCTTTGGACATAAATAAGTCAACAGAAGACACGATAATGAATGAAACTGTTATAGGATACAAGGAAGATAGACACCTCAACAATGATGGGGAAAGGTCGAAATTCAAACAACTAAGCCCTAGCGCAGAAAGTACGGATGTTGGACAACTCAGCCTCAGCGAACCCAACGATCCTCGCCAGACTTCCTCCACGGGACTCAAAGGTAACAATATTTCTCCTGTGGTTATTTCTTCCATAATAAGCAAAAGTAATTTATCCCCAAAGAAAATTCATGAGACAGCCCACTATAAGAAAATAAAAAAAGAATATAATCTTAGACTTAGGGTTTCTAAGAACTCGACAGAAGATTGTATCTCTACAGGAGGGTTGGACTTAAATACCAAAACCAAACCTCAACTGGGAAGGAAAACCCTTCTCTCAAAGCACAAAAACAAGCAATCATAGATGTTAAGCAGGGTAAACAAGCAACAATTTCAAGGGCGCTTAGAGATAAAGCCCTAGATTCCCTCATCAAATGAAGATCCTCCCCTTAAACATCAAAAGGTTAGGGGCGGTACCCAATAAAGTCGCCCTGAAACGGATTTTAGCCAACATAAGTCCTACTATGTTACTGATTCAAGAGACAATGACAGAAGGTAAGAAGGTTGAAGAAGTGCTCAAAGAATGCCTAAAGGATTGGGGGATGATTAGTTGTGACTCAAATGGGCATTCAAGAGGTACCCTAATAGCATGGAGCCTTGCTTTAAATATGATCTCAGTTCAGAAATTTGATACAGTAGTGGGAACAGAACTAGAAGACAGTGAAACAGGGAAACGTTTTATGATTTTGAATGTCTATGGTCCATTTTATGACTGAAAAACCTTCTAGGAAAGGCTAGCTGGATCTAGAGCATTAGACATACCTAATTTGATTTTAGGAGGGGACATAAACTTAACATTGAACAACAATGAATCCTGGGGTAAGAATGCAAGGATGGATGCCCTGGCTCCTTTTTTCACTCATCTGTTCGAGCTAAAGAGCTTAATCGACTTGGCTCCAATAAAACACTTACCCACATGGAGAAACAGATGGAGTGGAGATCAGGCAGTTTCGAAAAGGCTGGATAGATTTTTGGCCTCGGATTCACTGATAGGGAGTGACCTAATTTTGAAGGCTTCCACTACCCTATAGTTCTGACTATAAAAACCCCAGAAGTCAAACCCCCTGCTCCCTTTAAGTTCAAACCTTAGTGGCTAGAAGAAGAGGAGTACAGAAACCTAATACAAGAAGCCTGGGAACCTCTGCAGGAAATTCAAAACCATTCTTACATGCAACAATTCATGGAAAATTTGGCAAGAGTTAAAAAACTTTCCAAAGAATGGGATGAGAAGTTTAGGAAAAGGAAACAAGAAGAATTGAAGCGAACATAACAACAAATAAAGGAGTTATTTGAAAATAACAGTGAAGGAGTTTTCAACAGAAGGGAACTAGAAGAGCTCAAAGAACTTGAAGGGAGAAAAGATGCACTCATGTTATAAGAAGAAAAAAAGTGGAGGCTCAAAAGCAGAGCGTTGTGGTTGGCAGAAGGGGACCAAAATACAAAGTTTTTCCATAGATACACCTCTCAGAGGAAGATCATCAATACAATCCATGAAATAAGGACTTCACAAGGCTCTTGGGCAAAGTCCTTTGAGGAAAAAACACATGCAGCAGTGGAATATTTCCATAACATGTTCCAGGAGCCAGCTGGTTGCCCAATAATCAAGATGCTTGAAGTCATAGATTTGTTCCCTAGAGCTATTACAAAAGAGATGAATGAAGAATTATCTAAAGACATAACAGAGGAATAAATTCAGCAGGTATTACACTCATTCCAAAAAGGCAAGAGCCCTGGCCCAAATGGATTCACTCTAGAGTTTTTTCTTGGATTCTATGACAAGATAAAAGATGATTTGTTAGTAGTAGTCCGAGAATCCAAAACAGCAGGAAAGGTGATTGGAAGCATGAATGCTACCTTCATTGCTCTAATCCCTAAAAAGCAGAATCCTGAAGCCTTTGAAGACTTCAAACCAATTTCATGTTGCAATATGGTCTTCAAAGTGATGGCCAAAATCATAGCATTAAGGATTAAACCCATCTTTAGCGAAGTTATAACAGAAGAGCAGTTTGGATTCTTGCAAAACAGGCAAATTCTGGATGCAGTCTCTCTAACACAGGAGGCAATTCATACCATTAAGAAGGAGAAACAACAAGCATTTGTCCTAAAACTCGATCTGTCCAAATCTTATGACAGGGTAAACTGGACCTTTATCAGACTTATTCTCATAAAAATAGGGTTGTCTATGGAAATAGTGGAATGGATTATGGGATGCATTCAATCCACCTCATTTGCAAGCTTGATCAATGGCTCCCCTTCTAGATTCTTTAGACCTACAAGAGGGATCAGACATGGGTGCCCTTTAACCCCCTCTATCTTCTTACTGGTGGCTGATGCCCTCAGCAAATTGATATTGAAAGCAAGAAATGAAGGCAGGATTACATGAGTCAAAGTGTCAAGGATAGAGGAAGTCACACACACTTTATTCGTAGATGATGTATTTCTTTTTGGGATAGGAGAGGAGGAAAATCTCAAGGAGTATGCCACTTTGATCAAAAAATACAAGAAGGCTACAGGGATGCTGATATATACATAAAAATCGATGCAAGCTCACAACAACTTCTCAGAATATATGACTCAAAGGGCTATTGAAATCATAGCCTATCCAACCAAATTGATGGCTGATGGGTTCAAGTACCTAGGGTTTCACCTCAAACCCAACAGTTATACATTCAAGGATTGGATGTGGCTATATAAGAAGGTAGAATCTCGAGTCACTTCATAAGCTAATCGTTTCTTGTCTAGGGGAGGAAGATTGGTCTTAATCAAAGATGTGCTTCAGAGCATTCCAGTCGACTGGGCCTCTATAGCCTACATCCCCAAAGGAATACTAAAAAAAATACAGAAAAAATGCTTCGCATTCCTTTGGACAGCAAGCAAACAAAGATCTGGGATACCCCTGACAAAATGGACCACCCTAGCCCTGCCTAAAGAATTAGGAGGTTGGGGAATCAAGAACATGACTCTTTTCACTAATGCTCTGGCAACAAAATCACTATGGAGACTAGTGCAGAACTCTGGTACTTTGTGGGGAAGGGTCTTATGCTCTAAATACTGTCCCAATATGAACATCACATACTGGATTAGAAGCCCTGATAAATCCTTCAAAAATGGGTATGTAGGCTGAAAAACGATGGTGAGCATTCCCACTCATTGGCGATTGGACAACATGGTAAATAGGGAATGGGAGAAGTGTTAGATTAGGGCTAGACCCCTGGGTGGGAGCAGGAGAGGATTTTAGGCTCCCCCAATCGGTCTTAATCAAGCTCATTGAACAGAGATGCTTCAAACTTGCAGATGTCCAAATCCAGCTTCCAAACCAAATAGGCAAAACAAGGTGAAAGGCTGCTAACGAGCTTCAGTTGGAAGGAGATGATGCTTCTTGTTGGAAAACCTACACAGATATGTTAGAATCCAATTTTGTAAGTCTTGATGAAGATACTCAGGACACACTAATTTGGACAAGAAATGAAATAGATGGTCACTACACAGCCAAAAAGGGTTATGAAGTTGCAATTATGGAACAGTATGAAGGAGAGAAACCTTGGTGGTGGAATGATCTATGGTATTCAAATAGTCCGTTAAAAACCATAGTCACTTTTTGGATGGTAATAGACAACAGATTGTTGACATGGGAAAACTTGAGAAAAAGAGGCATGTAGGGCCCAGGTCTTTGCATTTTATGCAAACAAGATGATGAACTCACGTCCCATCTCTTCGGCACTTGTCCTTATGCAGGTCAGGTGTGGACTGAAGTCTCAAGAAAATTAAGCCAAGGCAGAATGGGCAGCTTGGAAGGAACCTGGGAGCAGAAAACCAAAGGTTGGTGGAATAACAAAGTGGTATGTGAGTTTAGTGCTTTTCCTGTGCTTTTTACATATACCGTTTGGGAGGTGTGAAACAGAGCAATCTTCAGGAATGTGTGGAATCCCACTGACATCTCCTCAGCTTTGTTACTACAGAAAGTATAAGAACACAGAGTATCACCTAAAGCCGAAAAAACAAGAGCATCAATAGCCCCAGTGATTGACAAAAGCACCCTGTGGGCTTATTTTGACAGTGCTAGCTAGGGTGATCCATTTGTATGAAATAAATGAAATATTTTTCAAGATGGGATTGGGTAGGGATACTAATAGTAAAGCTGAACTTTCAGCACTATGGGCTACCCTTAAGATAGAAAAGGATAAGCAGATAGATAAGTTGAACATCTATGGGGACTCCAAAACAGTGATATAATGGGTGCAAGGAAGGAACAACATAAGAGCCCCAAACCTACAAAATTTGGTAAGGGATATCCGATCCTTACATCCCTCCTTTGAAACAATACATTTCTACCACATCTACAGAGAGTTCAACATAGGGGCAGACACACTATCTAAAATGGCTTTAGCTATCCAACCAGGGATCATAGAAGGAGAGGTCTCAGGCAAAGGTGAAGCCGTTTTGTTTTACATTGCTCTATGAGCCTTATGAGGATACCGTAATTGCTTAGCTCAGTCAACGTGAAAGGAAAGCAGTAAAGAACTAAGACCAAGAGCAATATGGTCTTGATACTTTTGAACCTCAGAAATGTTTTTGTATACCAGGAAGAATTTTACATCTGTATGTTGTTTGAAACAATTCAAAAGTTAAGAACTAGACATGTCGTAAGCTTTGATCTACAAAGCAGAATTGCAAACTCGTTAGAGTTGTTCATGTTATTCGAATGAATAAAGGTTTTATTTTTTCGTGAAACACTTTGTCTCCAAGTTGTAAGGTTGAAGAGATTAGGTTGATTCGAACACTACCCATCAATCTATGTGTGTTACAAGGGTAATTCTACTCCATATGTTGACAACAAATACCACAATCGTAATGTCAATGAATACAAGCATGTTTACATAGTTTAGTGAAATAACAAAAAGAATGAATTACAACCATAACGATAAAACATTGCAACCATATTGTTCAATTTCAAGAGAAAACTAAAACCTTCTTAAATACTAAAAAAAAAGCTAATAATGTAATGAGAGATCACAAGATGCAATCATAGCACATGTCAGTTAATCACTCATTAAATGAGCAAATATGTTACCAAATAGACAACAATTAATGACCAAATACCATCAATTGATGACAGTTAATGAGTAAATATACTACGCCTCAATGGCAATTAATGACTAATCTAACTACTAAATATATTGTAGAGGGGAGGTTTTCACAGTAAATCAACATTATGGGGTTTTTCTGGAGTAAATTTGTTGAAGCAACAAAAACCTTCCCTATGCTTAGAGTGGACACTCCACTCATCATCATGGGATAGCTCTTGAACAACCATTAAATAAGGTTGGGAGGATTAGGTACCCATTTGAAAGTTAGAGGAAAATATAAATTCTTTGAAATTAATAGTGTTGGTAAGGTCAGGTATCCATTTGTAGGTTAGAGCAAAATATAATTTCAAAAATGTTTTAAAATTATTTAAAAAGAATTAATTAAAGGTACCATTTTTTTTTGTAAATTAAAAACTATATTACTGAAAACTGAAGATTACATAGCTAGTTTGTCTAGAGACCTGTCGAGCATAGCCTCACGACAGTCTCAAATTCCTTTTCATCCCTCAATAGTTAGTATGTTCTTAACAGAGAAGCAAAAACCAATTCTTCCTTTCAACATGACAAAAGACAACCTACACTTTCCCTTTCTACCTATCGAATTACTATAATAGCGACATCTAAAACATAGGCGAAACTTTAAAAAAAGGGGCCATCTAAGGCTACTACTTATGAACATGTCCACGCTCCTCCTCCCCATATCCATAATTGTTCGTGTGCATGCATTGAGCTTCCCCCTGTTTCCCCTTCATGCATGGATCTGCAGTCATCTTCCTGCCTTCACCAATTGTCTTGTTGGTCTCGCCACCACCAACGACAGGGGATGGTGGAGCATATAATTTCTACCCAAGTTTACTGCAAATGAGATCCACCTTCTTGTGCATCAACCTACAATCTCGGTGGTGCTATTTCCATGCCTAAACTGACTCCACGTCTCCCTGCTTCTTGTTCTCCCCATCCATCAGAACATGCGACAGGAGGTTCTTCATTACCCAGTAAGGCATCATCAGACGCTTGTAAGTCGAAGCCCGTCCTACTGTGGTGCCAGGGTCCATGACCCAATCTTCAAACTCCACCTTTATTTCCTCCATCGGAGTGGCCTTGGCCTTATCCCATCTCAATCGCCTTGATCTCTTCGCGAACGAAAGCGGGAATCCAATCATGGAAAAAGATGGCTGTAGTTAGAGCCTGCCCCTAAGCATAGGTAACCCTTCTGTATACGCCACATAGAGTCCTTATGGTCTCCTTCTTTCCCCCACAACCACAGACGACCCTTGAGGTGGACGCTTCAACATTTCCTTTCCTCCCCCTCGAATCCATCTTCCCAAAATTTATTTTCAAATAGGAAAGTGTTCGACAGGGAAGGTCTGCACTAATGACAATGTAAACATCTGAGTCCAATCTGAACAAAGATGAGCATGAGATACGTTGTCTCCTATCCGACTTTATAGCGAGACTAACTAGAATTAAGATAATTAGGGGATTCATGACTCGATCTGTCATTCATTTCCATAGTACAATCACTTTTGTACCCTCCTTGATGTACTACATTATGGTAATCTTTAATCCTTGTGGTAAAACCTGATCGTATCAATTCCAAATTTTCCATGCATATGAAATGGATGCAAACACAGACTATGGATGAGGTTGCTGTGTCCTTTCATTGTCCTGACATCTTAGGGATTAAATGAGGTGGGGTAGATTTGTCATGTCCATGTGTGAGAGTGAGGGAGAGCCATGAGTATTTTGCTCATCACCTCCTTCCCATCTTGATGCCACACAATCTGCAATGGTCTGCCCACTCCATTATTCCAAAATCCAGTAGTTGTCCTTCACATATGCGTTGTCCTCCACCGACTTCCACGTTGACCATAACATTGACCACTTTGTTGGCCTCTCTTATGACATGGCCGAAATTCCAAGAGAGATTAGTAGAGAGAAGGGCCCCTAACTTTTCCAATCTACTCAAAATGCGCCAGCTAAATGCCACCTTCTCCACCCTTTTCTTGTTGGCCAACTTTCTTGCCATCTATATGATCCTGAAGTCTCCTTCCACCGTCACCAACAGGCAGCCAAACCTGGACACTATCCTTAGCCCTTGCAAAATCCCTTCGAGCTTTGTTGCATTGTTAGAATCTGTTCCAATGGAGCCATAGTAGACATATATGATTGCTCATGTCGAGTCCCAGCATACGCCTCCATACCCCATCGAAACAGGGTTTCCCTTTAAAGCACTGTAAAATTTAAGCTTAAAGGTGTCACCCGGGGGGAGAGACCAAGAATTCAGACTAGCCGGTTGGCGAGACTGTATACTCTTTCGGTGCCACCCTGTGTCCTCTTTACTAAGCCCCCGACCCTCCACGATTCTAGTCTCTTGCTTACTTAACTCTTGATCGTTGTTCGTTCACTAGTGATTTCTCATTGTCTCCTGAAGATTGCGAGTCAATATTTTCCAAACCTCCTCTTTGACAGATCTCTTATCTTGGAAGATCCAATTATTCCTCTCCTTCCATATCACCCAAAGAAGGAACCCCAGGAACATAGACCATAACATTTTGAGGATGGTGTTCGGTAAGGCTTACAGGTTCTAATTTTTTATTGATTGATCGGGATGGCCTCTGACCCTGTCCGATCGGTGAAAAATAGCCAGCCCTGGTCCCAAACTGCTGAGGTAAAAGGGAATTCGTCCAGTTAGTGGCTCATGTTCTCCTCTTCCCTATTGCATAAAGAACACTATAATGGACCCACAATCCCCTTTTTCTCAGGTTCCCCCCCATTAGAATTCTCCTTTGCATGACCAACCAGATGAAGGTGGCGACTTTTGGCCAAGGGTTTGTTACACCTGATTCTCGTCAACACCATGTTACAGGATAAGTATCTCAAATTTTTCCTTAAATCCATTAAAGATTGGAGTTGAAAATGAGTAGGGATGGATAATTTATTAGTTTTGGCTACCACTGCACTTTACCAGTGAGAAACCTGTGGTACCCATCTCAGCAACACTTTTTATCGATTTGAATAAAGCAGTGCCACTGCCTGCTGCCCACTTACAAGTACCAGTGCTCTCTTAGTACCGGTTTTTCTCCTTGAAGAAGGCGCGGTGCTTGAATTATGAAGGTAAAAAAGGAAGGTTCGAGAGGCTTCTCAAAGCTAGCCTTCATGGAGTGTCATCCCTATGATTCAGGACAGCTAGAGCTCGAGATCCCCCATCCTAGTATCATCCCTCCACCTCTCCCATAGAATCCTAAACTTATCCTATCCTCTCAAGCCTTAATATACTAGCCCACCCCTCATGGGAAAAGAGAGGAATAATGTGTTATTGCATCCAAAATTTGGCCAAATTCAGTTAGATTCTTGAGTGATTAGTAGGCAAGTTAAAGGCTTTGAGGCAAGGCTCCTTTGAGAAGATTTCTCAACACCAAGGCATTGGTTGTATACTCTCCTTCTTTATATTTTAATGCAAATGTATTTTCTTTCCCATACGCATTTGTATGTCTGATTATGATGCTGTGTTTATTGTTTAACTCCTTGGTCTTTTAAATAGGATTATAAACCATCTTGTAACTATCACTTGGTTTGTGTTTTGTTGTATCTCTTGTAGGTTATCCATATAGATGAAGAACTTCAATTTTCATACCTTTACAGCCCGTGGAAGGTGAGGAGAGCAGTTAATTCAAGTTGTTTATTTGATCCTAGGGAAAGTTTCTCTATCTTGTAGTTGTTTTGTTCTAGTTTTGAGTATTTCAATCTAGAGAAACAGCCTTTGTCAACACTCGCTGATAATTTCCTATAACAAGGATCATTGCCTAGATTTTTTTTCTAAATATCCTCTAGGGAAACCCTACATGAAGTCTAGATGTCATATGCCTCCTTTATTCTAAAGACCCCTTTGGGAGAATACCACCATCTCAGCTGGTCCTGGACTTCGTGCCTTTGAATGCATCATTCACAAATAATATCCTAAAGCTCCTATGATTCCTCCGTCGACGTCAAACACGACCACCAATTTTATCCTTGCCCATCCTGAAAATCCTCCTGGTATGCTGTCTCATACCAATATTGGTGAAGTTTTATAACCCCTTATCTTATACCTCTTTCCCTTACCATCTGTCACATGGGGTATTTCGTTAGCTTAGGGAGTTGATGTCAGGAATCATCCCAAAAGTTTGATGTGCTCTTGTCTCTTATTTCCCAGAAGCGATGATCCTCGACAAGATTTTGTTTCATTGAGCATAAGTCTAGATATGAGAGACCACTTTCTCTTCACTTAATCGGACTAAATCACTACTGGATCGGTCCTGGGCATAAATCACGTGCCAAAGTTTATCCCAAGGCTCATTTGTGGGGGGGCACCACCTCCACTAGATCTTAGCCTTGATAACCTCGTTTATCTTCTCAGGATCACGAAGGCCTAAACCTCCCCAATTCTTGGGTTGACATAATTTGTCCTAGCTAACAAATGTTATTTCAGACTTTTCTGGGATGCCACCCCAAAGGAACCCACATTGTATATTTCGAATTTATCTGAGGATTAGCTTCTGAGCCGCCAAGACCGAAAATAAGTAGATCAACATGGCCTAGAAAACTAACTTAACCGGGGTCAATTTACTCGTTAAATTTAATGGCTTGAAAACCCACCCACATAACTTCTTCCTCATTTGGTCAAGTAGATCATGCCGTGACACTTTCCTGATTGTCCCCTCCACTAGAGGAGCTCTGAGGTACTTTGACGGAATCCAAGGATGCGATTGATGTTCCTCTATGTCAAACTCGATGGCCTTGGAAAATATTGTCAAACATTTCTTGAAGGTTCGTGCCTCTTGGACTAAAGGCTGCCCCATGAGCATGGTGTCATCCACAAAATGCTGATGAGTTTTCTTGTTTGTGCCCATGTGAAGGTTTAAACCACATATTTCGCATCTGGTTATCTAAGACTTGATTAGCCTACTTAGGCCTTCTGCCATGTTGATGAAGAGCAAGGGAGATAGGG
>LPNX010132856.1:181187-276343 GCA_001517045.1 Pseudotsuga menziesii | reverse complement strand
CCTCCTACAAGAAAACAAGGATGAGACTTGTTCTGAAGAACAAGTGATGACAATTCAATAAACATGAATCTGAAGCTCCTAGGGTCAGAGACACCATGACGAAAGAAAGAGCTTCAGAGAGTGGTAGATCCACCTCGAAGGATGAAGACCACCATGGGTATAAGAGAAAACTCAAGATGAAGAAAAGAATGCTATGATCAAAGAATAACAATTGATCATGGGGAATGATGTATACGATATGATTTCGAGACATAAAGGGAAGTACGTAGTATCTTCCATATGGATCTACAAGAACAAGTGTACAAAGCAAAGGTTCATGATTTGCCTCAGAAAGAATAGACTATGACATGACATACTCTATTGACAAGTATATATCAAGCATAGAGCCACCTGTACATAATGAAGAGGGAAGATGATACTCCACTTCAGGGGGAGTGACTACAGAAGATATCTAAGTTCGACATGGTACGACATGATGGACAACTTGCTGGATTGAGACTTTACCAAGAGTAAAGAGGGTTCCAACCTTCAAGGTTGAATGCAGAAGACTAGGATATGTTGATGACCCGACAAGACGAACTCATGGAAGATGTTATGATGAAAGAATCTAGAATGATGTTTGGGATACAGTTCCCAAACCAGAAGGAAAGAGTATAGTATCCTCCAAATGGATATGCAAAATAAAGCATGCAGCTGACGGAAGTATTGAGAAGTATAAAGCAAGATTTGTGGCCAGAGGTTTCTCTCAGAAAGAGGGAATTGATTATGAAGAGACATTTGCCCCAGTAGCATGGTATACTTCAATTAGAGCTACCATGGCACTTGCATCCATGATTAAGTGGGACTTACACTAGATGGATGTGAAAACAACTTTTCTAAATGGTGTGATCAAAGAAAAAGTATACATAGAACAGCCACAAGGATTTGAAGTTGAAGATAGACATACTCACGTATGCAAGTTGAAGAAGGCATTATATGGTCTTAAACAAGCTCCTCAAGCTTGGTATGAAAGAATAGATGGTTTCTTGTCGAGCATGGGCTTTACCAAAATTAAAGCTGATCCTAACCTTTATCTCAAGGTTGCAGAAGATGAACTTGTCATCCTGTTATTATATGTGGATGACTTATCCTTGACAGGAAATGAGAAACAGGTCATGGAAAGCAAGAAGAAACTAGAAGAAGAATTTGAGATGAAAGACCTTGGGTTAATGCATTATTTCCTAGGTCTGGAAGTATGGAAAAGTTTAGAAGAAATATTTCTCAACCAGGGAAAGGATGCAGTAGAGATATTGAAGAGATTCAATATGTTGGAATGCAAAGTCATGGCCACACCCATGGACTCCAACCTGAAGTTGTTAGCTGATGACTCATCAGAGTTAGTGGATATGACTCATTATAGACAGATCATTGGGTCATTGATGTACTTAACAAATACCAGACCAGACATTTGCTTTGCTGTGAACACCTTAAGTCAATATCTTGTTCAACCAAGACGGGTTCACCTAGTAACTGTAAAACATGTGATGAGATATTTGAAAGGGACTATAGACTTTGGTTTATATTATGATGGTAGCCATGCGTATAGCTTGTATGGATACACAAATGCAGATTGGGCTGGAAGTATCTCAGACAGGAAAAGCACATTAGGTAGATGCTTTTGTTTGGGGTCTGCTATGAGTTCATGGTTTAGCAGGAAACAGTCCAATGTTTCTCGTAGCATGGATGAAGCAAGATACATAGCAGATTGCTCTGCTAAGTTGTGAAGCCATATGGCTTCGGAAGATGATATCAGGTCTCTTTGAGCTGAAGATGGATACTACAATGATTCTATGTGATAACCAAAGTTGTGATAACAGAGAACCCTGTGTTCCGTCGTAACACATAGAAATACAGTATTTCTACATACGAGATAAGATGCAGATGATGATGTTTAAGTTTTCCCATATTGAAGATATAGATGATGTTTCAGTATTTACATACTGTAGATGCAGATGATGGTGATTCCGTATTTCTATACTGAATATAGAGATAATGATGCTTTCAGTATTTCTATACTGAAGATATAGGTGATGATACTTTCAGTATTCACATACTGGAGATACAGATGGTGATAGTTCAGTATTCACATACTGAAGATGTAGATGATGATGGTTTGGTTGCTGATGTGCTAACGAAGCCTCTGTCTCGAGTAAAGTTCGAACACTTTCGAGACAAGCTTGGTGTGGTTTGGAAGAACCTTCCTCGAAAGGGGGAGTTGTGATGTTGCAGTGGGATTGTATCATCCCTGGGCATTTGCCCTAAAGTGATCCGGTGACCTCAGTCCTCGAGAATGAAGAGGGATTCTATCATCCCGGGACATCTGTCCAAAATAGATCCGGTGACTTCGGTCTTCATGAATGTGGCGGGATTGCATCATCCCTGAACTTCGGTTCAAAATGTATCCGGAGGTCTTGGCCCCCGTGAATGTGGTGGGATTGCATCATCCTTGAACTTCAGTTCAAAATGTATCCGGAGCTCTCGACCCCCGTGAATGTGGTAAGATTGCATCATCCCTGAACTTCGGTTCAAAATGTATTTGGAGGTCTCGGCCCTCGTGAAAGTGGTGGATTGCATCATCCCTGAACTTCGGTTCAAAATGTATCTGGAGGTCTCAGCCCCTGTGAAAGTGGTGGATTGCATCATCCCTAAACCTCGATTCAAAATGTATCCGGAGGTATCGGCCCCCGTGAATGTGGTGGATTACATCATCCCTGAACCTCGGTTCAAAATGTATCCGGAGATCTCGGTCCCTGTGAATGTGGTAGGATTGTATCATCCTTGAATTTCGGTTTAGAACATATCCGGTGACTTCGATACTTGAGAACGTGTGTTGATCCCGTAATTCCTAAAGGAAGGATTGTCTGCCAGTTCCACATCTGTGTTGATCCCGTAATTCCAAAAGGAAGGATCATTAGTAACTCCGTAAAGACCTAAATCCCGTAATTTTGAAAGGAAGGATCATTGAATTGATCTTGTAATTCCAATAGGAAGGATTGTCTGAGTTCCACAGATGTGTTGATCCCGTAATTCCAATAGGAAGGATTGTCCGAGTTCCACATCTGTGTTGATCCCGTAATTCCGAAAGGAAGGATCGTTAGTAACTTTGTAAAGACCTAAATCTCGTAATTCCGAAAGGAAGGATCATTGAATTGATCCTGTAATTCCAATAGGAAGGATTGTCTGAGTTCTACAGATGTGTTGATCCCGTAATTCCAATAGGAAGGATTGTCTGAGTTCCACAAATGTGTTGATCCCGTAATTCCAAAAGGAAAGATCGTTAGTAACTCCGTAAAGACCTAAATCCCGTAATTCTGAAAGGAAGGATCGTTAGTAACTCCATAAAGACCTAAATCCCATAATTCCGAAAGGAAGGATCATTGGTAACTCCGTAAATACCTAAATCCCGTTATTCCGACAGGAAGGATCATGTTGATGTTTTTATGATGATGATGATGTTTCAGATCGAAAGATCAAATGTTGCTGATGATGATGATGTTCTCTGATCGAAATATTAGAAGTTACTGATGATGATGATGTTCTATGATTGAAAGATCAGAATATGATGATGATGTTCTTTGATCGAAAGATCAGAATATGATGATGATGATGTTTCTCTGATCGAAAGATCAAAAGTTGCTGCTGATGATGATGTTTTCTGATTGAAAGATCAGAATGCGATGATGATGATGATGTTTCTGATTGAAAGATCAAAATGTGATGATGATAAGATCCTGATGATGATGATGTTGTATTATCAAATTATGATGATGATGACGTACTAATCGAAAGATCAGAATATGATGATGAGTTGATGTTAGAGTATGATGATGTTCGGTTAATGATGGTTCTGATCGAAAGATCAGAGGCTGATGATAATGATGAGCCTGATTGAAAGATTAGAGTATGATGATGATGTTGTTGCTGATCGAAAGGCCAAAGTGCTGAAGAAGATGTTGCTGATCTAAGGTCAAAGTGTTGAAGATGATGTTGCTAATAGAAAGGTCAAAGTGTTGAAGATGATGTTACTGATCAAAAGGTCAAAATGCTGAAGATGATGTTGCTGATCGAAAGGTCAAAGTGTTGAAGATGATGTTGCTAATTGAAAGGTCAAAGTGCTGAAGATGTTGTTGATCGAAGTAGTCAAAGTATTAATGATGATGAAGACTGGAGATTGAAGATGAAGACTACATAATGTTGAAAAGCTTCCAATGATTTATAGATGTATTACCCTGATGATGTTGATGATGTCCTCTATCTCTCTCCTACTATTGTTGTTGTTGATGTTGTTGTAGAATACCCTTCTCGTTAAGGGGGAGTGTTGAAATATTGTAACTTCGAAGAATATTCTATATGTATCTTTTGTGGTCCCCGATGGTCCTACCGGGAGAACCACTTGTATTATCTTGTACCCCGATGCTTCTAATCGAAAGAACTAATAAGAGTCATGAGGTTGTCCCCTCTAATTGTAAAGGTGGGTCATTAGCACCCCAATGTGGTTACTTGAGCCTACATGTGTAACTCGAGCCTACATGATTAACTCGAGCCTACATGTCGAATGAGTTAATTAAAGTGAACGGATGAATATAAATAGAGGTGTAGCTCTCCTCATTTGAGACACACACTCTCACTTGTGTAGCGCATTAGTGGAGAAGAGAAGTCGTTGGAGAAGGAGGAGGATCAGGCTTTGATCTCCTTGCTGGTTTTATCTTTTATCTTTTATCTTTTTGGGGCATCTATATTGAGGAAGATTTTGCTGGGTTTTTCCCTTAAGGGTTTTCCTAGGATAAATCTTTGTGTTCCTTTTGTATGGTTGTGCTTGTCTATCTTTCAGTGATCCTATTTATATGCTTTTGTTATGAAAATGAAATGAAGTACTGATGTCTTAGCTAAGCATATGAAAAGTTAACATTTCAAACTCTATGTTCCTCTATGTCAAACTCGATGGCCTTGGAAATTGTTGTCAAACATTTCTTGAAGGTTCGTGTCTCTTGGACTAAAGGTTGCCCCATGAGTATGGTGTCATCCACAAAATGTTGATGAGTTTTCTTATTTGTGCCCATGTGAAGGTTAAACCACATATTTTGCATCTGGTTATCTAAGACTTGATTAGCCTACTTAGGCCTTTTGCCATGTTGATGAAGAGCAAGGGAGATAGGGGATCCCCCTGTCGGATTCCTCTGGATGGATTCATCATACGAGAGGGAGATCCATTCAGCAGTATAGAGAAAAAGGTGGAGGAGACCATATTCATAACCCATTCAATCCAATCTCTATCAAAGCTAAAGGCATTCAAGACTTCTCGCATATACTTCCAGCTCAATTTGTCATAGGCTTTAGCAATGTCAATTTTAATATACATCCCTAGATTTTTGGTTACTTTCAGAGAATGAATTTCCTCGTAGACCAGAATAATGCCATCGAGGATTTGTCTACCTTCCATGAAATCAAATTTCTCTGGGGCAATCAGAAGAGGAAGGATCAATTTTAGTCTGTTGGACACGACTTTGGAAATTACCTTATAAATGACAGTGCACTTAGATATGGGTCTGAATTTACTTGGCGCATCTGCTCCTTCCGATTTGGGGATGAGAGTTAGGAAGGTCGCATTGAAAGCCCTATAACCCCTCGGAATTGGCATGATTCTTCAACAATTTTCCAAATTTCCTGTTTTATGAGGTCCCAAAAATAATGTTTAAAGTTATAAGCGAGTCCATCCGACCGAGGGACCTTACCCAAAGTCATCTATTGCATTGCATCTTCCACCTCTTGAAGCTTTATTAGTTTGAGCAAAATCTTATTATGTTCGAGAGAGATCAACATTGGGAGGAGATGGGTTATTTTTGAAATTTCTTGTCGTCTATTCACTATGTCCTCTGTCATGACCTGTTTAAAGTGGTTAACCATCTCCTCTTCTATCTCTTCTCTGATTTCAACATACTGCCCATTCGTCTTCCTCAATTTGTGGATCTTCGATCGATGTCTGTTTTGAATTATCGAGTTATGGAAGAATTTTGTGCTACACTCTTCTTCTTGGAGCCATTGGTTCCTAGACTTTTGCTTCCATTATATCTCTTCCCTTCGTTCTCTCAAGGTTATCTGAGAGAGAATATCTCTTCTTGTTATTTAATATCTTCCCCATAGCCATCGTTCATCCCCATTCTTTGGATCACCTCCAGCCGTGACATCAATATTTTCTTATCCTGAAATATGTTTCCAAAGTATTATTTATTCCAAGTATGGATCCTAGATTTCAATGCCTTCAGTTTCTTTTGGAATTGGTACATTCGTTATCCCATGGGGGGAACCAGTTCCTTCCACCACTATTGAGATAATGATTTAAAATATGTGTTCAATCCAGAATTGCTCAAATATAAACGGTTTCCTATTGTGTATACTTGTTGGTCAATGACCTCATCCTATCGCCGGAAGGACGTTGGATGACACCTCTCCTGCTTCCCTGACTATGTCCTCAGATACCAAGAATCTATCTAATCTTGAATATACATGGTACTCCCCTCCATGTCAATTATTCCATGTGAACCATCCATTTCCTATCTCTAGGTTAACAAATTGACTTTCCTCTATGAAGTCCCTAAAGGATTCCTGGAATATGTCCATATTCCTTCTTCCCCCTTTCTTTTCTCCCAAAGAGAATATCAGGTTGAAATCCCCTCCCATTATCCATGGGTTGTTGTCCATTCTCCCACTGACCCAACACATGAATTCAAGGAAAGAATATTTCTGAGCAAGTGAGCTCGGGCCATAGATATTAGTTAAAGTTCCCTTGGCTCCAGAATCCTAGATCGAAAAATATGTCGTCAAAGAGAAACGAGTAACCCAAAGGTTTGATAAACTTACCAATTCTAGACACCAAAGAATTGCTAACCCTCCTGCTGCCCCGTTGGCATCTATTGCATTGTTTTACATCCCCTCCATATCCTCTGCCCTACTTGATCTAGGGTTTCTGACTTACACTTCGTCTCTTGGAGAAATAAAATAACTGGCTTCTCAATCTTAAGCTTCTTTGCTAGTACTTTAATCTTCCTAGGGTGGTTTCAACCTCGAATATTCCATGATATTATTTTCATTGGTTAACTCGATTAACTTCAGTAAATGCCATCACAATGTTGGGATACTGACATGATTGAATGAGCTTGAATCCTATCTCCGCAATTATTTGCTTGTTCATCTTCCTCCCTCTCCTCATATCCTCCTTAGGTTGCTTTCTCTTGTTCCCTTTCTGCGGCTCAGTAGCTATCCCAAATTGTTGATTGACCTTTGTTTTGATGATATATTCCAGCGAAAGTTCCAGTTGACGCCTTGACATGTATCCTTCCCCTTTTTCTCACATTCTTTCTCTATTTCATTTAGATCTAGCTCTCCCAGATCCACATCCTCAACCTTGTCTTCCTCCATTGCTTCCGTATGTTCTTCTTGGCCCGATCCCTCTGCCTCCTTAGGAACTGTCATGCTAGGGTGGGATTCTTTGGTCTCATCTTTATTATTAGGGATTTCCTCCTCTTTTGTCTCACTCAAGGTCTTAAATCTGTTACTGGAATTTGATTTCCTCCCTTTGGACCCTCTTCCCTGTTGTTGTGGGGGACCAGATAGAGGATTTCTTCTTCTATTTCGAACCTGGATAAAACCCTCTGTGTCCTCCATCTTCTCCTACATCCAAGGTTTGGACGAGGGCTACTGGCTATTCTTTGGGCAATTCCTACTAAGGTTCCTGTATTCATGGCATTGTATACACTTGAATGGAATGTATTCATAATCGATCGGTTGTTTCCATTCTTCGTCTTCCCACTTCAATTTGATTTCTTTCGGTAGCTCCTTTGACATATCCATGTAGATACATATTTGAGAAATCGTAGTATACCTCTATTGTTTGGTCTGTTCCGCTGCCTTCACAAACTCTCACAAAGTGTTCCCGATATCTTGTAGAACTTCCAGGTCCCAATATTTTCACGAAATGGAGTACAAACAAATCCAAACAGGGGAAACCCTCATGTATGTTTGCTCAAGATTAAATCTTTCTTTCCATGGCCACAGGTAGAGGTCAGCTGAAAAGAAAAAATAAGCGCCCCCTTCCAAGATCTGATCCCGATCTTCATGATTGAAGAAAATTAAAGTGAAAAAACCCTCGGATCCCAGGTACAAATAAAAAAAAAATTGGGATTCAAGGTGTGCCTAATCCATGAATCAAGTCTTTCTCTTTTGACCAAATCCCAATAAATTTTCATACCAACGCTTTCTCCTTCCATAGCTCCACCCTTTCTTAGAGTTTCTCTAATCTAATTTGAAGAGAAGGGATGATCTGGGCACACGGGAGGCAACCACCAAAGCCCCAATCTGGAACTTGAAGGGGGTTCTCGTCCCTACCTTCATCCCCGAATTCCCCAGATCGAACCCCCTGGACGTCGTTTTTTTGTGAGCTCAATAGCAAATTCTTTCTGGGGGTTGTGTAGGGGGAGCGACCCCCTCCCTAGGTCGCCATTGCGAAGACCCCTCACCAACTGAGCGAAGTATGCCTCATAGGCTTGTCTATGTTCGTCTCCCAACTCCGTGACCCGAACCCTAGCAAGTTTATCAATTAAAGGTACTAATTAATTTAAACAAAATGTAAAATTAATTATAGATAAAAAATTGAAGATTCAAGTAACTAAGAGTAAATTAAGAGTTTTTTTATTAAGATAGAAGACTTGAGAATTAGGAGGGTCAGGTCCATAAAATAATGCGAGGTAATTATTATGAGGGGTCAGATGCAAACTACATGTCAAATAGAAGGATTCAATTAAATAAGGATAAATTTGAAGAAAAAGAAAAATTCACACTTTCAAGATCATGAATAAATTAAGATTAGAAAGGTAGGGCTAATTTTAATTAAAAATAAAAAGATTTAGAAGAGATAGATGAAGAGGTGTTTGGAGCTAAGGGGATTAGGATAAATAAATTATATGGTGAACTAGGATAGTGGAAATAAAGCAAGATAGGAATGAACTAAGAAGGATGACTGAGGGGGAATTGATTAACAAAGATTGTGAATTAAAGTCTTCCATGAGTGACTTAATTTATAGTTGTCCTCATAATTGAAATTGTCCGGGTGTTTATCAATTTTGAGGACTTCTCGAATAATACAATTAGAGTAAATGGGGGTAGAAGCTAAAATATTTGTTTTTTCAAAGCAACTTAAATGTTTCAAATTATGAGAATGCTCGACAGTTGACCATTTAGATATACGATTATGAACAATGTCCGCTATGTATTCTTTGAGGTGAGTTTGGATGGATTGACCTATTTGGATGATGTAATATTTACCACAATAACATGGAATTTGTTAGACTCCTTGAGAATTCGAGGGGTTAGACTTATCTTTAATGCTTTTCAATAATTGCTTAAGGTTTTTATTCACTTTGAAAAGAGTTTTAATGTTTTTTTTTAGCTAGGATCTTTGAAAGACGATTAATAATACATTGAATATAAGGAAAAGAGATGTAGCCAAGTGGACGAGAAGAGGATTTTGGGTTCTTTGATTGGGAGGTAAGGGTTATTCATGACACTTTATTGATTTGGGAGAGAGAGTGACCATTTGATTGAAGGGCTTTAGAAAGATGGGTTTTTTCCTTACTAAAGTGTTGGAGGTCAGATATATGCTTGGCTTCAGAAATAAGTGATTTTAGGATCATAGTTTTTTTTTTGTGTTGGGTGGTGGTGGGAAAGGGCATCGAGTTACCTCTCCACATGAGTCTTTTACTAAATATACTACTAGTTAATGACTCAAATCAACCATTAAGTGAATAAGATAAATATGACTACTTTTTTTTTACGCATTATAAAGGACTGCAAATATGGCACTCGTTGTTGCCTCCGCTAAATTAGTCATTTTATAAACATGTTTTATTTATTTTTAGTCACAAAATTTTCATTTTGTACTAATGAACACCAGATTCATCAACTAGAAGAGGTTGAAGCAAAAATGGAAACCATGAAATTCATGTAATAAAAGAAAAAGAATTGCAAAGGGTAATAATAGTCTCAAAGTAGGGGAGGCAAGAGGGGGAGGGATTCTCTTTAACCTCGATGGAATCTAGGAAACAATTTACTCATGGGGCCTTGGTGAAGAAACTAACAATGTTGTTGAAGCTCTTTCCCTTTGGAAATGCCTCTACCAAGCTCGAAGCCAGGAAATCTCAGAAATCACAGTGACTAGGGATTCAATATTAATCATTCAATCCTTGACTACCATCTCCCCCGCAACTCAGTTACAGATCCGACAATTGATCAAAAAAATTCAAAGCCTCTCCAAATCCTTCAGAAAGATCGATTACTTCTATGTATTAAGAGGTCTAAATGACAAAGTAGATCTGGCGGCAAATGTTGCTTCTTCCTTGAGCAAAGGAACCTTAGTTTTAAATGGGACTATCTCCTTATGTCAGATCCCATAGGACCAAGGGAAAGGGAGTAAGGGTCTTGTCACTTGGATTTCCCACGTGGAGCATTGCTACCCCACCTCCCATTATGGTGGTTCATGACGAATTGATATCCCTCATGCTGGCATGTGGTCTGCTGCACGCGACCTTTAAAACAGGCTTGCAAAGTATCAACTGTATCACCCAGACGCCATGAATGATCGTGTTGAGCGAAACTGTCTACAATTTGGATTTTCCTGGGCATCGTTTGCTGCTCCATCTCCAACATGTGACTTGTGCAATGGATCACCCTGATATTTTGAGATTAATGAGCTCTAAGGGAGATTTATCAGGAGGTGAAGTGAACAAAAGGCTTGCAATTTGCATTGTTTACCGGTCACAGAGAAGAAGTTTTCCTGTAATCTTCTAGTTCGGGACTCCCTCAAGATCCATGGACTCCTCTTCCGAATCTACTGCTTCCTTAGAGCCTGCTCTTTCGGTCGCTGTTGATCTGAGAGCAATCCGAAGGAAAATCAAGAGGCACAAAAGTTACCTGCAAGAAATTGATGTTGAAGGTGGTAGGCGCTTGGAAATTGTGGATAGAGACATGTCCGAGCTACGTGAAGAATTCACAAAATCTATCTCTCAATCAGAACATGTGATGAAAAGAATGCTCGTCGAGTTGAAAATTCAGTTCGATAAGCTGGAGCTTCAAGTGGAAAAGATGGCAGCAGAGAAAGGAGTGGCTGCTACAAATTCAAACTCTTTAGCTCAGAAACGTGGTGAACAAGGAAAGTAAATTATGACCTGTTTCCGCCTTTCACACACCTGGGGGTTAAGTGCAACAGAAATATTAAAGCTTCTAGGTGTGTTGTTTGGGACAAGTCTCGAGTCAAGTACAATCACTTGATCTTGACTCCTTCATTTAGGCCAAACTCCAAACGAATCCAAGGGGGGTGGTCCCTAAGAAAGAGTTCAACTACAACTCTTTATATTTTAGTTGTTAATGACGAAATTAAGTTGTTTTTAGGAGTTTTTTTGGTAAATAATTCTGTCGCAAGACTGATTAAAAATTGTTTAAACATTCAACAACATATAACATGAGTATACAAAGATTAATATTGACAAAACTGATAATCAGATGAAAATAAGATTGTTATGTACTTAGATTAGTTCCAAATGGAGTAAAAAATGCTGCTGAAAAGGAAATGTTTTGCAATGTGTCTTCGTCGGTTTTAATTATTAAAGATGAGTTGATTTAAGGGAAGGGGGATTCTCGATATACTTATGAAGTACTAAGAATATGTCCGTAGAGACGACAAAATTGGTTCCTCACTCGAAAATGTGGGCTGAATCAGAGTCTCTAAGAAGGTATTCAACACTACACTAACAAGGGTGCAACCTAATTGTATCTCGAGGTCACTATTCAGTAGTTCCTGCTTCCTTTGAGAAATATTCCCAATAATGTCAAAAGACGTTGTGCAAGATTTTCACAATGTTTAGAAGGTTGTTGATTTTATTACTGTGAATTAATTATTTAGATGTGAAGAATTGATCGGTGCACATTCCTGATTTTGGTTATTCCAAAGCTCAGGGAGAACCTGCGATGGGAAAGAGCATACACCGAAAAAATAAAAAATAAACTCTAAAAGAATCCATAAGCTATGTGTCACTTTATGACCATCCACCAATAATCAACAAGAAGCCTTTGGTTAGTGGAGAGAGCATATTTCGTGGCAACAAGCAAGGGAACAAAATTATTTAAACAATTTAAAAGATGGAAATGAAAAGAAATAACTAACTAATACAACTTTCAAATAAAGCAGACTGTGTGTGTGTGATTGTTAGAAAAATTCAAGTGACAAAAGAGACACTACCAATCCCCCCAAGGGGAATGAAGTGTGGGCGCTGTGTAGCCCACTTGTTTTCTTTATTAATTATGATTACAATATAAAAAAAATGAAATTAAAAGATGTCTTAGACACTGTAAAACAAGTCTAAATATTTGTACAACTTTATGGAGTGAAGGGGAATGAAGAAGAAGGGAAAACTGAGGGGTTTTTTTATGTCCCAAGAGACCCAAAACTCGGATTCTGAGTAGAGCTCCTCCTCTTTTTATTTGCACATGCTAAAAAACAATGAGTTAAATTATTAGAATATGTTGGATTGAATGAATAAAAGATCAAATCTAAAACTAATTTCAATACTTGCAAAAGATTGGAAAAATATACTAGTTTTTAAAGCACCGAAATGACAACTTTAGATTCAGCGAAAGATGATTCTTTTTAAGCACTTCTAAATCTAAATTATCTGATATCCTAAATAAGTAGATTGAAATGATCATACTTTTAAATCAAATCCATCAAATTTGCATATTCAAACTATGAAACCAGAAAGAGGAGAGAGAATTGTTTTGAGAAGATGGAAAGCAACTTGAAGCCTTGATTGATCTTCTTATGAAAACTTTGGAGAACCTGTAGAAATAAGATAAAACTTGAGATATTTTCAAAGAGGAAGAATATACAACTAAGTTCAACTCCTCCTTTGAAAATGTAACCTGCAAAACAAACCTATGAGAAACCCCTACATAAAATGTTAGATCTAATGTGCTAAAAAATAGGAAATGAGAAAGAGTTGAAATACAACTGAATATGAAAGACTACTCTCCTGTATTTTGAAATAAAAATACTAGTAAGCAAGTTACAACCGTAAATGCCTACTCTATCTTAGGATGACCTTCTAAGCTAGATCTAATAGCAAATTAAACAAAAAGAAGAAGCTCATAAAATTAACAATGTCACCTCAATACTTGCAAGCAATCATCTCATAACACAGAGTAGACCTCCAAAGTCTACAATTTTATTCACCAGTATAGAAACAATACAAAATGACAGAGGTTCCTTGCATCCATAAAAAAAAGAGGAAAACCTTGCTTTTATAGCCAAAGAGGAGCTCAAACCCTAGGGGGGCGTATTTTCCAAGTGGAGAGGAGGTTTAGGAAGTTGAGAAATGCATGGGAGGAAGGAATGAGTGTTGGGATGAAGGGATGCCACCTCACAGAAGGTGAGCCACATGTCTCAGGAGACCTCCATCTCTCCCAACCACCTCAACCACATGAGGGATTACGCCCTCCTTGAGGAGAATGCACCCTTATTTTGTGGAGAGTTGTCTGACACCTCAGAGAGAAGGTTGGATATGCTTTGCAGGCTCATAAATTCCCCAGACAATGCCCTTAACCATCCTTCCACCTCAGAGACAAGTCCCAAACAAGCTGCCTTTGATTTAGGATTGGGGTTTTTTCTCCTATTTTTCCATTTATGTGACCCTCTTAGCCATTTTGGATAGAAAAACCAAATTAATTATTGAAAATTATTAATTTGACTCTCAAAAGTGGGTTTAGGGGTTAAGTTAGGCCTCTGGCTCCAAAAATGAGCATCCACATGACCAAATTGGATCCCTAGGCCCAATTTTATGACCTTTTGAAATATTACAATTAAAATACACCTTATCGATGATTTTAATAAAAAACTAAAAATAAAAAAAAAATCCTAGGGGGGGCTTATCGGATGTTCACGAAACTTTGGACATATGACTAGCATGGTATAATACATAGAACTTAGGCTTTAATAGTACCTTTATGAGAAAAAGTTACCAAACTCACCATCCTGACTTTGGAGGATTTTGAGTGAAAAACCCGAAAATTATATGTTGCTTAAAAAAGCATCACATAATCGATGAGGGCAAAAACACTCAGGGATGAGGACCTTGATGACCAAGTCTAAGAAGGCCAAGCCTTTTACATAAAATAACCTCATGCTATGTCATTTATTACAATTCCCTCGAAAGGGTGTGAACATCCAAAAGAGGCCACAACTGGCCCTGATGAAACCACATAACCTCTGAACACTGAGTAAGAACAAGTGATTTGTTTTGATCCTTGGTGACTCAGTTGCCAAATCCCCTAAGTGAAACTTAGTGGATAACACGACCCCTTGGGGGTTTCTCGTTTTTGTGATATTATGTTATCTCTGTCATGGTTGTCTCATTCAGTGTAAGGGTAGTAGTAAGCTAAGTATGTTACTTTTGCTTTTTTGTGTAAGGGTAGTAATTATCTGAGTATAGGTAGTAGTAAGATCAGTCTTTTATGTTTCCCGACAACTATCTCCAAAGGGCAGCTTTGAACTATGTAGCTATCTTTTCAGTGGTTATACCACTGCTCGATTAATACAAAACATAACTATTCTTGTCCAAAAAAAATAGTCTCAAAGTGAATCTCCTGGATGTGGGTGGGGAGGGAGACCAAAGTGAGGTGGAGGTAGAAACGTGTGGCAATTTGTTGTCGACATGTGATGAGTAGCCAAGTATTCATGTGGAAAGGTGTCGACAACTGTCATCCTCAAGGAATCATTATGAGGAGAGTTGGTTCGAGGGAAGGAAGTACAAGACGAGGAAGGAGTTAAGTGATAAGATTGAGACTAATACTATTCAAAAGTGGATCTACAGGGAATGATGTGGGATATCGTGATCAATTCGGCAATAGGTACGAAGCATAATGTGGAATTCTAGATCATAATTAAGATGACCTTAACCAATAAGAGCACTGCTATCATCCACACCTCCTACATCTTTTTATCTCATCGTTGGGACTCCCCACAGTTTGAATTAAAGGGTGGCAAATTCCTACTAAATCCTAAGACCCTACTCTATGGTTTGTTGGTCTGTGTAAGGTATGAAGGGATGGAAAAGAGTGGGGAGGATTCTGGAAGTGGGAAGGTGTGGTCGAAGAGAGCTAACTAGGAGTCGTTGCGTGCTGCTCAAGCGATCTAGTTGTATAAGGCTTGGATTTTGCAGGCAGTTCATGAGGAAATTGAATCCATGGAGCAAGATCTTTGGGACGAGCTAGAAGATCTCAAACCAATTGAAGAGCTTTCTAAGTTAGAAACTAGGATTTAGGACCCAATGACTTCTAGAGCTCAACAAACCTTGTTTGAGAGGATGGTTTCCATGTATTGCATTATTAAAGGGCTCCTTGGATGTGTGCTACTGGAAAGAGAGGAGAAGATCAAGGGGGATGACGTTTCTATCCAGTTTTGGAAGGAGTTGTATTCAGATACTAGGAGCAAGCACATGAAGATAGATGCCATGACAAATAATTGGGGATTTCCTTTCCTTCCATGGTTGAGTGCTACTGGCGATTGGGTTGGGTCGTCGTCAGAAAGGAGATATGGCTTGTCGGATGGCAACTAGGTCCTTTAATCTATTGTTTAGATTTGGAAATGATGTCTCAGTCTACTTTTTTTCTCTATAGTTGTTTCAATAATGTGTGTTGAATTGATAGGAGCAGTAGAAATTTTGGTTGTTTTGGATAAGGATGGAACAAACTGATTAAAATCCTTGTTTTCCCTTTAGGGGAGGGGTATTTTTGTTGACTGAATGCAGTAGGTTTGATTGTAGGAAGTGTCAACCAGAAGGGTTGGGGAAATATGCAGACATCTAGAAATCGTAATTCTCCTGTTTATATTTAAATATTAGAATTCTTACTTACAAAAAAAATAGTCTCAAAGTAAATCATCTGGAAGAAAAAATAAAAGTTAGGATAGAGAAATTGGGGCAAATTAAATAGGAAAATAAAATAGGTAAAGAGGCAACATACTCCAACTCTTCCCCTCCGCACTCTACTTATTAATGTGGTACATTCAAGCCAAAAATTCTAGAAGATCCAATAGGTCAATAAACAACTCGTCATCAATTTGTTGAAGCTTAACACTTCAAGGTTGGAAGTACCACAACCCATTATTATGAGGGGAGTTTTTATTAGATTTATGTTTCTTAAATTATGTGTTGTACGTATGCATGCTAGTTTTTTAGGCAATTCACTTAACAAATAGTATCAATGGTACTAAGATAAGTAAGCTAGGAAATAGAGCTAAAAACTTCTATGAATATTTTTGGACAAGTACGATGAAAATATGTTATTCTTTTTTTGTATTAATTAGTTGGATGACAAAGCCACAATTTTATTTTAATACAAAAATACCCATTTTAGTATTTAAAAAAAAGGGTCTAGTTTATTTTAAAATAGTTTTTTTCACCTCTATTTCAATCTTTGCTATTTTATAAAGCTTTAATTGACTCTTTACATAAAATTTCTTTACATTAATTTTACTTATTTTTCAATTGCAGAGAAAGGTTAAGATAAAAAAATTTAACATAAACCTTTCTTTGCAACAGTAAAATAATTTTTTTTTTCTTTCTTTCTAAAAATTCAGATTTTTTTTTCTTCTCCTAAAAGATCACAAGGATAAAATAAGAATACCTTGTTTTTAAATTTCAGCATTTGTATTATTTTTGTCCTAGAAAATCCAACTCAAATAGAACACCTTGTACATATTAGCAAAACAAGAATACCGCCAATTGAGGTTTAGCTCAATAGTTCTCATTGAGACTGGAAGGGATTGAGGGTAAGAGCCACTTGCGGGGATCATTTCACTTCCTCNACCGGGACGTCTCGGCCCCTGCTTAGTCACAAGTTTCTGGTATATCTGGCTTGCGGGCTGTTGGATATACTCTTGGCTGTTGCCATGGCTAAAAAAAAACATCTAAATTTAATTAAATAGTTAAAACTTTGCATTTAATACATCTTGAGATTCTCTTTTTTTTTCTTCAGAAAAATAAAACCCACCCATAATATAATTTATTTTCATATGCAAATTTTCACAATTTATCAATTTCAATTTAGAAAGCATGCTTAAGTTTCAAAATTGTATCTAAATTTAATTAACCCCTTACATGTTATTGTTTCTACATAATACTTTGTTTACATTCAATAAAACCGTAACCCTATTTTTATATATTGAAATCAAAACACTTGAATATAATCATTTTCCTAAAGAGCTGAATAATTAATTGCTTCTATTTATATGTTGAATAGTTAAAAGTTGTTTCTTTCTATTTTTTAGAATTTTACAACAAATACCAATTTATATTTT
The DNA here is from genome assembly GCA_001517045.1 of Pseudotsuga menziesii. Classification (NCBI taxonomy): domain Eukaryota; kingdom Viridiplantae; phylum Streptophyta; class Pinopsida; order Pinales; family Pinaceae; genus Pseudotsuga; species Pseudotsuga menziesii. The sequence continues at coordinate 258,906 of LPNX010132856.1, read as the reverse complement.
TGTAACAATAACCAATCAATAACTTAGTTTTTACTATTTTTTAGAATTTTATAATAAATATCAATTTTGTTTTTGTAATAATAACCATTTTTTTATTTTTTAACAATAACCAATCTATAACTTAGTTTTTACTATTTTGTAGAATTTTACAATATTAATTTTATTTTTGTAATAACAACCAATTTTTAATGTAGTTTTTACAAAATGATTTTCTTTTACATTTTAGATTTAAGACTTAATTGATTATGATTTATTGTTTTACATTTTAATGAAAGTTTTAAAATAAAATAGCTTTATAAATCTGTAAAATCTTTGTTTTTTACTGATAAATTTTCAGTTTTATAATTAGAAACACATTTTTAACAAACTTTATATTAATGATAAATCATAAAGCATGAATAGTTCATAATATTCATAGTAGAATCCAGGAATCATAGCCACTCTCAATAGTGAATATTTTAAAACACTACATCCCTGCTTGCTTTTTCCTTTTTGACATTGTTGACAACTAATATTTTTGGAGACTTACATCTGACTGCTTATTGGATTAAGCATTGCAATTTTGATACTTTCAAATCTTAAGTTGTGTAGAAGATCCCTGCTAGATGAATAACAAAGTCCATTAAGCATTGCAAATTTGACACTTTGGAATCTAAAGTTGCAATATAAAAGAGTCCTGCTAGCTAAAGTTGCAATATAAAAGAGCACTGCTAGATGAATAACAAAGTCTGATACAAAATCCATACATCTTCATCATTCCAAATCTGTAGACAAACAATTATCAAATTTATAGATTTAAATTGTGATTAAAATATATTATCAAATTTATAGATTTAAATTGTGATTAAAATATTAGAAATTTAACAATTGGTATTGCATACCATGCAAATTGAAAATTTCACAATATTCAAATTTAGAAAAACAAATGTGTACTTCAAACTTAATTCAAATATTTAGCAGAATTTACTACAAATTTAATCACAATCATTAAAATTATATTTCCAATAAAATGGTGCAATGATAACAAAGTATGGACACCTTTGTTATCAACGAAATAGGAATTTCTTTGCTTAGATTTAATTATCCCATTTAAATAATCTTAATGTGAACAATTTCAAAGAAAATAATTTTAGAACATTCTTAGATTAATATGTATTATTCTTTGAGAAATTTTAATATATTGAAATGAAAATACTAGAAATACAGTTTAATAAGTTTGATAAAAAATTAATTTTATAGATTTTTTAATTAAATAAATCCAGTGGAAAATGAATTTTATAATTTCTTTAATAAATCTAATTAAAAATGAATTTATCTGTCCAATTGAGCCTTGGTAGTTGCATATCGTGCAGCTATTGAGATTGTACGATTATTTAGGGGATTTTGAAATTGAAATCTAAATAGGGTTATATGTATATATAAATGTGGTAGTTGCATATCGTGCAGCTATTGAAATTGTACAATTATTTAGGGGATTTTGAAATTGAAATCTAAATAGGGTTATATGTATATATAAATGTGGTTTACAATGTAGTGGATTCAGACTTGGAGCCTTTATGTGCTTTAGTTTTATATTTACATTTTAAAGCTGACATATAGACCACGTACGCGATACATCTCACTCACTTGGGCTGTAGAAAATGCCTCTCATTGAAAAATATAAACACATCTCTAAAACTAGATTTATTGTGATATTCTCCAATCTCCAAAAATAAAGTGTATGATATGTCGACAGACTGGACACTTGGGTTCTGAAGAAATAAGAAATAAAACCACAATGAAAACACATACTGAATAACATTCAGAGCCAACTTGTTTTGTGAAAGTTGAGGTGCGAGTATCTTAGAAAGCTATATCACTTTCAAATTCTGTAAGTTCATTTTGATGCACTGAAGGAGTTCGAGCTTGCTGATCTCATTCCTAGGCTAGTGACCCCTGAAAATTAGTGAAATAGACGCTGCAAAGGTAACGTCCATGAAAGACAAGTTAACATTAGTGAATTACGCTTACTCCTCGAAAGTATTTATAGAGTTAACATTGCTGGTTGTTTATAATATGACCAATTTAATGTATTCACAGTACATTGAGAAATGGCATTTGCAATATAATAAATATGGTTATTTATGCATATATGTTGTCAGCTTAGAAATAAATTCCATCCTATTTGATAGATACAAGACAAAGACTGGTGCAGAGCACTCCAAAAAAAAGCTGACCCGAAAAAATATGCAAAATCATACTGACAATGATTAAAACAAGAATGTGAGGGCAAGATGATTGTAATTACCACGACACTTAACTTGCCTTTGAACAGCATTCCTGTTTTCAAACAGCTTAAAAAACCCATCAGATCACTTTGACTTCTCTAATAAAGATATACTGAAAAACAAAATACTAGATATAAAAATATATTTGCAGGAACGAAGAGTACGTTTTCCATGTGGATAATTTTCCAGACCAGATTGGTATGAACTTACTATTCATTCATTACCCTTTGAAATTCAGAAAGGACGTAAATAAAGGCAGTGTGTGAAAGCTTCCAGTTAGCATTACCAGTGTCTGAAATTGGCTTATCAAAATTACATCCTTGTAAACTGGGAAATTGTGAGACAAACAAAACAGAGCATAAAAGCATGTTTTTGTATCGGCATATTTACTCAGCTGCCGTCCGCAATTAACATTGAGTGTTCAAATGAAGTATTGTACTCATAATCATGATGAGTTTCTTGATATACAAGAACAAAATCCAATGGAAATGGATGAGCACTGTAATAGCGCCAAACTAATTCATTAAAAACAAGCCTATTTCAAGTACTCTTGCCGCAGTAATAGGATCACAACAAAGATAAAGGTGTGAACCTATTCTTCAGCAGTCCTCGACCCCAAGACTGGAATATCCTGGTATCTTTTCTGCAAACAGACATAAGTTGGGCAACATTAGAATTTATATATTCAATAAACAAAATTAATTCACAGAATCATAGCAACAGATGAAAGAAACAACAAAAGCATTGTAAGTGTAGCTTAAGAGGTCTAAATTGACTTATAACAGGGAACCGCCTCAAAGTAATTTATGATAAGTTATGCAGCGGAATTGGCTGCCTGTACAAATATCGGCTGTTTTCTTCAGGAGATATGGTACCCTTGTCTGAGACAAGGATGGACGATAGCTTCTATTAAAAATAATGGCTACTATGATAAACAGGATTTTGTTTGTAATATATTTCTGTCTTATGCATTTGACTCTGAATTTTCAAAATCCTGCCTTGTCCAGAGGAAAGACTATAATGTCACTATAGCTTGACAGCATCAATCCCAGATCTCAAATTTTCAGTTAAATAAAGACCTAAAAGGAAGGAGAAGCTCCCAGAAATAAAAGTTAATATTGTTAAACTTGAAAGCACCCACAGGCACACATGTTTCACTCTTTTACTATGATGCCAAAATTAATAAATTCTGGAAATTCTAGAAAGAAAGTATGCCCAAACATACATACACTAAATTCAAATTGGTTTAGAACATCCGTGACCCAACAAGGCCACATGTTCCATGTTGGAATTAATGGTGTAATCTGTAAATGTGTCCACATCCCATTCATTTGTATCATATTGCACATATAATTAGGGCTAACACCATATTCTTTATTCTTTTATTGTATTACTATGTATGGTTAGGGCTGACCAAGTCAAACATTTTTTAACCATGGGAATTGGTAAAACTAGCTGGGGTTAGACAAGGACTAGGTTTGAATCTGGCTGGCTGCACTGTAACCACGAGTATATCCAACAGCCCACAAGCCAAATATACCACTAACTTGTGACTTAACAAGGGTTAAGAAATCCTAAGGCACACCCCCAAGGACATCTCCCAGGCGGCATCTACCCTTCTAGCCTTATCACATTGAGCCAGTCTCATTTTGGAGATTTAAACTCGGGTGGGGAGAGTGTGAAACTTACCTCCCTACCAATCAAGCTGTTGACCCTAACACCAACCTAGTCAAACTTGAAATGTAGGCCCAATAACCTCTTGGGACATGTGCCCTTGTTTTGCGGGACCATAAACCCCTCTTGATTGGACGCTGCCCTTCTTAAAGAGACACCTCACTTGTGTTGTGTATAAAGACACAACTCAAACTTTCATTTGTATCATCTCATCTTGTGATCTTGATCCGAAATATGAAGTGTTATAAGCTTGAAGGCACTTAATTTTGGTGTTCTCTTGTGATTGGCTATTTTCTCTTAGGTGCACTTGTGTATTTCTGCTTTCAGCAATTTTCCACCAAGTTTCTAGAATGTGGAGGCATGGGAGTGGGGAAATGTATCCAAGGGATATGTGAAAGCACCCCCCAAATTCTAGGGAGATGTAGATGTGGAAGCACCCCCCAAATTCTAGGGGATGTAGGGTGTGGAGGCATGGGAGTGGGGAAATGCGCCCCTGCCCCCAAAAATACAAAAGAAAAAAATTTAAAATGTACAAAAACTGAAACACAAATCATTGAAATCTTAAACATAAAAATGTGCCAATAAATGTTGAATGACAAACGGTGGATAACATGAGCAATGGATTATGATTTGATAAGAGTTAAGGTTTGGATGGGATGGCAACTAGGGTTTGCACTACCAGTTTGACAATGGAAGCGAGAGGAAGGGCTAGCTAGTTTTCAAGTTATTCTCCTTTCATATGAGGGTTTTATTTTGTCATATCCCCTCATTATCTTCATAGCATTTGAGAGGGAGATGCTTTTACAGTATATTATAGGGGATGTTGTCCAATCAACTTCTTCCTGTCACATTTACGTGAGTGAACTTTTTGGTGGGCATTCATGGCCTTGACTTTGGCCATTATTAATGAAAAGGGAGCCGAACAAATCAGTAGCTATAACCCTTCATTGTAGGTATCAAGAGTGTTGCCACCAAAAACACACTTTACTGCAGAAAAGTCTTCCAATCGCTAGGTGTGTTCTTGAGGGCAACTATGAATTTATAACTCACTGTCACCTCAATTCCTAACTCCTTTGTTTAGACCCAACTCCCAAAGGTCAAGGGGGATAGTCCCTACATACTAAGTTTCTTAAAGGTTTTAATTAGGAGTTAAAATTTATTAAGGTTTACTCAAGTTCAATGACAAGCAATCATGCAAAGATGCAACAATTTTCAATGAAAGGCAAGCCCTTTGCAAATGATCAATACAAAGTTAAAGAATGTAACAAATTAATCTCACAATTCCAGTGCCTTAACTACTGGGTTTTGGAGTCAATAATCAATACTTGTCAAATAAAACAATAGAACTTGTAATGAAATGAATCCCAAATATTTAGAACATTCAATGAAATAATTTGTTCATTAAAATAACTCGACTTGCACAAAATAAAATTGAACTTGAAAGTAACTTGCTTTGAAAATGTAAATAGTTTGAACTGAAAATGCTTTGAAAGCAAAATTGAGAATTAATGTGTGAAACATTAATTCATCTTTGTTGGAAGCAAAGAGAGCAATGTTTTGCAAGTGGTCCTGTAAATTTTAGTTCATTATAAGTCTCACTTTAGCTTAGAGGAATTAATGTGTGAAACAAGACTTGCAAATCCTAGCTAGTGTGACTACCCAGACACTTATTTCTTTTGATTTGAGAGAGATTGTTGGGTGCTCAACAAGAGAACACAAAGTTCTCTTCTAGCTCCGTAAGTCAATCCCAAAGATTGTTGGGCGCTCAACAGGAGGACACTAAGTGCCACGAGGCTCCCAACAGCCTCTACCCCTCTACTTCCACAGGTCGACCTTTCTTTTTTCAATTTCTTATCAAGATAAAATTTGAGCGCCTATTAATCTAGCCAACTCAAATCTTCTCCCTTTCTTGTCACCCAGGGTCGAACCAATCGGCAAGGGGAGTGAATTCGGGGCAAAGATTGGGGCAATGGTTATTTACTTTGAAATAAAGAATAAAATAACTTTAAAGAAATTTAACTATACTAGCCAGCACGATTCAGCAATGATGGCAAAGCCAATTTTCTTGCAAGGTGTGAGCACAAAAGAATAAATTGAAGCAAAATAACAAACTAACACTAGCCTCACAACCCACTTTCCGAATGGAGAGGGTGGGGCAAAAATAAACTTGCAGAGACAAAAACAAATTATTCTAGCCCTTCTTCGATTGCTATGCAAGGGTGGGCAAGCCCAACTTCCTTTGTTAGCAATGGATGGCAAAACATTAAGAAAATGAAGATTAATCCTAGCCACACAACTCTCTTCCTAAAGAAGAAATGGGGCAAGCAATAGAAAAATAAATAATGGAATTAAATCAAGTAACAAATCCTAGCTCCTCTTCACTTGCAATGCAAGGGTGGAAAAGCCCAACCTCCTTTGCATGCAAGGGATGACTGAAAAATAACTTTAAATATAACTTCGTAAAAACAAATAAAGAATCAAGTCCAAGAGATTTTATTGAACTTGTTACAATGAAATAAATTTCACTAAAAGAAATGAAAGTAAAGGAGTAGGAAAAGTGGGATTTCACCCCTTGTTGGTAGTGGCTTTGAAGTCTTTTTTGGGTAGCATTTGCACCCTTTTGTGACTAAAATTCGACAAAGTTTCCCCTTGTTTTGTCACAAACCTACTAAAAACCAGCAAGCAAAATAGTGGTAAAAATGCCCAAAATCACTTTGGGGCATTATGAGTGTTGGTGAAAAAATATGTACAAAATTTATCAAGTAATTAACTTCAAAGAATTTGAGATCGCAAGTAGTTAAACAATATTTAAAATGTGAATATGATAAAATAAATATGCAAAAATTTAAATTAGAAATGGAGAAAAATGCTCTTTGCTCTTCAAAGTTTGAAGAAGTGGGGCATCCAACCGAGGAATCCCACTCTCCAATTCAAGCAACCTACAACTTGAGAAATCTTTGCTACACAACTAAAAAAAAGGTGAGATTCATATGATGAGACAAAAAAATATGAAGTTCTTAACTACAAAAATAAAAACTCACAAAATCTATGGCAAAAATACCACAAATCTCCCCAAAGCAAAGAAGTTTGTTTCTTTGGCCTCCCCAAACTTGAGCAGCTATTGAGCATGGAAGCAAGTCACCATACAGAAGCAAAGACACAAGATTTCCTCCAAAGAATTTTATTCACAAAGCTAAATGGATGAAAATTACAATGGCCCAAAATGAGAGCAAAATGGAAGCAAGTGTTAAACTAGTAGCAACAAGGAAGGTCTTCCTGCATGCACGTGTTATTGCATGCAGACGGCTTAAAATAGGAAGCCAATTGTATTTAATTATTTTTCCTAAGTTTACTTTGGAAAATAACTAAAGTGATCTAAATTAACTTTAGCGAACCACTAGTTAAAGTGAAAGTGAAATTAGGGTTTTTGCTTTACCACTAGTTAAAGTGAAAGTGAAATTAGGGTTTTCGCTTCACCTAAAGTTATATAAGAAAGATCAATTGGTGGAGAGAACACACACTTGTATTCCGACAGAGACAGGATACAAACAAGGAGAGAAAGTCAGATAGAGGATTTAGCTGAAAAGACGGAGGAGCGAGCAGCAGGATCATCGAGCTTCGTACAACTGGGCCCTACACTCACACAGAAGGGTGTTGAGGTTTAGCTGGGATTTGCCCAGTGATTGTGCCGGGTACTACATTCGCCAGGTTTGGGTGAATTTGCAGTGATTGTAAAAGTTGTTCCATATTTTCTCATAATAAAATCTATATCTCACTGCTGCATTGGTTTTCCCATCTTGGGTTTTTCCGGGGGTTTCCATACCCAAAATAATAGTGTCAATATCGTGATGTGATGTGATTTATTTCTCAGTTTTATATTCCATTGCATACTGTAAAAGATATTCATGTTTGGTTATTAGTTGATATTTTGCATGCACTGTTTAGCCCTAGTTGAATATTAAAGGAAAATTTACAGCAAGAGCAAGAGAGAGGGCGAGAGCATGTGGGCTTGTAATGCAAATGAGGAGGGAAAGCCTCCTTAAATAGGAAAAGAGTGACGGGAGACCCCATTTAAATGTTTTCCACTTGTCACATGAGTGAGGGAAGGGCCCATGGAGAGCGGGGCACACTTCCTAGAGAGGACAACTTCAAACTTAAGAAAGACTTGCCTAGGGGGGTCCTTTTTGCCTCTAAAGTCACCTTAGGAACACAATATAACATTTGGAAACTTAATTTCCCCTCCCCAAGTGACTTTAGTCAATTTACAAAATTTTGCCATTCTAATTAATGGCCAATTTTCTTGGTTTTTTGGACCGACTTAGGAAAACATGCCCAAAACCTTAGCAAAACCCGTCCAAATGACTTCAAACTTGGTCCAATGGTGTAAAGGGTCTCATGCTATTGATTTTGAGTACCCATACCCCTATTTATGGGCATTAGGTGCCACTTAACCCTCTTTACATTACAAGTTTTTTATGGCGAGGGACATTTTTTAATCACCAAAAATTAAAAAATCCTAGGCAAAACTTAATGAAATTTCGCAAGACTCTGGATAATGACTAGCATGGTAATATACAACATTCCTAGACTTTAATCACCCCATGGACTCAATCATTAGAACGCCTTTCACCACTTTGGAGGAATTTTTTGAGTGACAAACTCAAATAATTAAAATCACTAAAAATGAATTTTAATTATCCAAGGGAAAAAAGTTCAAAAAACACTCGATGGAAAAACTTCCTTAATGATAAAGTCCTAGGCAACTCTGTTTTACAAAATTTGACCCTCATGCTGACATATCGTTACAAAATCCCCCACAAGGGTGCGGAAATTTCATGGAGAAAAGATAAAAGGAGAAAGAGGAAAAACTGCCTCACTTGAATAACTTTGTCAAGTACATCTTTCTCGTCTTCAAGGTACATGGCACATGGTTTCCCACCTAGTTGGTTAGGTGGTCAACAAGGAGATTGGAAAGTTTGGCGGCATGAGGTTTTCAGTTCCTCATACAAGTTTGGAAAATGACGAGGACTTAAGGGTTTCTAAGGTGGTCAGTAAGGGTGTTGAAAATGATGCCAAAGCAAGGGTCCAGTCCATCCCGAAAGCGACGAGCCTGAGGGTAAATGCTAAGAAGTCAAGGGAGTCCCTTCAACCACTTTAAGACAAGAACATTGTGAAGGTGTGACTTGGTCTTAACAGATGCTAGAAAGGAAGGTGCTGAGTTGAGGAGTATTTCACCTATGTGTGTGCTAGAGATTTCTACAATAGAAACCTTAAAGTGAGAGTGCTCTCTAGCAAGCAAGGTGGTGCCCTTAGAAGAAGCCTTTGACTTTTGTGGATGTATTAAAAATGGATTCTCAAGAGAAAGAGAAGAATCCCATCACTGAAACCCCTTCTTTAGTGGAAATAGAACTATCAATGATTTAGAGGAATCAAATGAGGTAGATGATTTTCATTGTGGTCAAAACATTCCTCTTAAAAATTTCTCAAAATGGAAAGAAGAATTGAAGGGTTCTTTGCTCAATGGGAAGGTATCGTCCTTTAAGGCAGATATGGATGAGGGAAAAGGAAGGAAGAATATTTCAATATCCCTAAGAAGAAATTTGTGGATTCCACCAAAAGTTTTGGTACGTGTATTCCTCTTATGAAAAATTCATCCTTACTAAAAGTAGAAAATATCTCCTTCAATAAACAACGAAAAGGATGTTTTGTTCAATTGGGGGCAATGTGAAAAGTGGGCAAGGCATTGATATCTCAAGGGGCCAAGCTCATCCCAATAGGAAATCCTTGCTATCCAAAGCTAAGCACCAAGTAAATATTGAAGTGTTATCAAGCAAGCAAATAACAATTCATGGAGGGTCATAGAGCAAGCAAAGCTCCCTCTAAGGTTAAAAAATGATTGTGCTCTCATATAACATCAGAGGCTTGGGGAGTGCCTTCAAAAGAAAATCCTTAAAGAGAGTAGTTGATTCAAATAATTTGGAGATCTTACTGATTCAAGAATCTATTACAGAGGCCAATAAGGTTAAGGATCTCTTACAAGTTGCCTTCCCTGGATGAAGTTTTTGTTAGATTTTCATAAGATTATAACAGTATATCTTAATTGCATTAATCAAAAGGATCACTAGAAGATAGACAAAGCACATAGCAATAACACAAGTATTTTTATCTTGGGAAACCCAAATGGGAGAAAACCCAGCAACCTTTGTTTAGAGATAATAATTCTGAGATCAATGTACAATAAAGAAAGAGAAAGATGAAAGTATCTTCCAGATATAGAAACCCCCAAAACAGTCTTCTCTTTTGGTAGGTGCAAACTTCTCTCTCCCAGAAAACTGCGAACTTCACTGTGTAGCTGTGTGCTACTGTTTGGAATAATGAGGAGGGGTGATACAGATTTTCCATTAATAATTTAACTGGGGCGGACTTCTCTTGGGGGAGCAATATAATTTTTATTTTATCTTTTCTTTTGCTTGGTTTTCTCCCCAAGGTCTACATTGTTCTTCTAGGGTTTGTATGATTGAAGACAATAAGTTCATCTCCGGTAGGAGGTACAATACAAGAACAATAAGAATATCTTTTGAAGTTGCACAAACTCCAACACTCCCTCTCAAAAAGGAAGGTATTCTTCGGTCTTCATCAACATCACGATCATTTGGGTTTCATTTGTACATCTATACTGTCTCTATCATCTCTAAACGTACTGAAGGTTGTCTTTATGAATTTGTTCTTTCCGGTGTCTGAGAGAAAATCTTTTGTTACCTATCCGTCTCTAATGCCGATGGAATACTTCCATGACTGGCTAGAGATCATGGATGAACAAATGTGCACGACCATCTACTGCATGTTCGTCTCATCTGCCGATAGGATACTCCCATGCCTGGTTGAGAATCTGTACAAGTAGAGGTACTTTTGCAATCACACGACCATCTGATACCTGTCTGACTCATCTGCTAATGGGATTTTTCCCATACCTGGCTGAGCACCTAGACGAGCAAAGGAACCTATGTGAACCCGACCATCTACTACCTGTCTGTCTCATCTCCCGATGGGATTTCTCCCATACCTGGTTAAGAAACTAGACGAGCATAGGTACCTAAGCAAAATGATGACAAAATGTCTCTCAGTCATCTCTCCCTCTCAAGGAAGGATGCGCTCTCTTCTACTCCAAGTCTTCCATGAAAGTATTCAAACTTCACCCTGGGAAGAGGCTTGGTGAGAATATCTGCATTCTGGTCATCTGTCGAAATATACTGTAGCTCGATCGCACCTTTCTGCACCATATCACGTATGAAGTGATACCGAATCTCTATGTGCTTCAATTTGTTGTGAAATACAGGATTTGTTGACATCTACACACAACTCTAGTTATCACAGTGAATCACGGTTGGCTCTGGAATCTGGCCAAACAATCCTGCAAGAAGTTTACGAAGCCAAACTGCTTCTCGGGCTACTGAACTAGCAGCCATATACTCAGCCTCTATAGTACTGAGAGCCACTGAGTTCTGCTCCCTACTACACCAGGAAATTACTGCAGAACCCAGACAAAAACAACATCCTGAAGTACTCTTCCTATAAGTAGTGCATTCCGCCAAATCTGAGTCTGTAAACCCTTGTAATTTCAAGTCACAAGCTGAATCATATCGTAGACCATATCCCACAGTGCCACGTAAGTATTTGAGCACATGTTTTGCAGCAATCCAGTGAATCTGCCTCAGTTCACACATGAATTGACTGAGAGCATTCATAGCAAAACAAATATCTGGTCTAGTGTTCGTTAGATACATCAAGGACCCAATCAACTGGTGATACATAGTGGTATCGATCAAATTTGAATCTGAAGCAGAATCTCTTAGCTTCTTCAAATTTGCATCCATCGGAGTAGCTATGGACTTGCAATCCAACATTCCGAATCTCTTCAGTATATCTATGGTGTATTTTCCTTGGCCTAGGAAAATCTCCTTCTGGCTCTGCCATACTTCTAATCCCAGGAAGTAACGCATCAATCCAAGATCCTTCATTTCGTACTCAAAGGCGAGTTTCTTCTTACACCATACAATAAGTTTCTCATTTCCAATGAGACACAAGTCATCAACATATAGTACCAAAATTAGTGGCTCATCATTCACAACCTTGTAGTAAAGGTTGGGGTCTGCATCACTCTTGATGAAACCCAGACTTACCAAGAATCTATCCATTCGTCCATAACAAGCACGGAGTGCTTGCTTGAGTCCATATAAACCCTTTTTCAGCTTGCATATGTGAGACTCCTTTCCATGGACAACAAACCCTTCTGGTTGTTCAATATATACTTCTTAATGGTATACTTCTAGACGATCTTCAATCTTTATGCTGATCGTCTTGACTGCAGATCTGGATTTGAAACCCTAGTAGAGACTAGGTCAAAACTGAAGGTTGGAGTTTTGGAAAACTGACTCCACAGATAAATGCGCCCTAGAGAGGCGAGCTGAGAAGAGGTAGAGTCGAGCCAAAACTGGGGAGGGAGTAGGTCAAAAACTAAAACCCTAATTTCTGTTGCATCTGTAGAATCAGGTCAAAAATTGAAAATTCTCATAATTGAATTCTATCTTCAACAAAAGATGTGCCCTCCTTAGAGCGAAATTCCCAAGGCTCTTTTCCTGCCAAAAGGTTGAGTGAAGACCTTGAAAGATGAAACCCTAGTTCCGATAGGTTTCCGACAGAGTTCCGACAATGGCTTCTTCTAGCACTGTTCTGATACCATGTTAGATTTTCATAAAATTATAGCAGTATATCTAAATTGCATTAATCAAAAGAATCACTATAAGATAGACAAAGCACAAAACAATAATACAAGTACTTTTATCCTGGGAAACCCAAATGGGAGAAAACCCAACAACCTTCATCTAGAGATAATAACTCTGAGATCAGTGTACAATAAAGAAAGAGAAAAGATGAAAGTATCTTCCAGAAATAGAAACCCAAATGGGAGAAAACCACAAAACAATAACACAAGTATTTTTATCCTAGGAAACCCAAATGGGAGAAAACCCAACAACCTTCGTCTAGAGATAATAACTCTGAGATCAATGTACAATAAAGAAAGAGAAAAGATGAAAGTATCTTCCAGAAATAGAAACCCCTCGAACAGTCTTCTCCTTCAGTAGGTGCAAGAACTTTTCTCTCCCAGAGAACTGTGAACTTCACTATGTAGTTGTGTGCTGTTGTGTGGAATAATGAGGGGCACCTCCTATTTATACATATTTTCCACTAATAATTTAACTGAGGCCGACTTCTCTTGGGGGAGCAATATAATTTTTATTTTATCTTTTCTTTTGCTTGCTTTTCTCCCCAAGGTCTACATTGTTCTTCTAAGGTTTGTATGATTGATTACAATAAATTCATCTCCCGTAGGAGGTACAATACAAGAACAATAAGAATATCTTCTAAAGTTGCACAAACTCCAACAATTTTGAGGCTATCAATGCAGACGATAAATCAAGGGTATGGTGGTGGGTTGGTTCAACAACCTCCATCTTAGAAAACTCCTCTTTTCTTAGAATGTTATCTTTGTTGAATTTCTCTTTGGAATCTTGGATCTAAATTATATTGTAAATGTTATTAATGTTTATGGTCCTTAAGTGGACCATGAAGACTTTTGGGATTCTTTCTTTACAACTCAAATAGAAGGGAAGGAAAATGTTATTGTGGGTTGTGACATGAACTTTATTTTGAGAAACAGTGAATTAACAGGGAAACTGGCAAAATGGAGGGGAAACCGGTTAAATGGACCCACTAATTGATTCTTTTGATTCTTCTTTTTCTCTGATGTGGAGAAAATAAAAGCACAAAGGGTGGTGCTATTTCCAAAAGGCTTGATGGATTTCTTGCGGCGGAGTAGCAGGTTGAGAATGTGGGGACCATCAGATCTTGGATTGGTGAAGAAGGTCCTTTTGATCATGTTCCTATCATTTTGCAAGTTGGGGAGCTAACCCCAAAGCCACCTAGCCTTTTCAAATTCAACTCTTTTGGCTGAGTGACCCTAAATTTGGGGAAATGGTTTATAATGAATGGAAGCATATACATAGTCTAAGGGAAGACTTGACCATGTTCCAGTTCAATGATAATCTCAAGAGAATAAAAAAGAAAACCATGGCATGGGAAAAAGCAAATATAATGGCTCTCAAGAGGAGATATGTATCTTGGAGGAAGACATGTAAAATAACTTTAAGTCGAATTTGAATGGTATTTTAAAATTTTTAGTGAAGCAAAATTAGAAAAGTTGACGGTGGAGGAAGCAACCGAAAGAGATCTTCTAATGAGCAATAGGAAACAATAAGTCATGTTAGAGAAGGGTATTTGGAAACAACAAGACCTATTGGCAATCTAGGTCACAAGATTCAACGAATTTGAAGAAGAGAAAAAAATTTGAATTAAATTCGCCGAATCTTAAAAACGAATTTCATCGAATTCGAATTTAAAGGCGGATTAAATGCCAAATTTAATTAAAAATCGAAAAAAATCCCCTAGTTTTTAACCCTAATGTTTAACCCTACGTACTTACCTCACGCAACTTTAACACTATCACGGTTTACGCTAGTATAAAAATTTTGAGGCTCACCCAAATTCATTGTAGTTCTCAGTTTCCCTCTCTTCTCCACGCCACACAACACGAAAACTTCATCTCTGGTTTCCCTCACTGTTCACATCTGTTCACAGCTGGGCTGTAGGATGTAGCTCGGTGCTTGGTGCGCACGAGTCAAGTCACAACCCGACATCAACTCACAACCCACGATTTTGCTGATTTCTCTACCGTTGTCGAAGATTGGACTCCTGGATAGATTTATTTTTAAACATATTTTTATGTTTAAGAGACGGATTCCAGTTTTATTGTTTATTTCTTAAACTATTTAAGCATAACATATTTCATTTTATAGTTTAAACTTTATTTCAATAGCATATTTTACTAACAATTTTAATATATATTTGAATCTCAAGAAGAATCTCAAACGAACCTCATCCAAAAATTCGAATTCAAACCGAATCAAATGGTTGTCGAACTCGAATTCGAATTCAAACCATGTGACTTAGTTGGCAATAAGTGGATTGAGAACATGTTGATGAAGAATGTTGTTGGAAGAAGAAAGTAGAATGATGATGGAAATTATAACGTTTGGAAGAATGGGAAGAAAAACATGAACCACAAATAAAAAAAGCTAATATACACATGAGCAGAGTTCGTGTATTTCTAATCATGGGTGTATGATGCAAGAGCATCCCTAGTGTAAAAACCTATCTTACACATTTGTTGCTCAGTAGTCTATTTTGATGGTCAATGCTCGAGCAAAGATTTGCATCTATTCTTAGTTCGTTTTTTATGTCTCTACATGATTATTCGATTTGACCTGAGGGTAGGGGGGTATATGATGGTGTAAAGGTATATGTAATAGGGGTCCACCTAATAAAGGGCCCACATGTGCAATTAAGGAATAGGTCATATAGTCATTATTGAGGGGAACATGAAATTTGGATATATGAATGCATTGGGGTTTTTAAAGGAGATTCTCCTATTATTTAAGGATTTATTATGTAATTCATCTCTTTTATCTATTTTGGAGTTGTGCTCCACATTTAAATCTTGTGTACATTGTGTGTGCTCGAGTATAATATGTTATTTTAAGGGCTTGGTACATAACAAGTTTTTGCTACAGAAAAATGAATAGAACCATGTCATAATTATTTTATTAAACCCATTGTTGAAATCATTTTGCCTTAAAAAAATTGTAATGTAGTGAAATATTTCTTGTCCTTGGTAAATTTTGCCAAAACCTTGTAATATGAAGCATTGTATTTGGAATTTGAACAGTTGGAGTAGTTTTAGTTAAAGATAATGCAGCTGCGAGGCCGATTCTCAAGGAGGGAGTAGTTGTAGTTAAAGATAATGCAGCTGCAAGGCCCATTCTCAAGGAGGATGGCATCCTAGTCAATTAACTTGGATTCTTGGTCAGTTAACCAAGCAAAGTAAGTCCCTAGAAGGTACCATATGGCCTCCAGCAGTCTCCTGCGGTTCTTGGTCTGGGTCCAAGTAGGTTGATGCCATGGCAAAGTCCCTAGCATGTGGCTAGGGCCCTTATACGTCTCTAGGGTATTCTAGTCTGGGACCAAAGAGTTTCTTGGTTCGGGACCAAGCAGATCCTGAAAGTTGAGAGATAGACTTCCTGGTCTGGGACCAAGCAAATCCTGCAAGTTGAGAGATAGACTTCCTGGTCTGGGACCAAGCAGATTCTTGGTCTAGGATCAAGCAGTTCCTGCATGTACATCACTGGTCAATTAAACAGGTGGATCTGGTCAGTTGACCAAGATGATGATGTGTGATGTCTTCTTCTCCTAAATGGTTATTGTTAGGTTGTTTCACAAGGGAATGGCCACCCCTTGATGATGTCACTAGCACTTGACCTTTTGGAGCAGTGTGAAGGACCAGAGGACCACATCATCCAGTTTAGACCTTCCTTATACAGTGATGATAAAACTCATAGTTATTGTATGGAACACATGTGGACAATATACCTCGAGAGAGAGATTAAAAGTCCTTGGTCTTGTTTCCCCACCTTGATGGTACACCTTGGGCTTGTGGGTAAAAAGTTGGTTTCCCACCTTGTTGGCACACCTCGGTCTTGTGGGTGAAGGGGTTGTCTTCCCACTTTGTTGTGACACCTTATGGTTAGCCTTGTACTTGACTTGGCCTTATGTTCCCCTTGATTGGTCCTAGCGCCCCCTCTTG
The DNA here is from genome assembly GCA_001517045.1 of Pseudotsuga menziesii. NCBI lineage: Eukaryota > Viridiplantae > Streptophyta > Pinopsida > Pinales > Pinaceae > Pseudotsuga > Pseudotsuga menziesii. Next base: position 242,208 of record LPNX010132856.1, on the reverse strand, counting down.
AGTGTGGTACCTTGACCCTTTTGTTATGATAACTTAACCTTATTGTTATGTTTGTGTATTTGGAAACCCTCTTTAATGATGACATCTTGACCTCTTGTGTAAACCCTAAGTCAATGAAGTAATAAAAGGGGGATCCTTCTAGAAGACATGCTAAGATTATAAATTCAAGTCTTGAACTTCATTTGGAGTGTGTCTTAACAAGAGAAAATTAGAGATCTGATCCATCATTTGCTCTAGGGTTCGTTGTTGCTCCATTGCTTGACGTCTAGGGTTTTTACTATTGTTTGAGATGATGGCCCCTCTTCCTCAGCTTGTTAGGGCTACCGCTCTCTTGCCCTAACTGCTGCTACTACCCTTTTGTTGGGCCGTGACCATGTTAATGGCCTTAGGGCTGTTGAAATGTTAGCTAGCAAGTGTTTGTCCATTCATGCCTTGGGGTGGACAAGGACACTTTAAATGTGGTGCCTAGCACTTTTAAAAGTGAGATTGACATTATTTAATAAAGTGACTTTTTAAAGTTAGTTTGAGTCATTAATTATTTAAAAGGTGACTTTATTAGAATTAAAAAGGTGGGTGAGTAAAAAAATTTCATTTAATATTTAAAAGTGATTTAAATGCTTTTAATGAAAAAGTGAGATCTAACATGAGCCCTAGATCTCATTTAGTTCTTTTTTTAATCTTGACCATTGGATTTGAGATGGTGGTTGCTCAAATAAAAAGGCTAGGGAAAGGCTCACAATCTAATTCATTGTTCACATTCCAAAAGAGAGATTTTTTTGAGAGGAGAGAGCAAGAGAGAAGAGAAGAGAAACCCTTCAATTTTCCAGAGAAAAACCTTGGCTCATTTTTCAAGGAGAGAAGGAAAATTTGAAGAGCACGAATTTCAAGGCAAGTGCAGCAAGAGAAAATCTGTACAACAGCATTAATCAGGCCATATTAGCACATAAATAGAGTCTGGGCACATTTTTCAAGGAGAAACAGGGCATGAAAATCGAGGCACTGGTACAGAATTTATTGCAGCCGTACATCAGTCCGTATAGGCTCGAAAATTGAGGCAGAAGTTTGGCACAGATTTTAAGGCAAGGAATAGACCGCACAACTACATTTAATGATGTTTGTACAGTCACACATGTAAGTCGTACAGTACAGAAAAGTTGATGTCCGTGCAACAATTGTTCAGTGAAGTTCTGGCACGCATTTAGAGAATGAAATGCTGAGATAAGTACTGTTGTTTTAATTTGTAAAAAATTTTCTGAAAAATAAAAATTTCTCTCTTAAACAAGTTTTCCCTTCGGGGTTTTATCCTGGACCAAATTGGTCAAAAACACCGAGTCTAAAATTTCATGTGTTAGCTGTCATAAATTTTCAGAGTAGGAAAAAATAGAGCTGCCATAAATTTCTGAGTTTACTAAAGTTGAAATTATCTCATGTGTTTCATGTTTTCAAGTTGAAAATTTTTAATTTTTTATGAACATGCATATTGGGGTTTGGGCAGTAAACCATATACAATGAACTGAAACTGAAACTAGGCTGGGGTTACAAAATTGTTCAAGGGCTAGGCCGTGACTATGTTGATGCCCTTCTGTTGATCCGTGACTAAGTTGTGATCTTTGGCATCCTGTTAAGGCTAGATCGTGACCTGTTGGGCGTCTTAGAGTGGGTCATGACCCTTGTGTGGCTACTCAGACCTAAGCTGTGACTTGTTTGGATACCTCAGATCTGACCCATGACCTTGTGGATGCTTTCTATGCTGGGCCGTGACATCTGTGGGATGTTTGGACAGAGCTGTAACCTCTGTGGGATGTTTGGAGTCTGGACAGAGCTGTGATCTTTGTGGGTTGTTTGGACAGAGCCATGACTCCTGTGGACTGTCAGGACTTAGCCTTGACCTTGTTGGGTTGCTAAGGTCTGAGTTGTGACTCGTGTTAACCTTCTTGAACTGGTTGTGATCCTGCTGGTGCCTACTGTAACCTTTTTATTGAGCCATCTAGGGCTGCCTTTGGTTCTTGTTTGGCCTGCTATAGAAGCAAGGGTTAGAAAGTTCATCCTCCTTCCTGGACTATTTTTGGTTAACATTTCAAGGTCTGTATTTGTCTAACTTTATTCTACTGCAACCTTCCTATCTCTCTCTCAGGTATGTCACTGTTCCTTAGTGACTTGTCCTTGAGAGACGATCTGATTTGAAAACATGTCTGAGTATAAGTAAGGTACGAACCAATATTGTTTTCATAGTTACATCTTTTATTGATGTTAGTTGTTTATTATACCACTGTTCATGGTTATGCTAGTGCTGTTCTGTTTTATTGTTTATGTATTGTACAGTTGTTATGATTTTGCTTCAGTCATGTAACTTTAACACAAGGACCCTTGGGAGTGTAAAGTTGAAAGAGATGAAAATTATGTTTAAAATTATCTTGCTATGTCACTGTTGTACTTTTACTTCATCCTTCTGAGTACTTGGTTTGAATTGTTGCTCAAGTTAGTTAATTTTTGAAAATTTCCAAATCATTAATAGTTGTAAGGCCAAATCCAAGGAGTGCAAGAATAATATGAAGTTTCTGAATGAACAAAGGGCTTTTGGCAAATTGGCTCTCATTTGATTTCAGTTGTATAGTGTTGTTTGTTGTGGGTACTAGAGACTAGTGCATTGGCTCTATGAATGTAAAGAGACTTGGCTCTGTGCATTGTTCATTGACTCAATAACGCCACAAAGAATGTTGTTGAATGTGTTTGTTGTAAATTTTAATGTGATTTTAATTTGTTAACAGACCGTGTAAAATGTATGTTAATATTTTATGCATTTGCAGATTTATTGTTGCTGTGTTAGTTCCACTGTGTGACTTTGATTGTTGACCCCCATACATTGCATCATGAAGACTACTGTGTAGAAATTTCAGCACTTTCCCAACCTGGTTTCCAACTCTGTTTTAACACATTGTTTAATGCCCAACCCAATTTGTTTTACTGCTGCAAATTAGATTTTTCTCATAAACAAATATAGGACTGAAACACGAGAAAAGTTTCTACTGCATTTTCACTAACAACAAAGAAAACACATTCAACCAAAAAATTTCAGACACAGTGTTTTTGGTCCAATGACCCAGGAAAAACCCCAACCTCCGGGGAAACCCTGTGAGAGAGAGAAATTTTTATTATCTGGAAAATTTACAGCAATAGACAGAAAATAATTTTAGGCCCACTTATCTCAACCGGATGAAATTTCTGCTTCGTTTTCCATGCCAAACAGAAAAATGCAAACTTAGAAATTTTTTGTTTTTTGCCTCGATTTTTGTGCCGATGTATGTACTGTACGGATAGACAGTACGGACCTCGAAATATGTGCCTACGAACGGCCTCGAGGTTTGTGCCCAAGAAAAAAAATTCTCGAAAAACGTGCCCATAAATCTGCCTCAAAAACCATGTACTTTCTGTCTCGAGATCCGTACTAATGTACGAAATCTGTATTGTATGAACTGTATGGATCGACAATAAATGTTGTTGTACCTTGCCTCAATTTTTGTGCCCTCTTAATGTACCTTCTCTCCTCAAAATGCATGCCAAGAGAAAATTGTTGCAGGTGCTATTTTTCTCCTCTTTCTCAGAAATGGCTCTCTCGTCTCTCTCAAATGCAAAAATGCCTCTTCACTTGGAAACTTTCCTTTTTGGTGAAAAAATTAGGGTGAATGAAAAGTCATCTAATCCTAGGGCTCAGATTAGTCTAGATGAGTGGTTGTGATTAAAATCACTTTTTTCACCAAAATACTTAATTTCACTCACTTTTTAAATATTTCACTTAAAGTGCACTTTTTCCCTAAAGTGCAATTAATGCTCATCTCAAGTCATTAATATAAAGTCCAAGTGACTCAAACCCCTTTTCCTAGTGACTTAGGAAAAAGTCACTTAGGGGAACAATTCCTAGGTAAATTTCAACACCCCCTCTTACCGAGGAAGTTGTTCTCCACCACACCCAACTTGTCTCTGAAGTGAATAAACTTGCCTCATCCAAGAGACTTCGTCAGGATATCTGCAACTTGCTCATCAGTGGAAATAACTGCAATGTCACTTCTCCTCTCTGAACATAATCTCGAATGAAATGATACCTGATCTCCATATGCTTTGAATAGTCATGAAAAACTGGATTCTCAGAGAGCTGGATGCAACTCTATTTGTCACAGTAAATCAACGTAGGCCTCAGCTCCTGCTCAAATAAATCAACCAACAACTTGCGAAGCCATAGTGCCTCGCAATTGGCCTAACTGGCTTCCATATACTCAAACTCTACAGAACTCAAAGCAACAGACTTTTGCTTCTGAATGAACCACGACACTGTTGTCGAGCCCAAACTGAAACAACATCTAGAAGTGCTCTTCCAGTCTGCCACACTACCTGCCCAATCTGAATCTGTGAAGCCAATCAATCTGATCCCATCCGATCTCCTGTAGTCCAGACCATAATCCACTATCCCTGCAAGGTATCTCAACACATGTTTTGCGGCTACCCAGTGCACCCTGTTATCCGTCGATTGCACACCAACAGCAGAAATCTAATGAAAGTTGTCTCTTCACTTGAGAAAGTGGGAGAGGTGTGACCTTGGGGGCAAGCACAGAGCTAGGTACTGTCACCTACTCCTAGCTCCTTCGTTTAGGCTAACTCCTAACGAAGCCAAGAGGGGTAGTCCCTACAAAGAGTTTTCTAAGGCTCTTAAGTTGTTAAAGTGTTTTAATTAGTTGCGGATGCGGATGGGTGTTATTTAGGAATTTATTATGATTTGAAGTGTTTGTTTATTAAGAGAATGATGATTAATCAGAAGCAATCCACGTTGCTAACAAGAGATTACACAAATAAGCAAAACTTCCAGACTTCTAACTAAGTATTCAGATATAACAAAGGACCAATGCCTTATGGAGTCAATAAAATGCATAAATAAAATAGAAGTCTAGGAATTAAGCTAGTGAGTATTTAGATTGTGCGAGTGCTCTTGGTAGATTTTTAAAAGATTTTAATGGGGATCTTGCTTAAAGTGTCTGGATATCCTAACCGGAAATACCTTCAGTGGCTCTGTTCGAAAACATGACGAACCTGTCTGGGATCACAGCTAAGTGTTCAATAACTTAACTAACTGTGCCCAGATTGGGTTGCCCGGCACCCACACTTGGAATTTGCCCACTTGCCTCAGTATTTGATCAAAACAACGCCGGTGCGTTGGTTATTGGGTAAAAGTTTTAATTAGGTTACTCTTAAGCGAACTTTAACAAGTCCGTTCATCGTTCTGAGTACGAACCCAACCCGAAAGTCGACAGAGCATACTAGGTGAAGGATGATCAACGAAGTTAATTAATTATGGGGTGTGTGTGTTGAAGGTTTTATTAAGTTAATTAATTAAACTCTCCGATAGAGAGTGCTCTTAACCTTGTCTTATGACAGAGGTTCAAGAGTCTTATCTAATCTAGATGAGACTAATGCAGGGATTATGCAATACTAAAGATGCTCTCCGATAGAGAGTGCTCTTGACTTGTGTTTCTGCAAGTTCAAGAGTCTTACTTAAGAATTAATTGATTAAACAATATGATGCGCAACAATTAAGATGAAGATGATTGATTAAACTCTCAATAGAGAGCACTCTTGATCCACCTTATGGTGAGATTCAAGAGATTTATGAATGTTAGGCAATTGATTTACTTATATAAAAGATAAACAATTAAGAAATAAAGTAATCAACTTAATCAATGAATTAAATGTGATGGACTAATAATTAGTATTCTACGAAAAAGATGTAAATATTATGAACACAGACACATTTAATCATAAGCATATAAAAAGATGGACACAACACAAGCCTCCCCAAATGGGGGAGGATGAGAGTGGGGACTTAAAAAACCCACTCAAACAAAATATGCTTTATTAAAATTATACAAATTGCCTTTAGGAATTTAATCCTTGAAAGGACTTTCAAAGGAAAGTATACAACTCTATTATTATTGTAATTTGTGTAAAAAAGAGAGTGATTTACTTTTACTAAGAGCTTTTCTTGAAACTTGCCAAAAGGGAAAAGAAGAAGTTTGAATGAGAGCAAAAGAACAAGGCAAAAGAAGGCTGAAATAAAAGGAAGCGAAGGGGAAGAAAGAGAGAAGGCAAAGAGGAAGTCAAAAACAAGAAAAGGGAGGAATAGGGCAGCGAACTATGAGGCCAAAGGAGTACAAGAAATGATGAAAACGGGGAAGTGAAAGAGAAGGAAGATGGCTGTCATAAAAAGTAAAAAACAGGGCAGCAAACAAAAAAGAGAAGAAAAGGCCCAAAACAAGGTAAAAGAAGGCCAAAAAACTAGGGCAAAAAGGGGTAAAAAATGGGCATAAACTAGGGCACAATAGGGCTGTCCAAAATGAAGAAAAGGAGTAAAAATGGGGTAGCGATGAAGAAAAGGTAAGAAAAGGCAAAACAAAGCAAGGAGGAAGAGGTTAGCAAGCAAGGAAACAAGGAGATCAAAGAGCAAAAAGAGAACCAGAGGAGGGAAGTTCCGTAACCAAGAAAGTATTGAATTTATGGATGGAACCAAAGGGAGAGAGTTAGACTCCCAGCTTTCTTTTTGTATTTTTAAGAGGAAGATCCCTGTAGGTCCTGCAATGAAAGTGTTAGACTCAAAACGTTGCTTGAAGCCTGGGATAGAAGCAGTTGAGCTCACACCCTTCTTCAACCTGTGAAGCCTGATAACACACTACAACCTAACACAAACGTGAAATCAAAATAACATGCTAGTATGCTAAGAAAATTGAATCATGATCAACATTACGTATATACTGATTACTCATGTCCATCAAGATTACTAATCTACTTCACATAAACAATCAAATTGAAACTACAAATGATTGTTCTACTGTGCCAACAATGGCCTTCTTGAGCTAACAAAGAAACAATTAATCTCATACAAGCATTAAAGAAATAGGGGTTAGAGACAATATCACCTCAACCATTTATAAAAGCTGCCACATCCGAGAGCTCATGGACCTCCAAAGTCGAATCTTTATTAACAATTCAAAGCAAATGCTTGATACAATTTTCTCAGAATAACTCTGCTACAAAAGTCCATCCAAATAGAGCTAAAGGAGCCTCTATTTATACAATGAGATCAAGCTAAAACCCTAAAACCAAATCACATAACCTGACCGGCTCGGTCACATAACTGAGAGCCCAGACCTAACCGGACTGGCCACAACTTAGGTATGGAGGAGCCATTGCTAGGTCTGGAGAGGCCACTACTGCTGTTATCTTCAGTCTTTACCTCGATCAAATCATCAAACCAATGAGTGCTCTCCATCTCATCCAATTCAAGAGTTTAGCTGGAGATGACAAATCCATTAACTGAATATAACTTTACTATTCACTGAATGATGACTGAAGCTGAGTTATGATAACTCCAATCATCATAAATACCCATTGAGATGTCATTTAGCCTTTTATTTCACTGAATTTGAATTAATTTGGAGAGTTTTAATTTTCTCCAAAATAATCATTTTTTTCCTCGAAAATGACTTTTTTGAGAAAATGAGCGTTATGTGTCCAATTGATGATCTGAAAGTTGGATCTGACTGGTTGGCTGATCAAGAATGATTTTTGGCTTAAGGTTAGAGCCTTCAATCACTGGAAACAAAGTCCGGATGACTAACTTATTACAAAAGGGATTTTTCCAATTAATTTATGGAAAAATTAATTAAAAAGCTTTGGGAAATAAAAATTAAAAAATAATTTTTTAACCCGTCCAGTAAAAAATTTTCGGAAAATTTTTAAAGGTCCTATTGACTTAGGACAAGACCATGCTCTATTCTAACAATGCCTAGTAGGTTTATAAACACTTAGTTGGGCTCTAATAACCCCCCAAGGCCCAGAATTCAAAATCGGGCATTCCAGCTTTGGAGGAAGAGGGAGAAAACCTCGTCAATTATACTCGGCTATAGGCAAAGCATAATTGTCAAGGGCAAAAAACTCCCTAGAATACCTTAGTTGAGATTCTACGTCTTAGGAGACCGAACCACTCAAAATACCCTACTAGCACATTTTATTACAAACCCCGCGGGGCCATGGTCAAAATTATTCAAATGAAAAACTGGCTAGCCAATATTTGCTAGACATGAAGACGGATCAACTGATACACTGGAATCAAACATTGAACATGTTTGTCAACCGGCAGCTCCTCAGGTAATCCAACTATGGTACAAATAAGTGGATAACACACCCTCCTAGGCTCCACCATGAATTGACTGAGAGTGTTCACTGCAAAACACAAATCTGGCTTGGAGTTAACAAATATATCAAAGAACCAATGAGCTGATGATATAGTGTAGGATCCACCAACTCTCCCTCAAAAGCATGAAGCTTCTTCCAGTTGGTGACCATTGGTGTAGACATCGACCTGCAATCCTCCATTCGAAATCTCCTCAGAATATCAACTGCATACTTTCCTTGTCCCAGGAAAATATGTCCAGGCTCCTTCCAAACCTTCAATCCCAAAAAATAGTGCATCAACCCAATGTCCGTCATCTCATACTCTGAAGCAAGATCTTTCTTGCAAGCTACAATAGGCCTCTCTCCTCTTGTGATAAACAAGTCATCCACATACAACAGAAGAATGAGCGGATCATCTCCAACCATGATGAAATAGAGATCCAGATCTGCCTCGCTCTTCTGAAAACCCATCCGCTGCAAGTAAGAGTCAATCCTAGAGTACCAAGCTCGAGGAGCTTGCTTCAGCCCATACAAGGCTTTCTTCAGCCTGCAAACATGAGACTCTCTCCCATGAATCTCAAAGCCCCAAGGCTGCTCCACATACACCTCCTCCTATATGATTCCATTGAGAAATGTGGTCTTCACATCCATCTGATGGATCTTCCAACCCATTTCCGCAGCAATGGAAATCAAAACCCTGATAGAAAAATAACGAGCAACCGGTGCAAAGGTCTCATCATAATCAACTCCCTCAACCTGTGAGAACCCCCACGCCACAAAACGAGCCTTATACTTCTGCACACTACCATCTGCAACATGTAATAGCTTGTAAAGCCAACGAGAAGTCACCACTGACTTCCCCTTAGGTCTCGGAACAATCTCCCAAACATCGTTCTTCATGATGGAATGGTACTCATCCATAATGGCATCTCTCCAAACATGATGCTGAGAGGCCTCCTCAAAAGTAGAAGGCTCTGAATCACGAAGACTAGCCACTAATGCCATACCCAATCTGCCTGGCATCTGAATCTCACTGGCTCCCTGGGAGTCCCAAACTCCTTTGCTTCCTTCAAGGTGTCTCAAAGCCACTTGGGCTTCTTCTTCCCTGAAGACTCACACACTGGTCTATCCTCATTTGATGAACTACTAGAGGTAGAAACTCCAGTAACCTAAAGACCAGAAGCTGGAATACTAACCACTGGTGAACCCTGTGATCCTGAAGCTCTGTACAGTGAACCTGTAACCTGAGACCCAAAACCTGTCCCCGAAGATCCTGTTGGCTGAACCACTAAAATTGGAGAACCTGTGCCATACTGTGTGGTTCAGTGACCCTGGAAACCTGTGAACGTCTCTGTTGCACTAAAGGTACCTGTGAAGCTACCTGAGGTGTGGGACCCTGCTGCTCTCCCTGCTCTGACTCTCTAGACTTCCTAAAGGCCCGCTCCTCCTCAAATCTCACTTCCCTCCTCATAACAACCTTCCTCTGAGAAGGAAGATAAATGCAGAAGGCCTTCGAAGTCTCATCATACCCCACAAAGATGCCTCTCTCTGTTGTGGGCTCAAACTTTGTCCTCTTCTCAGAAGGGACATGTGAGTAAGTCAGGAAACCAAATATCCTAAAATGACTCACCTCAAGATTCTTTCCTGTGAAACTCTCCTCAGGTATCTTGTTCCCCATGGCACGATGGGGACTCTTGTTATGAAGGTATACAATTGTGTTACATGCCTCTACCCAAAGGAAGAAAGGAAGTGACTGATCATGCAACATGGCTCTCACAGCTCCAACTATAGATCTGTTCTTCCTTTTTGCCACTCCATTCTGCTCAGGAGTGTATGGTACCGTCAACTGTCTCCCAATGCCCTCCTGTCTGCAATACCCATCGAACTCCTTGGAGGTATACTCACCCCCGTTATTCAATCTGAGAGCCTGTATCTTCCTCTTTGTCTGGTTCACCACAAGAACTTTGAACTCTTGGCACCTCTGTAAGACCTCCCCGAATTTCTTGCTCTTTAGGAAGTAGATCAAGGTCTTCCTGGAATGGCCATCGATGAATGTCACATAATACTCGAATCCTCTCAGATAAACAATTGACATAGGTCCACACAAGTCGGAATGTATCAAGTCAAGAACTCCTGTTGACCTGCTATCACTGCTAGTAAAAGCAGTCTTGGTGTACTTTCCCAAAGCACACCCCTTGCATACCTCACTGTGCTCCGTGCTGAACTCTAGCAACCCTGTAACCATATACCTCAACATACGCAAAGATGGATGATGCAGATGAGCCATCCTCCTGTGCCACAACTCACAAAGCTCGTTGTTGCTGCTATGTGCCAAAGCATGCTGGGGCTGAAACAAGAGCTTGTACAATTTCCCACATCTAACTCCAATGGTGTATGAAGCAGATGGTTCGACAGCCTTGGGAAAAAAAACGCACATGTCCATCCAGGAAGAACACCCCAAGACCCCTATCCTCGATCATGGACTGAGATCAAGTTCTTCTTCAGCCCAAGTACATAAAGTACATCTCTCAAAATCATGGGACTCGTGGACTCTCTCTAAAAAATAATGGTCCCTCGCCCAACTGCTCTGACAACTGTGTCATCCCCCAACACTACCTCCACATCAATCTCTGCCTATGAAAGCTCGGAGAACATCTCTCGAGCACATGTCATGTGGCTCGAAGCTCCACTATCAATATACCACGTGCTGGTGGTGGATGCACTCAAAGAATGACCAGTCAACAAGGAATACTCCCTCTCACTATCAACATGCACTAGTGATGATGGATGCTCTCTCTCTATCAACATGCACTAGTGATGATGGATGCTCTCTCTCTATCAACATGCCCAGTGCAAAGAGAAAACTCTCTCAAATCTCGCTATAAACTCCTCCACCTCTGCCGAAGTTGTTGTATGTTGCTGCTTCTTCTTCTTCTTCTATGGACACTGCCCAGCATAGTGTCCAAACTTCTGACAAGCGAAGCACTTCACAGTGCTCAAATCCTTCTTTTGCCCCTCCTGCTGCTTAGCCCCACCCTTCTTGAACTTCTTTTTCCCCTTTGCAATCAATGCCACATTCTCCTCATCCTCCCTACTAGCAGAAGCGTTGCCCTGCACAAAACCCCTCCGAGTCTCCTCCTGAACAAAATCATCACAAATCCTGTCCCATGTAGGTATGTTCTCCCTAGCCACTAGAGCCTCCACAAACACAGCCCAAGGCTTTGAAACCCCATTCATAGCTGTCCGCACCAACTCTGCATTAGGAACAACCTCCCCCACTACTGCAAGCTCATCTCTCACCTGAGAGATCCTAGTAAGGTAAGATATCACAATCTCTCCTTTGGCCATCTTAATACTTTTCAGCTTCTCCCTCAAAACCATCTTCCTATTCTCGTTTGAGCTTTGAAATAAGCTAGTCAAAACATCCCACATCTAATATGCATGGGTCGTACTCGAGATGTGAGGAATCACATGGTCTTTAATTGCATCTAGGATTATTCTTCTAGCCTTAATGTCCTTTTTATTAAAGGCGATCAGTCCAACTGGATCAGCGGCAGCATCGGGAACAACAATAGGGTGAGTTGTAGTATTTTTTACTACCTCATCCCATAACTCATTTTCCTCCAACACAAGCAATACCTAGCTTCCCATGGGACAAAATTCTCAGCCCCATCAAGCCTATCCTCCATCCTAAACACAGTAGCCATTTTCTATGCAAAGTTCAAGTTTCAACAAGGTACTGCCCACTGACAAAAGAAATCACTGAAGTCTGAAATTTTTCAATGTGTATAAATCTGCCCTCTCTTTAACAAAGCTCTGATACGATGTAGAAATTTCAGCACTTTCCCAACCCGGTTTCCAACTCCGTTTTAACACATTGTTTAATGCCCAACCCAATTTGTTTTGCTGCTGCAAATTAGATTTTTCTCATAAACAAATATAGGATTGAAACACAAGAAAAGTTTCTACTGCATTTTCACTAACAGCAAATAAAACACATTCAACCAAAAAATTTCAGACACAGTATTTTTGGTCCAATGACCCAGGAAAAACCCCAACCTCCGGGGAAAACCTGTGAGAGAGAAATTTTTATTGTCTGAAAAATTTACAGCAATAGACAGAAAATCATTTCAGACAAACTTATCTCAACTGGATGAATTTTTCTGCCTCGTTTTCTGTGCTAAACGAAAAAATGCAAACTCAGAAATTTTTCTGTTTTCTGCCTCACAATTTCTGTGTCACTGTACGGACTGTCTGTATGAACCTCGAAATCTGTACCTGCAAACTGCCTCGAGATTCGTGCCCATGTATTTTTTTATCGAAAAACGTGCCCAAAAATTTACCTCGAAAACTATGTTGTACTTTCTTCCTTGGGATCCGTACCATACACTGTACAGACCAGCAATAAATGCTGCTATACCTTGCCTCGCTTTTTGTGCCCTCTTGTTGTACCTTCTCTCCTCGAAATGCGTGCCAAGAAAAAATTGCTGCAGCTGCTATTTTTCTCCTCTTTCTCAGAAATGGCTTTCTCTTCTCTCTCAAATGCAAAAGTGCCTCTTCACTTGGAAACTTTCCTTTTTGGTGAAAAAAATTAGGGAGAATGAAAAGTCATCTAATCCTAGGGCTCAGATTAGTCTAGATAAGTGGTTGTGATTAAAATCACTTTTCTCCACAAAATAATTAATTTCTTTCACTTTTTAAATATTTCACTTAAAGTGCACTTTTTCCCTAAAGTGCAATTAATGCTCATTTCAAGTCATTAATATAAAGTCCAAGTGACTCAAACCCCTTTTCCTAGTGACTTAAGCAAAAGTCACTTAGGGGAACAATTCCTATGTAAATTTCAACATAATGTGCTTTTGAGCCAATTCTTAAATTAAGTCACTTCCATTAGTAACCTTGTGCATTTATGATTACAAGTATGATGATTGGTTGTGGTTATTTAAAAACTGAGGCAAGAGATAAAGATCTTTTGTTGGTTTCATAGATGGTTATCTTTTGGAGAAACACTGATACTTGTAAAGTTAGTACTGGAAATCATCCCAATTTATTGGTTATCTATTGCACATGTGCCTAGAGGAATTCTTGATAAGATTAGAAAAACATGCTTTCTTTTCTCTGGACAGAGAGTAACCAAACAGAAGGTATTCCACTTGTCAAGTGGTTAAAACTAGCAATGCCAACAGAGCTAGGAGGTTGGGGTTTGAAGAACGTATATGTTTTCAGCCAGGCTCTGGCTGCAAACATGTGGAGATTCTTTTTCAATGAAGGCTTATGGGAAAATGTCACGAGGACAAAATATTTCAAAGATTGTTATTTGGAGGAGCAGATAAGATCAGAGAGAAAATATATCAAGGGAGTCTCCATAGTTTGGAAGGGATTGGTGAGAGTCTTTCCAATTTTAGGAAGTTAGGTAGCTTGGAAAATAGGAAGAGATGATATGCTCAGAATAGGGGATGATCCTTGGGGTGGGTGGAGTGGTAACTACAGATTGTCAAGAGAGCTGAAAGTAGAACTTCAAGCACAAGGTTTAACAAAGCTAGTTGATGTTTCAATTAATGGGGCTCCAAGGGGCTTGGTTTCAGTCCTAGAGGTCAGCTAAAGATTTGAATTTACATGGTAACTTGGCAACAAAATGGTCCAATTATATTTCTCTACTAAATCATAGTACAGCTCTTCTACAAGATCACAAGAATGAACTTAAATAAACCTGGAACAAATCTACAAGATCTCTAACTGCTAAATTAGAATATGAAGCCATGATACTTCAAGATCTAGCTACAGATAGGCTCTTTTGGTGCAGGATGATTTATAATCTATCCTTGTCCTGCATTGTCCAACAAGGTTTGCACTTGGCACCTAAACATTGCACCCTTTGCAAGGTAGAAGGTGAATTTGCGTTGATCATCTTTTTGTTTCTTGTTCCTTTTCCAAATTAGTCTAGAATGAGATTCTTCAAATGGTAGGTGGTTCCAATAAGTGGAGTAAGAACTCTATTCAAGAATGTTTTGAATACTTGATGACAGACCCCTCTTTTAAGCCTCATAAAGCACCACCTTGCTATGTACTATGGAGATTATGGCTTTTTAGAAACAAGATGATTTTTCAATGGAGTATCATGGCTTCTGGTCTGGTGTCCCACAAAATCAAGCTCTCCTACAAAGAAGGATTAAAAGCTCCCAAGATAAAGGTAGCTAGGACTCTCATGGAATTGATCATTAATCTCACAAAAACTTGGGGATTTTTTTATGGTGCCTGTTGAGGAACTGTAGGTTTGTGTGGAGTTGGGGCACTTCTTTTCCTAAATAATGATCATTACTTCACTCTCAAATATGGTGTTGGGATCAGTACAAATAACATAGCAAAATTATTTGCACTATGGATTCTGATGAAATTTGTTGCAAATCAAGGATTAAGAGACTTGCAGGTGTTGGGGACTCCAAGTTGCTAATGGACTAATGAAAAGTGTCAAAACCCCAATTTGGCCCTATGCCCTATTATGAACAGAGTATTGGAGGTAAAATCCTAGTTTGATTTTATCTCCTTCTCTCACATCTTTAGAGAGTTCAATAGAAAAGCAGACTCTCAAAGTTTGCTCTTTATTTGCAGGAAGGTGTTCTGGTCTATCGAGAATTCAATGGCAAAATGACCTCACCAAAATTATCCTTATCCCTCCTATGAACAATGAGATAGACTGATGCAAGTAATTTTAGGGGAATTTAGTTTCTTGTATTAGAAACTGTTTAATGATAGTTTGAGAACAATTTTGGCCAAAAATGTTTTGATACTGGGAAGATTGTAATATATATCTATGGGGTAGGGTTGAGGACATTTCCAGACTTTACAGAAGCTTTGAGGCTTGAAGATGATTTCAATTTTGAAATAACAAATATAATGATTTTTCCTTGGAAAAAATAATTGTGCACTACACAAATTACATGTACAAAAATTAGACCCAAGAGTCAAGTGGTTACATCGACCAATATTAAAATGCTAGATCTCTAAAACTCTATATTAAACACAATATGGGGTCCAAAGATGATCAATTTTCCATCATCTTGGCATTCCTCACAATTTGGGCCCATAAATATTGACATCAAAAGTGGTTATAAAACTTTATTACCATATACGATTAGCCATAAATGCCAAATTGCATCTACATATTTTGTAATCTATCTATTGTGCCTATATTGCAAGTGGAAGAAAACACGTGCCTTAAAACTACTTGTTGGATCATTTTTTCGCCACGCCAAGAATTAGAAATCATACAATAATTAATTAATAGGAGTTTATGAATGGCCCATAAGGTAAAACTTAAAGAGTACAATCAAGAGTTTCCTTAAGATCAAAAGCATCATAACCCCCCACCCAACAAGGAACTATCCAATTCTCCCACATGGTATAAAATGTGAGGAACACTGCAATATCTGCCATGGTTGTCTCAAATGTAGTAGAGAATTGCACAAAGGATCAGTGTTTGAAATCTACAATCAACTAAAAAGAGTTGCAAGGAGGGTAGAAGGTGGTTCCCATCTCAGTTTGCTCAACAATAGAAGCCAAAAGGGTCCAAAATGCATCTATGTTAAAGCCACCAAAAAACCTAGCTTGGCCTTTTCAAGCCTATCAGTCAAGGATGCATGTCTACCCCAGCTTCATATGTCATGGTAGCAGAAGCTGTAAGTTATGTCATTCACCATAGGATAGTGCAAGGCCTTACTAAGACATCTCCCTCTTTGAATAGGATTGTAATACAATATTGCATAGAGAATCAAGGCTTGAACACTACAATTGGCTAAGGAAAGTTGCAAGGTGGGCGAAAGGTGGTTCCCATCTCAATCTACTCAAACATGATGCTGCAAACAGAGTGAAAAGAATCCCCTCCTTTGGCTATCAAACCAAGGATGGTAATGAATCCTTCCTAGCCAAACATTTAAGTTTATGGTGATTCCCTTTGCATTCCAAGCATCACTTGAAGACTATAGGATGTATTCATTCAATTAGAGGTAATTAGTTAGATCAACAAATGGATAACTAAGACCATGACTCTAGATACAATGTTTTAGATTTGTGCTAAAGTCCTGGGTGTGCTACTCATGTTAACTATTCCTCGTGTTGGGCCACGTCCACTAGTGCTTAACAAAGGCTTGAAAAGGCCCCCTTTCACTATTTGTGGGCCAAATGGCCCATATAGAGGGAGACAAGGGCTCCCATGGAATGAATTGGAATTTGTGCAGCTTGCCTAGGCTGCTGAGAGGCATGCATATAATTAAAATGCACACACATGTAATACACCCACTATGGCCCCTGACTAAGTGTCCATGAATAAGATGTATAAGTATGTATGCTTAATATCATTTGAACAGTGGAAGCTCATTAATAAAGAGTCCATTAGATGGGATCATCATACAAAGCAATGTCTTGTCATTATGATATAATTGAATAATCTTAGACCCAAGTGCAAAGGCCCTAATTATTTGAGTACACAGTATTGATATCTAAAAGAAAAGAAATTGACCTCTTAAGAAAAAAAGAAGAAACTGAGAGGGTCGAAATTCTTCTTCTTTGAAGAGTGTCACTCTAGAAAGGGAGTGAGAATCACATTGCCATGGCTATCAGCTAGCTGGAGTTGGCAATGGTGATTATTATCTCTATGTTTTCAGCAATGGGTAGTGTGTATTGTGGCCCCATCAATGAAAACACAGGATTTGGAGGCTCAATCAAAGCTATGCACGTTCATGAATTTTGCAAGCTACTCGCTCAATACTATCTGAGTCACCCCTGTAGATCTGATGAAACTAGAGGAGCATCCTAACATGCAACCCTGGAAACTGAAAATATGGCCAAATGGGTATCCAAATCCATCAATAGATCTGGAAAATAACGACGATATCAAACCCATGCATGTTCATGAAAATCAACCCTGTAGAACACTAAGCAATGGAGACACCATCTTTTGGAAGTGATTGATCTATGGAAGTACTGATCAATTTGATGACATATACATTAATAAGTGGCCAAATGGGTATCCAAATATGTGCTCAGAATGCATGAATCCCATGTACAACAGAAGATATAAAATTAGTCCCTTAGTGAATGGGACTGGCCACTATATAACACTGACCAATTGGCATTGAATACAATAGCCCTAAAGAGGCATGATGATATCTATGAAGCAGTGAAATGATGTTGTACTATACTCAGAAGGTGTCCCAGATGGGCCAGCAATAGAGAATGTCCTTGGTGGACCAGCAGTCATGATGTGCATGTGCAGAAACGTACATATTAATTATGTTGCATTGATCATACAAGTGAGACATTGATCAACCAAGTTTGGGCAAGTGAGGTGGGCTTTAGGTGACTGACTAACTCAAGATGGAGGATAAAGGGTTCCTTAGTTTCACCACTAGTGCAAACAACAAGGAAGTGTCTTCACACAAGAGTGTGTTTTGAGTTACCTTTCTTCTTCGATCACAGCCGTACATTTTGCCTCTCTTACCTTTCTTTTGCTTTTTCTTTTCTTTGCTTTTTTGCATAGGATTAGTGGTATGAAAGATATCAGCCCTGGTTTTACACCTTTTGGGATACTAATGATGACACGGCCTTAGCTCCGCTGCCAACAAGCATCCATAACACCAACGGAGTTGCCTCAGTAAAGCACATAGTGCAAATAGGCCTTACACTGTTGCTAGTCAAGCGTCCATAACCCTGACAGGGGTTATCTAACCTACCAACCGCTAACCATTTTATTGCTAGGGAGCTTTTTGGATCTCAAGAGAAGGCATTGCTCAACTATAATTCTTCCTGACTATTGGCAGTCGACCACGAGGATCTACTTGAGAGGTCATGTACCGAGGATTCACGACAACATAACAAACCCAAGACACATGGGAGACATGGAAGCACATCTAGTGAAAGAGTTACAGAGCCGGCGAGCAAGAGTCAATTTATCAATTTCAAAATCTTATGATGCAGGCCAAATTATGAAGTAAATGGATGATATGTGAATGGCTAGAGATGGAACTGAAGAAGGGGGGGAACCCTTGTAAAGACAAAGAGTCCACTTGGTTCAATGGTATGAAAATAAATCAAGAATCCTTTACCATCGTCAACCTATGAGTGGTACAACTAACTATACCCATCAAACAACCAATACATCATGGTATGGCAGTAGAGAATGGCATTTATACATGATCATCAAATCACTGGAATCATATAAATGGCCCAACAAAATGTAGAAATGGGCCACAGTAGTCTAGGATATATCACTTGTAGCAACAAAAAAATTAGTTGAAAAATATGTGAATAAAAGTTGGCATAACAGGTATTGTTGGGCTTCGTTTTTTATCAGTTTTTGCACACATGTTGGCTAGCCATTTTGTCCTTAATACCTTCCATTTTCCTGCCTGTAGTCTCATACTTCCATGTTTCTCCTTACATTTCATGGTCCTACTATCACCTTGACTATATAAGGTAACTATGTTTAGTTAGAGATGATTTATCATGTTTTGCGAATGTAAGGTGATTAGTCTGACCATTATGGAATCGCAGAGTTATATCTTTTTGACAATATATTAGTCTGACCAAATTAAAGAATTAGCAAATCACCTTCTTTTTCACAACGCTCCCATCTACTAGGGAAACCAGGAGGCAAATGGATAACAATATTGTTTTCGACCCTAGATCTATGTAGACCTAAAGGAAGTAGTGGCATTACCAACCCCAATCCAATACCAGCAGTTCATAAATATCAATCGCAACGATAACACCCCTCCCCTAGGCAACAACACATTACACAATCCAGCTCCTCTTCAAATTGTTCCTCCAAACAAACGTATATTTTGAGATTCATCCATTTGACCTCAAATGTTACGACTTACAAGAGATGGTTCCATTGGACCATGGTAGGGTTGTACCATTTGTATCACAAATTCTAGATCCATTCTCTTTGTACATTTCTCTCCCAAATTGAGTCTCCATCTTTGAAATTGGACTTCTGGGATTCAGATTAGATTCATACCCTGCTTTCCGTATCTTACTTTTCATGGGAGTTGTTTTAGTGCTCCAACTTTGTATTGACATCATTTTGTACCCAACAGTCCCTTTGACCTACTTTAGTGTTCATTCGGACATTAATAAAATTATCTTAGCTTAGCTTCTCAAGTTTACAATACAAAATATAGATAAAAGTTAACTCACTATGACGTTAAACAAGGTATTACAAGGTCACCTTTATTTGTTTTGATATCCTACTCCTCTACACTACTCAAATTTAGAGCAAATTTTTTTTATTATAGGAACAAAACCCTATACTCTCCTGGTGGCTAAGGTTTTAATACCTCCTAATAGTCCTTAGCATTAGGATTAGGTTTTTTGCATCCCACAATTTTTTAATTACAAGGGTCAAGGTTTTGAATGCTATAGAATATTTTTGAAAAAGCATACATGGCTAGCTCCACATGTGTGAGTAACAAGAGCTGACGTGGATTCAACTTGATACTAAGGTGGTCAAAGCGACAATAAACTTATCAAAGGCATAAATTCCTCATACCAAATCCATTTTCAGCACACTACACTACAGGAAAGTTCTCAACGAGAAGAACATATCATAACTGCGATGTTATTTTCACCGAGCTTTGACCCCATAGAAATGTTGTTTAAGCACTAAAATAGGTAATTTTTAATTTTGAGACTGCTCAATGGAATTCAAGACTGGTCATGAAAGAAAGAGAACATATATTATATTGATCGATTTAAGATCGTACCTCCCCAATAGAGAGGCTTTGGATCCCATAAAGCTTTACTGATGAAGTAAATGAGGAAAAATTTCCTCAAATTTCTCCTTGGAGTTCCACTTTGCTTTGCCTATTAATTGTGCTTTTAGTCCAGCTCGCCACATTTCTTGTTGACACCCTTTGATTCTTTCAGTCTCCTTTTCTAGAACCATAACTTTTGCTAACCTACTCTTGAAATATTTACGGCCTATGCATACAAAAAAGACAACTACAACAATGGTACGATCTATACAACTTGTTGGTATCTTGTCAATCTCTCTAGTGATCCACTCTTCTTTTCCTTGAGCACACTTCCTTCTCTCATGCTCTCTTCAACAATGAGGTTGGCTTCTCCTGATGTCCTCTTCAAGCTTTGAAAAAACCTTAATCTCCTCAACCCTAGCCACCACCTATCTCAATCTTGAGATGTGTAGCTAGGATTAAATCCTAGTCTAAATCACTAATATTTGAGAACATTTCGTTTAGACCCCTAAGACTAAGACTTTAAAACATTAGACTTTCACTTTTCCTTAGTGAAATTACAAGATGGAAATATCTCCCACTTTTCCTAAGTGATCACTTTACAAATGATGAGAGGAAATGAAATTATAGGAAATCTAGACCTAAGACACAACTTGACTTCGTCCATGAAATCCTTCCCCTAAACTAGTTCACCAAGTGCCATGTAGATTCTACCACTCTCCGTTGTGGGCCCTCCTATGTAATCTCATCCTTTAGATTATCCTTGAAATGTCTCGAACCACTCCCTACAAGTTCATATTGAACCCTATGCAAAAATTTCATGTCCAAGCTACATTTCTCAACACTCCCTCTTAGTAAGGATGGAATTCTGCACCAATCCAAGTCTATCTCTAAATGCTTCCAACTTCCCTTTTACTAAGGAATTGATCAAAATATCTGCTACCTACTAATCCATGGGAACATATTGGAGCTTTACCACTCCCTTCTCGATCTTGTGATGTATGAAGTGATATTTGATATCTACGTGTTTGGACCATTCACGAAATACTAAATTCTCAAAAACTTTGATACAACTCAAGTTATCACGGCATTTTTCCATGGGAACCAACTCATGATCAAGCAACTCTACAAGCAACATGCAAAGCCAAATGGCCTCACAGCTAGCATACCGCCTACCAAGTATTTTGCCTCTACTAAGCTGAGTGCCGCTAAATTTTGTCTTGCTAAACCACAATATCATCCATGAGCCTAGGCTACAGTAGCACCTTGAAGTGCTCTTCCTGTCTATTGCACTACCTATCCAATCTAAGTTTGTATACCCCTGCAACCTCACTTCAACATCTCCAAGATATCTTAGACCATACACCTTTGTGCCCCTCAAGTATCTGAGCACATGTGCCCAATCTAAGTTTGTATACCCCTAGAACCTTACTTCACCATCTCTAAGATATTTCAAATACTCAATTGTGCCCCTTAAGTATCTAAGCACATGGTTTGTCGCTACCCAATGCTCCTACCTCATGTCCACCATGAATTGACTCAAGGTGTTCACTGTGTTACCACCCAATTTGCACTAGGATGATCACAAAGATTGAAGATGTACAAAAGAGATTGCAGTTATAGAGCTCAACCAAGCATACATGCCTCTTCTTCTTCTTCTTCTCATTCTAGATTGTATCTACATGTTCCATATCTCCTGCAAGGGAATTGTAAAATGAGATGATATGACTCCCTTGTCCATAAAAGGCTAATTCAACTAGAATAGTCAAAATAATATTTGCTTTGGGATGTTTTTTCACTAAGATAAGGTTAGGCCCTTGTGGTCTGAGTTTGTCAAAGTTTTTTCACTCATGCCTCCAAAGTATAAGAAAGCCTTAATGTCTTTGCCCTAGCATGGGGTTAAGTATAGTGTCAATTTGTATTCCATACATCTCATAGTTTAGTCATATGGACATGTAAAAATTGTAATTTAGGTGTCTTAGGTGTGTATATTGTATAGTATTTGATTTGTGTGGCTAAAGTGAGTATAAAACACTTTAATATGATGTATTAAACCCTTTAGACCACTTAATTTATCCTAGCACACCCCTTGGAGTCAAAATCCCGTAATTTTTGCATGTTGGAGACAAATTTGAGTGACTTTAGGAGGTTGGTACAAGGGAATATTCCCTCATTCGCCTCCCTTGAGTGAAGTGTTATTTCTGATTGGATTTGATCTCAATCAATCCCTATTTGTCCCCTCTTTGTCTCCTAGGTGGCTCAAGAAGCCCTTAAGCTCTAGTTAACTTCATGAGATGTCAAATTACACTCTAGTTAACTCCATGATGTGTCATATGACACTCTAGTTCACTCCACTTCATGAAATTCGCCCCCCTCTTCCTACTTTTCTATTTAAGCAAGCTCTCCCCTCTCTTTTCTAGGTGGGTTGTTAATGAAGCTTGTGATCAAGCCCTTGTACTCTTGTTCTATTGGAATTAATAAAAAAGGCTTTGGAGGTCAAATTTGTGTTGTGCTCTCATTGTGTGGATGCCATTGTCTCAAGCTTAATATATAAGGTAATACCGTAATTGTAGTTGGTTCAATTACATTCATTTATTATTGCTTCCTAAGGCCTTTGAAACTATGTTATCACCTAGGAGGGAAAACTTTCTTTAGATAGTTTTCTATTGGAAATTTGTTCTAGATTGCAAAAGAGGTGTTTAGATTTAAGTATTTTTCAGTTATATTGGTATATGATTTAACCCTCTTGTGGATACACCAAAAGTAGCAAGAAGGGAGATCCAATCTCCCATTTGTTATTTAAGCTAACCTTGCATGTCTTCATCCATCGAGAAGTGGGTGGTGAGCCTTGCAAAACCCCCTCAAGCTTGCTAACTTCAAGAGACCAGTTCCTCAGCACACCACTTTGGAGCTCCATAGCCCATATGAAGGCATTCCATCTTCTTCAGTCAACCTTCTTCAATCAAAATCAATCTTCTTTTTGGTATTTGCATGCTGGTCTTAGATATTAAGAAATTTAAAAACTATATTTTATTTAGATCTTTTACATGCATGTTTATAAGGTCTACTTCAAATCAATCACTATTTTTCAAAGTAGATCCGAAAGTACACTTGTTTCTAAGTGCATTTCATAAAAGTAAATCATTAGCCACTTAAACTAGTACTTAAAATTTATAAAGGCAGTGTGTTTATTTGCATATTTGAGTATTTTAGCTTGCTGCCCACTGTCCTAATAGCGCGTAAACAGCGAGGTAAAGTTAATTTACGTCCTTGTTTAATTAGATTTTTAACCCCCATAACCCCTGGTTTCAAGTGTGTTTCCAACAGCGCCAATTAGGAACTTATTTGAGGCCTAGGTGGCAGCCTCTTGTGAGTTTTTTGGCCACTGTTATAACACTTCTCTTTGTGGGTTTTTAGCAGCCCCCGAAGATCAGCTCCCTTCCAGAAGAGTTGAGGTCCAATTGACAACTCTTTCTCTCTCATATTTGACTGTGTCGGATCCTATTGTAACCCTATTGATTCCTATACTATAAAGGATCAGTAAGCCTTCTCAAAAGTCTTTTTGGACTGTTGTAAATCGCAAGGGATTAGTGGCATAGACCACCATCCCTTGCATCCCCCCTTACCCCTTGTGTCAATTTGTCATTCTTAGGTTGTAGGTTCCTTTTCTGCAACTTTCTTTCCGAACTTAGATTAAATTTACATTTCCTGCATCTAAATTAGATTTATTTTCAGTATCTAACTTAGATTATATTTTCCCTTTCTTTATCCATCAATCTTTATACGAATGCTAAATATAGTTAAAGGGTTTCAAGACTTGTAAAACCCATACGCAAGATAAAACTGTTACAACCTTAAATCTAAAATTAACGATGGGACCAAATTCTATGCCCTCACTCCGGTCAAGGCATACCTTAGGATCCGAGATCTTTTGAGTGTATCTGAAACCGGTTTTACTAGTTGGGCATCGACAGCTTAAGCCTTGCCCCCACTAGGCAAGAGTATCTCTTTGCCTTTTAGTTGCATTTTTATGCTTTACTTTTCCTAAAATATTCTGCTATTTGTTTTGTTTTGTGGATTAGTAGTTGTAGGCAAATCTAATCTAGGTCTTACTTACTACAATGTAGTTCTAGGGACTAACTGCAATCGTTAGTAATTAGATGACACTTTATTTTTGTTGGTTCAAGGAGCAGTTCAAAGAACATTTTGATCGTCAAATCATATACCGCTTTATAATCCCGCACTGCAAGTAGTACCTAGATTTGTTTACATATCTCATTTACTTTATTGCTTAAAGGCATTGGTCCTGTCTTGCTATATCATGTTCATGCTTATAGTACTAATCAAATATCTTAGATTTGCTTCTTGTTGATATTGTAGATCTCTATATCTTGCTATATTTGCTTTACTTTACAAGTACGTACATATAATCATATAATTTGTACTTGTTATATTAACTCCTAAGTTCTTTTGCTTTTAAGCCTTAGATTATTTTTATATAGAGACCACCCCCCTCTGCTTTGTTTAGGAGTTGGCCTAAACAAAGGAGTTGAATGTTGAGGTGACAATGACCCGACTTGAGGCTTTCCCCCACAGCTACACCCAATGAGTTAAGATTTTTCTCACATGAAGGTGCGGATTAGGTGACAACACACTATAAAACATATATTCAGTCTAGTGTTGAGCAACAACATCAAGGAACCTATCAGTTGCATGTACAATGTAGGTTCCACCACCTTTGAATCTGAAGTTGCCACCTTCTTCAAATTAATGATCATGGGTGTGGCCATAGGTTTACAGTCCTCCGTGCAAAACCTCTTCAAAATCTCAACTACATACTTACCTTGCATCAAACCTCCAAACCCAAGAAGCAGTACATCATATCGATCCTTCATCTCAAACTCAACTAACATATATGCTTTACACCATGCAATGAGCTTCTATGTACCTCTAAGAAACAAGTCATCCACATATAGCACCAAAATAAGCAGATCAATCCCAACAAATATATAATATAGATTAGGATTTGTTTCCCTTTTAGTGAAGCCCGTACTTTGCAAATATCCATCTATCTTGGAATACCATACTCTTGGTGTTCACTTGAGTCCATACAAGGCCTTATTAAGGCTACAAACATGGGGCTCTTCCCATATACCTCACAGCCCTGAGATTGCTCTATGTACAGTTCTTTCTCAATTATCCCATTAAGAAAAGTTATCTTCACATCCATCTAATGGAAGTGTACCTAGCAATGGAGCAAAAGTCTCCTCATAGTCCACCCGCTCTCTTTGGGAGAACCCTCTCACCATGAACCTCGCCTTGAATTTCACAATGTCGCCATCTATAGCGTGCTTAATTTGGTAGAGCCACTTGGAACTCACTACTGACTTATCCTCTAGTCTTAGCACTATGTGCCAGACATCACTCCTCATGGTGGAGGTGTACTCCACCATGACATCTTCCAAAACTATTGGTATACTACCTCTTGAAAATTGGAAGGTTCTAAATATATTATGTTGCTCATCAATCCCATGTAGTTTGAAAACTTCTTCGAAGGCCTGCTCTCCCTAATCAAGCTCCTAGGAGCCTCAACATACTCCTAAGCATCCCTCAATGTCTGAGTGAAACATTGAGGTCTCCGAATAGAACTCAAAGGGCCTTATGTCTCCTCTTCACCTAAAGGTTGTTGTCCTAAACTAGAAGTCATTGGCAATCTTGGCTCAACCTTCGAAGCTTCCTACTCCTCATTCTACATCAATAGAATAGGTTTATGGGACTTCCTGAATGCAAAGTCCTCCTCAAGCTTTACATCCCTGCTCACTATTGTCTTCCTCTATTCTGATCTATAGGCCCTGTAGGCCTTTGAAGTCTTGTTTTAACTTACAAATAAACCCATCTTGCTGGAGGGATCCAACTTGGTCCTCTTCTCTACTAGTACATGGATATAAACTGGACATCCAAAGATGGAGAAATGACTCACCTCTAGCTTCACACTAGTGAATGCTTCCTTTGGTGTCTTGTCCTCCAAGATCCTATGAGGACACCTGTTTTGAATATAAATTGTTATGTTGCATGCTCTTATACAAAGAAACGTCAACAAGTCTTGGTTAAGAATCATGGCCTTAACAACCCCTACGATGGATCAATTCTTCCACCCTACAACCCCATTTTTTGCGAGTTGTACAAAACAGTTAGCTCCATCTTGATTCTTTCCTCCGTGTAGGAACCCTCAAACTCCTTGGAGGTATACTCACCCCCATTGTTTGAGCTCAATAAGTAGATCCATGTCTTGCGAGAGAAATCTTCAATAAAGGAATCATAGTAAATACTACCTAAGATTGATGCTATTGTCATCAATCCATAGACATCCAAATGCACTAGGTCTAGAACCTCCTTAGGCCTATGCTCATTGCTTAGGAAAGAAGCCTTGGCATGCTTGCCAAGCATGCACCCTCTGCATAATCCTTGTTGCTCAATGCTAAACTCTAAAATACCTATGACTGTCTTCCTCAAAATAGGCAATGCTTTATGATGCAGACACCCCATCCTCTTGTGCCACAACTCGCACAAGTTGTCACTGTTATGAACTAAGGCTCGAACAAGTTCACTATGTAACCTCTGTATAGATTTCCTTCTCTAACCCCTATCACTTGTAATGTTTGTGTGATAGATTGCTTTGATCTAAAAAGGATATGTTGTTTCCTGAACTCTATTGCATAACCCTTATCTTCCATAGTCGATACTAAAAGCATGTTCTTCCTGAGACTTCGAACAAACAAACCATCATCAAAGTCTAAAGAGTTTCATGAATGGAGTTAAAAGGGAATAGTAGCAACTCTTGCTACTAGGTATTTGACATCATCGCCAAGCTCAACCTGAACCCTTGAGTCATCTAGTTTAGATTGGTAAAACATTATCAAGTCAATGTCATGTGCCAAGATGCCCCACTATCCACATACCAAGCATCCCTCGAAACCATGTTGATAGAAAGATAAGATAACATCTAGATATCCTTCTCAAATTTGGTGGCAAACACATTCATCTGAGTTTTTGCAGAGGCTGCCACCTACTTTTGTTGTTGCTTCCCTTTGCCCTTCTTGTTTGGAGTCTGGACATTGTGATGCATAATGCCCATGTTTATGACAAATGAAGCACTTGATCTTGCTCAAGTCCTTTCCTGCCTATGAGGTCGACTCCTCATTATTTCCCTTGCCCTTGTTGGGTCCTTTACCTCTGCCTTTCTTCATTTGTCCACGTAGGGCTAGGTTATCATCACCACCCTTCTTGTTGGCCTTTGAATCCATCCAAGTCTCCTCGTACAAATAATCATCCCACAATCTTTCAAAGAAAGGAAGATGCTCACGAGCACAAACGCCCTAGACAAAAGTTTCCCATGAATCTTAGAATCAATTCAATGACATGTTCACCAGTTCTAGGTCTTCAATCTTCTCCCCAATTGTTGCAAGTTGATCATGAATATGCATGATCTTCATTGGGTAAGTAGTAACTACATCTAATTTGCATATCTCTATCGATCTAAGTTTGTTCTACAGTATAAACTTCCTGTTTATATCCTCGCTTTTGTAGAGATTAACCAGTGCATCAAACATCTTCTTTGTCGTTGTCTTCCTAGATATGAGAGGAATAAAATGATAATTTACAACATCCAAGATCATCCGCTTGGCCTTCACTTCTTTCTTGAATTGCCAACTGTTACGGATTAGTAGGTGTAGGCACAACATTTTTGACGATATCCTAGATATCATTCTCTTCCAAGTTCCAATAGAAGCATTACCTTAACTTTCCAAGGACGAAATTTGAGGCACCTTCCTATCTATCCTCAAACCTAAGGCTAACTAATGCCATCTCTTAGATCTAATACACAAACTCCTAGATCTGAAAGTTAAGACAAAAAAAATTGATCTACAAGTGTGCTTAGTCCTTCAAGCAAAAATTTTGAAACTCTCTAATTGTTGTTCCTTTGTTTCTAGCAATGATTTTAACATTGTAAAACCTTGAGAATCTCAACCAAAGCCAAGCTCTAATACCCTAAAAAAAATTCTAACCCTAGGTAGTCGACTGCTTGTGTAAGGTTGTTAATAAATAGCTCAAATGTTGAATTTAATTAAAGACAAAAATAAATTTATGTAAATTGCAACATACACAATAGTTGGAAAATATACAATGGTAGCAAAAAAATAAAGCACATACTTGCACAATGATTTCTCCTTCAAATCAGCTTCTCATTGTCTTTGATCAAAGCTTACAAGGTGACCTTTGCAGCCTACTTATAACAACAATTGTACAGTCAATAAATCCCCTCAAATAAAAGTGTACAACTTGTGTAGGGGACAAAAAAGCTATAGTAGTACGACCTATCTAATTTCTATATTTCTAGAACAGCAAATCACTCTTCCTCTCCTCTCAACACTGAAGCATACTCAAGCAACTATAAAAGATAGTGTACGATGTTGTTGTAGTAGCTGCGTGAGGCAAATCCTCACAAGTCAACCCCAGTAAAGAACACAAGTCAACCCAGAAGAAGATTCCAAAAGACAAGGCAAGCCCAGTTAAGAAGACAAGTCACCCTAAATGATAAATTAAATTGCTAGCAACATTAAGTCTAAATAGAATGCGCCTCACTTCATTTTTCATATCAATCATTCAAGCAAGTTTGCTCAAGAGGAGGAAGAAGTTCGCTATAGCTAGTAGAAGAATGTTTTGGGGGTTCTCCATATTTGAGGAAATTTCTCTGTGTTCTTCGAATTTATGCTCCTACTATCTA
The DNA here is from genome assembly GCA_001517045.1 of Pseudotsuga menziesii. Classification (NCBI taxonomy): domain Eukaryota; kingdom Viridiplantae; phylum Streptophyta; class Pinopsida; order Pinales; family Pinaceae; genus Pseudotsuga; species Pseudotsuga menziesii. The sequence goes on along the minus strand of LPNX010132856.1, from coordinate 213,453 downwards.
GATGTACATTGATCTCTGAACATTTTATCTCTATTGGAAGGCATAAACTTGAGAAAGACAATAGCTTTGTATTGTCTATGGTTGGGAGGTGATAGATGATCACTGTGGTTAAACAAGCTCCACATTGTGTTTATGTGCTTTGTCATTCTTTTAGTGATCCTGTTTGTTGTTATACTGCTATCTTTATAAAATCTAACATGATATTAAAGCAATGCTAAAAGAAGCCATTATCAGAAACTAGGGCTCCATACTTTGGAGTGTCTTCAACAATTGTTTATCCCGAAAGGAGCATTGAGCAACTCACCCTAGGAGGGCGCAACTTTTTGTGGAGGCCAAATTCAGTTTGGTGAAATTTCACTTTTTTACCTAATACTGTCAAGGTAACGACCTAGGCCTCCTTGGATCTAGCTCTTTTGTCAATAGTTTTGGCTTGATCTTACCTTGCTCCAACTCGCCTCAATAGGGTGCAACTATTTGTGGACTCATATTTTCAAGTCTCCATACTTCATCTTTGACCTAGCCTCTGCTAGGGTTTCTAAAGCAGTACTTCAAATTGCAGTCAAGAAGATCAACATGAAGGGTGAAATTAGACTTGACGGGGTTTCCAAGTCTAGGCTTCCCATTAAGAGTGTAGATGAAGAAGCTCCTCACAAGAAGTTAAGGAACAATGATCGTACAAAATTCTTCTTGATCCCATCCCTCTTAGGTACAGTGCCCACCACTAGTGATACTTAGTTGATAGAGAGTGGTGCATCCAGACATCTGACAGGCTACAAGGAGAACCTTTTAGACTTGATTGAGAAAGAGTCCCATCTTCGAGTGGTACTTGGGGATGATGTTAGATATACTATGAAGGGATCAAGGGCTACCTCCCTCCAGTTAGAGTCTAGTGATACTTTGCATTTGAGTGATGTGTTATATGTACCTAGGATGGAAAGAAACCTTGTCTCCATATCAGCTTTGGAGGACAAGGGTTAGGAAGTTACATTTTCTGACGAGAAGGTTCTTGCAAGGCACAAGAATGCTAATATGGATACAACACATGTGATTAGTGTCCGAGAGGAGAGCTTATATAGGTTGCGTATACAACCAGTTCAGGCACTGGTACATGATTCTACCAATTTGGGTAAGCTTTGGCACAAGAGACTCACTCACCTACACTACAGAGCTCTTCCATCCTTGAGGACGATGGTGACGAGACTTCCAATACTCGACATAGATCGTGGTGGCGTTTGTAGAGGATGCGCACTTGGCAAGAATGCCAAGAGATCTTTTCCAAGCAACGAGAGCAAGTCCAAAGAGATTTTGGATCTAGTACATTTCGACTTGTGTGGACCCATGGAAGTTACTTCATTGGGTGGATATCACTATTATGTGATCTTATTGATGATTATTCTCAGAAGACTTAGATCTACTTCCTTAGGTCGAAGGAATCTGAGCAGGTGTTATGCAGATTCAAGGAATTCAAAACACAAGTCGAGAACTTATCGGGAAAGAGAATCAAATTCATGAGATCAGACAATGGAGGGGAATACACCTCTACAAACTTTAGTGATTTCTGCAAGGAAGCGGGAAGTAAGAGAGAGTACACATTTCCCTACAACCCTCAACAGAATGGGGTTGCAGAAAGGAAGAATAGGACGATTATTGAGGCAGCCAAAGCCGTGATACATGATCAGTGTCTACCTATGTTCCTATGGGCAGAGGCTTCCAACACAACAGTGTATGTGCAAACCCAGAGTCTACATAAGATCTTGAAGAACACGACTCCAGAAGAAGCCTTCACAGGTGTGAAGCCATAAGTGAGCCACCTAGATATCTTTGGTTGTCCAGTCTACATTCATGTGCCCAAAGAAAAGAGATCAAAGTTAGAGCCTTTAGGCAAGAAGGGAACGTTTGTGGGATCTAGTGAGTCTTCAAAGGCTTACCGGATTTACATCTCAGGATCGAGGCAGAATGAAGTCAACAAAGATGTCTCCTTCGAAGAGGAGATGGCGTTCAGAAAGGCCAGAGGATAAGATATGGAGATTGATGATGAGGAGTTGATAGCTTCAAAGGAGATGATGTCATCTCTTCCTCCAGCAGTTCAAAGGGAGTCAGCTAAGAAAGCTAACCCAGTCGATCCCATTGGTCCAATAGAGCCAGTTGATATTCCCAGAGACGTTGCAGTGGGCCGAAAGAGGCCTAGATGGGCACAACAGACATTGCACAATGCAGAGAGCAAGGGACCTCAAAGATTCTCAAGCTATGTAGCATTGATGAGCCACACTATTGATTTAGAGCCCACTAGTTATGAGGAGGCTTCCAGCCAGTAGGTATGGAAGGATGCCATGATGGAAGAATACCAATCCGTCATGAAGAATGATGTGTGGGAAGTTGTGCCAAGACATGACAGAAAGTCAGTAGTGACTTCCAAGTGGATATACAAAATCAAGCATGGAAAAGATGACAGCGTTGAGAAACAAGGCTAGATTTGTTGCTAGAGGATTCTCTCAAAAAGAGGGAGTGGCTTATGACCAGCATAGATCCATCTTAAAAAGGATCTACCAAGCGCTGAAAGGGATCAAATCTCTCTAACTGCAAACCCCTTTTTTAGAGTGGAAATGTTGAGGAAATGTGAAGAATGTTTATGGTTTTAATTTGTAGTCTTACATATGTGGTTCTAAAAATATTTTAAATCTAAATTGAGCCGACATGTTATTTTTTATAACATTTTATTATTTTTTATAACGGATAGGTGTCATCTCTAGGATGAGCATGGAAGGACTTACACATCTCCCCCTACTGGGTTGTAGAATGCCCCTCTTCAGCGCAATGAGATATTTTCTCCTGTGGCTCAATATACTTCCATCAGGACTATTATTGCTATTGCTTCAACTATGTGATGGAAGTTGCTTCAGATGGATGTTAAAACTACCTTCCTCAACAATGTGATCGAGGAAGAGGTATCTATCGAGCATCCAAAGGGATTTGTGATCCATGGTAAGGAGTCCCACGTATGCAAGTTGAAAAAGGCCTTATATGTACTAAAGCAAGCACCACGTGCTTGGTATGCTCGGATTGATGGATGATTGGTGTGTTTGGGATTCACTAAGAGTGATGCAGATCCCAACCTTTGCTACAAGGTTGAGGATGGTGAGCCACTGATTTTGGTACTCTATGTTGATGATTTGTTTCTCACCGGAGATGAGAAACTTATTGGATGGTGTAAGGAGAAGCTAGCCTCTAAGTTTGAAATGAAGGATCTTGGATCAATGCATTACTTCTTGGGATTAGAAGTATGGAAGAGGCATGATGAAATTTTCTTGAGTCAAGAAATTATACGATCGACATACTGAGGAGATTTGGGATGTTGGACTGTAAGTCCATGGCCACATTGATGGAGGCGAATCTGAAGAAGCTGGGAGAGTCTGCTTCCGATACATATTTGATTGATCCCACTATGTATCGCCAGTTGATTGGATCATTCATGTATTTGGTCAACACTAGACCAGATATATGTTTTGTAGTAGGTGCCCTCAACCAATTCATGTGCGAGCCGAGACAGATACATTGGGTTGACGCAAAACATGTGTTGAGATATTTGTGTGGCACTATGGGATATGACCTAAGATAAGCTTCAGGTGGTGACTTGAGATTACAGGGATTTTCCGATTTTGATTGGGTCGGGAGTTGTGGATAGGAAGAGCACCTTCGGGTGTTACTTCAATCTCGGATCTGTCATGATTTCTTGGTGTAGTAGGAAGCAAACCTTAGTAGCACTCAATACTTTAGAGGCCGAGTATATTGTTGTATGTGTTGCAGCTCGAGAAGTTGTGTGGCTTCGAAAACTCCTTGCAAGATTGTTTGGCCAAAATCTAGATCCAACCTTGATTCACTGCGACAACCATAGTTGTGCGCATCAATGAAACTGGTATTGCATGACAAGTCGAAGCATATCAAGATTCAGTATCACTACATTCGTGATATGGTGCAGAGAGGTGCGATCGAGCTACAATATGTTCTGACAGATGACTAGACTGCAGACATTCTTACCAAGTCACTTCCCAAGATAAAGTTTGCATACTTTCGTGAACGACTTGGTGTGGTAGACAATGTCCCTCATTCAAAGGGAAGGATGACTGGCCCTTGATGAGTAGTGATGATGCATCGAGCAGTTGTTCCCCTAGTATTAGCCATGTGATATGGCTAGGGGTGAATGGCCCAGGGTGGGACAGTGCCTTCTCCCCATCATCCTGAGATGGCATTGAAAGATTGGTCCCTAGTTGCACACACTATCCTCCTAGAGGTTGAGCATCGAGCACTACTTCAGTATTAGCGTGTATGACTTGGCTAAAAGTGAATGACCCAAGGTGGGGCAGTGCCTTCTCCCAATCATCTTGAGATGGGATAGGGAGATTGGTCCCTAGTTGCTCAGTGATAGGGCAGTACATTGTCCCAGAAACTCTATGATGGAGTGGGGAGATTGGATCTGTGTGGACAAATATGAGTTCTGTATGGACTCCTTGTCCTGTGTGGACTCCTTGTCTTGTGTTGACTATGGTCCTGTGTGGACTGTGGTCTTGTGTGGACCAATATGAGTTCTGCATAGACTACTAAGTTTTGTGTGAACTCCTCGATGCATGTTCCCCGATGGACTAGGTTGAGCTTAGGCACGCTCATGATGAACTGGGTGGAGCAATACATGTGGACATTTCTCGACGGAGGGATTGTGTTGGAAGAACTTCCTTATGATATAGAGATGTTTGAGACAGCTATGATATACGGTTGAGATCCAGATGTATTCCAGTATGATGATGTGTTCCACTATGATGATGTTGATGATGCCTCCCTGTCTAAGAGGGAGTGTTGTTGTAGTAGATGTGTGAGGCACATCCTCACAAGTCGGCCCCAGTAAAGAACACAAGTTGGCCTAGAAGAAGATTTCAGAAAACAAGTCAACCCCAATTAAGAAGACAAGTCCGCCCAGTTGATAAATTAAATTGCCAGCAACATAAAGTATAAATAGAAGGCGCCTCACTTCATTTTTCAAATCAAGCATTCAAGCAAATTCGCTCAAGAGGAGGAAGAAGTTCGCTACAGCTAGCGGAAGATTGTTTTTAGGGTTCTCCATCTTTGGAGAAATCTCTCTCTGTGTTCTTAGGGTTTATGCTACTACTATCTGGATGTACATTGATCTCTAAGCATTTTATCTCTATTGGAAGGCATGAGCTCAGGAGAGACAATAGCTTTGTATTGTTTATGGTTTGGAGGTGATAGATCATCACCGTGGTTAAACGAGCTCCACATTTTGTTTATGCGCTTCGTTATTCTTTTAGTGATCATGTTTGTTGTTATATTGTTATCTTCATAAAATCCAACATACGGCTTGCTCTTGAAAGTTGTACATTTTGTGCATACAAAAAAAATAGCTACAACAATGGTACAATCTGTATAACCTATTGGTACCATGTTGGTCTTCTTTAGATCTGCTCTTCTTTTCTTGAAGCACACTTCCTTTCTTCTGCTCTCTTGCTCTCTTCAACAATGAGGTCGACTTCACCTCTTGTCCTCTTTATGCTTTGAGAAAACCCTTATCTCCTCAACCCCAGTTGCCACCTATCTCAATCTTGAGATGTACAACTAATACTAAATCTTGCTAAGCCACTAATGTTATAGAACATTTCATTTAGACCCCAAAGACTAAGTTGACTTCAAAACATTAGACTTTCACTTTATTCAAGTGGAATTACAAGATGGAAATATCTCACTTTTTTCAAGTGAAATTACAAGATGAAAATATCTCTCACTTTTCCTAGGTGCTCACTCTACAAATAATGAGAGGAAACAAAATAATAGGAAATCTTGACCTAAGACACAATTTGACATTGTCCACAAGGTCCTTCTCCTGAATTTATCCACCAAGTGCCATGTAGATTCTCCCACTCTCTGTTTGGGGTCCCGCTATGCCATTTCATCCTTTGCGTCATCCCTGAAATGTCTTGAATCACTCCCTACATGTTCATACTAAACCTTGTGCAAGAAGATCTTGTTTAAGCTACATTTCTCAAGTTTCAACACATGAATGGCCTATAGAGTTTCAAATTCTCTACATTTACCATCGAGTAAATGTGCATCGATGGGGGAGACTAAGTTTGTAAACATTGTTGCAAACAATTTCCAACACATTGAAAGGCCCTAAGATTAACTTTCTTTCCAAGGCCATGCAACTTTACCTTGTTCAAGTGCAACCATACACTATCTCCTACCTTGAGGGTCTTCTCTATTATGTGTTGATCATGCTTGGCATTGTAACTTTCCTATGACTCATTTACCTTCTCTTGTACTTTCAAATGGAATTACCCAACCTTATCTGTAAATTTATCAGTTTCCAATGCTTCATCTATGTCATCATCCTTCTCTCCCTTGTGTTTCCTATACATAACATCTAGAGGTGAAGTTAGCCACTGACAAATTTTCAAAAGGAGACTTGTTGGTAGAAGCATGGACTGCTCTATGAAACAAGTGTTGAATATAGATCAAGTTCACATCCCATGTCCTTGGAAGCTTCTAATTGTAACCCCTCAAAAGTTGCATCAAGGCCTTGTTCACTACTTGTATTTGCCCATTTGTTTGTGATGGAAGGTTGCAAATTCTTCAATTTTTAATCCATCTTCTTCCACAATGCAATCCAAAAGGAACTAAGGAGTCTAGTATTACTATAAAAAATGATGCTCCTCGGTATCCCAAAGTGCACCCAAACCCTCTCAAAGAAAAAGATGTTGCTTCTTGTCCTTGATGGTCTTTTCACATGGTTTGGGATGCACAACTTACTAAATCTTTCAAATACCACAAAGTGATAGTCATGTCCACGAGTGCTTCCTTGCAAACCACCCACAAAGTCCATGGAGATGTGTTCTCATGTCCTAGTGGGTACTAGCAATGGACTATACAATCCTTGCTTTCTATTACCGCTTTATCGATACAACAAAGTATGCATCCTTAATGAACCTAGCTACCTCTTCTTGTATTTTGAGCAAGTATACGTAACTTTGAAAGTTGGATAATGTTTTTCTAACATTGAAATGACCTACAACTTTAGAGTTGTGAACCTCTATTAAAAGTTGTGTTGTTTAACCTTTAGGCACACAACTTACCCAACTTTTAAAAAAAACATCTTGGAGAAAGACATCTACCTTGTCAATGACGACTTCTTCATGAGATTGGCCTTCTAGCTGCAAAAATACTCCTTGAAGTCCTCAATTTTTGTGTATTCTTTTTTCTGTGCTTCACATGTGAAATGTTCCATGTGCATAAGAGTGCCTAAAGTTGTAATCTTATGTGTTGGCAGCCTTGAAAGCATATCTATTGGCTTGTTAGTGTCCCCTTCTTATATTTGATAATGACATGAAACTACCACAAATATATCATCCATATGTAGTGTCTTACTTGTTGAAGCTTACTCAAGGCTTGCAAGTATTGCAAACACTAATGATCGCCATGGATGTCGGCCTCCCTGTGCAATAGATAGTGCTTCCACTTCTTAACAACTTGTACCAAGTGGTAGAACTCCTTGTCATATGTAGAATAGTTTAGGTTGGCTCCAAAACTTAGAATGGCAACAAATCAACTACCCCTTTGCATCAAGACTTCTCCATAGCATCCCCACTTGCACCGTCTCTCCACTTGAAAGGGCTTCTACAAAATGGGCAATCTACTTGAATGATCTTAAGTTTCACTATTTCAAAAGCATTTTGCTAATTCTTTCCCCATCAAAAACTCTTTCAATTGGTTGTTTTAACATGGAGTGGCGCAACCACAGCTGAAAGCCCCTTACTTTAGTCACAATGGTAGAAGTTGGCCACTTGATGATGGCCTCCATCTTTGAAGGATCAATCTTGAGTTCTCCATCAATCACATGCCCCAAATACACCAAGGTTTTCAAGTCTAAGACTTTTGTGATTTATATCATTATATGAGGATTCTTTTGAAAGAAACCTCGTACACTAGGGATTGTTGGGCGAACTCACATTTCTTAAAGTTTGTCAAACTAATAAATATAATGGAGATGAATGCAATGGATTTTCTTACCTATGCAAGATTCCTACTATAAACCATGTTTTCCCATTGTCCATTATGTGAATGATATTATGTTCTATGTCGTGGGGAAGTGCCAAATTAAAGATATTGCTAGGCCAAATTAAAGATATTGTTGAACAGAAAGATCCCATCTTGTATGACCATATTCACACACGTGGTAAAAAGGTGGGAGCATCTCAACGTTCTGCTGCATGCATTAGCATATGTATTAGCACCAAAATATTATTCTCAATCTTGGTTGGCCAAACCAGCACCTAGGGGTGGGGTTAGGAAAAAGCCCCACACAGATCCAGAGGTACAGGTTGTGTACATGGCTGCTATAGACAAGTTGGTCCCCGATGTAGAGGAATGTGACTTATTGCGCAGTGAATTAAGCAAATACATCAGTGAAGTTGGTATGTTTGGTACTTTGCATGCAACTAGAGATTGAGATAGGGCACCTCCTATTGAATGGTGGAACATGTATGGCTCAACATGACCACTCTTGAATAAATTGCCAGTCATAGTGCTTTCACAAGTGATTAACAGTTCCTCTACATAAAGGTGTTGGAGCACCTATAACTTCATCCACTAACTAAAAAGAAATCGATTAAATGAAAACCGAGCAGAAAGCCTGGTTTATGTACATTAAAACTTAACATTGTTAACTCATTACTGTTAGGGGGGCAAAATTGATAGATCATATCTCACTTGGGACAATATTCCGAAGGAGCATAACTTGGAGAATGGAGCCTTAGCTTTAAAGCGCTTGGAGGAAGAGTTTTTGGGCAATGATGATGACCATGCAGCAGCAATGCCACCGCCATCTTCTACCTTGTTTCCAGATGCACTATCTTTGCCTAGAGGTTCAACTTCACGAACTCCATCTGCATCAGTTAGGGGGGTCATGCAGGACCGAGACTTGGACATGGCTCAACATCAATGACTACAAGGGATGATAATCCCATTGTTCAAACTCACAGAGCACGGGAAAATAAAATGGAAATTTCCCGTGGCAAGATGAAACACCCATAAAATCTACTTTTCTAGTATTTTCTTGTTTACAGTACTTTCAAGTTTCTGCACTATTGACCCTTTTATATTTATTATGGTATATTTTGTAAACATTAATGATTACATGGCAATTCAAGTTTGAAGTTTGAAGTTGAACCTACCTTTGAAGTTCACTATTTGCAACTTTGCATGATTGAGTCATTGACAATTGACTACATAAAGCAATCTTATAACTCTTTGGTAATGAATATGATGCTTCGTGAATTGTTTCAACTTTCAAGTTTCGTTTCATGGTTGAACCATTGATGTTCTATAAAGTCTAGACTCTAGACTATAGTTTGGTTACAAGTACTGGTGATGACAAAATGTTATATATTGAAAATTTTGATGTCATGGAATCATGAATACTGAACAGTGGGCCTATGGTTGACAAATTCACTACTAGATGATTGAAGATTGATGAATGATGAATGACATTATGGTATTATGGTTTATTTCGTGTTTTTATGCTTTCCATAACTAATTCAACATTCTACATGCAATTGTTGACATATATGTATCAAAATATAAAAATATACATACATACATACATACATATATATATATATATATAATCTAAAAAATGCTTCCAAACAGAAAGCTTTTGAAAATTTTGCTTTCCATTCCCATTCCCGCTTCTGCTTCTCACTTTCGCTTCTGCTCCAAGTAACACAAGTTTCTTTTATGGATTTTTATGCAGATTTCCATTTACCTTAATCCTCAAGGGAGTAACTTCTTAGGACATGGACAACAGGTTGAGGTCCTTCGTGTCAAATGGATCGAGGAAGCAAGCATGGAAGGTCTTGCTCAAAAATTGTATCATGCCTGAGGCACTTTGGACTAAAAACTTTTGAAAGGGCATGAACCTTCAAACCTTGATTGTTACTTTGGCCTAAGCTAAGATAAAGGGCACTTTTATGGCTCAAAGCATCTGGGAAATTTGCGAGTATGTCAAGCCTCACTTGAGATAAAAGGGTGAAGCCCTTAGATTGGGTACACCTTTAATGAACACTCTCTTTGGTGGTCCCTTCTATTGCTTCAAAATGGTAAAGTGCTCATTAAGAATGAGGGACATCAATATGGTTAAGGATATTTTTAAAAAGCATACCAAGCTACGTACCTAAAGCTATAAATGGAATAGAGCCAAAGCTTTACAAGATACAAGCATGTTGATGGGATGCAAAAGATTGTGCCAAAAGCGAGTCTTGAATGGACAATTGAACAAGTTGTGGAGACTTAAGTTTAAACAAAAGACTTGGCTCTTTTGGTTTAGCACAGTGTGGAAGCACTGTGAAGGCCTTTTTGCTTGTTCTTTGACTCTTTGAGTTTGAATTTGGGTCAAAGGATAGTCCAGTTGGGCCTACCACAACCCAAATAATCTCTATGTGACATCAACATGGTTAAAGATATTTTTGACAAGCATACTCAAGTCGTGTGTCTAAGACTAGAAATGGAATAGAGCTAAAACCATTACATACAAGCATGTTGATGGATGCAAATGGTTGTTTCAAAAGCTAAATTGTCAAGATGTCACAGACACATCATACATGCATATTTCAGATTTCTTCATAAATTATGAATCATTTGAACAATGAACATTCACATTGAAAATTTGATAAATCATAGACTCAATAGATATCAATTGGAAGACTGGAAGTTAATAAGATTTGATAAATCATTGTAACAGGTAGCTGGAACAAACAATGAAACTCAGACCTGAAGGTACACTTGAAATCTTATTTTAAACACCTAATTGTATTGTTGCTAGAGGCAATAAAAAATTGCAAATTGCCAAATATATTCTTGGATTGATGTGAGTGTATTTCTCATTATTAAATACATATGTATATCTTTTATGTGCACGTTTGGTAGTCAAATTATGTTCGATGAGTGCTGAACACAAAACCATAAACACATTCATAATTTCATTGTAAATCAAGGCAAAATCAATCTACCAGATTTGGACAATATTCAGTGGAATTTGAACAGTGTTGCAAAATGTTTAATATAAGTCCTGAACTAGACTCCATATGCAGCTAGCAAAAAAATAGTTCAAATTTGGTTGGTGCTCATTACATTTTCCAAAGCAAATTGCATTTTACTGAGTCAGTGATATCCCCGGAGTACCCAAACATGGGGTACAACGTACCATTTCGCCTATAAGTACCATTTTTTTATGATGGTGTATCAGGTACATGGAGCCAATATGGGGTATGGAAGGGTACGACAGGAGACATACCTTAAGAGTACCTAAGTGCCCAGTACGAGTACGTGTACCCTACCCCCAGGTACGGGTACCCTGGCTACAGAGGTCAAAAGCCTATCTTGGATGGTTGATTTAATGAGTTGGGGAGACTTAAATTTAAATAGAAGACTTGGCCCTTCTAGCTTTGCAAAGTGTGAAAGCACTATGAAGGCCTTTTTTGCTTGGTCCTTGACTCTTTAGGTTTGGCTTTGGGTCAAAGGCTAGTCCAGTTGGACCTACCACAACCCAAATGCTCTCTATGTGGAAAACGTGAAAGTTTGCATTTGTTTTGGATTTATTCTTTTGCTAAATCTTCTTGGTATAAGGTGTCCAAATTTTGTAGCCAATTACTCCAGATAGCTATCTCTTTCAATGTTACTCTATTAGGTGACAAACACCCCAAGGCCATTGAGTTCAATGTAGCATGGCACCTTCTTAGGATAGAAGTCCTCCAACGTGTTTAGAATAAAAGGAATAAAACTATATTTAACAAAACACAGCGTATCAAAAAATTTCCCTATATGGAAACTCCTTGATATGTGCAAATCCTCACTAAGATTTTTGTTCAAGTCCAAACAGTAAATATATATGTCAGGCGCTTGCACCAACTATTAGAATATTGGGGAGTTGTCATGCTTTATGAGTATGGAACCCCCCATTAATTCTTTGCTCGCCTCATCTTGTTCCAATCAATCCCAACACTCTAAAGGAAGGCTAGGTTGTTCAAGATGGATAGGTTGTTTGAAAGAGAAAGGAACAACAATAGAAATGAACTCCCTTGTCCGAACAACAAAGCAACAAATTCCCCCTAATTGCTCTTTCCATCTCTTAACTTGAAAATTCCTCAATACCTAAGCAAGGGAATGATAGATGGTAACTCATTGCCCTAGACCTTGAACCTATTGATGATGGTTCAAATTCGCCCCTCGAAAATTGAGATGACCCTCCTCACAATGCAAGAATGATTCCCTCCTCTACTTAAGCTATGCTTCTTGTTTTCTAAAGTCTTCTTAGTTTGTATGCCAATTGTCCATGCTTTGTTTATATCTATGATATCTAGACTCTTTCTTCAACTTCTAGGCCCAAGTGGCAATTTTGTTATTATGGCCTAGAGAAGTTTTGGTCATGGGTTCCACCGAAGGCAAACAACATTTGGAGTCTAATTAAATAACCCTTTTTTGGTATAAAGCACCTTATATGTGCATACCAAGTTTTTAATGATAGTTAAAAAAGCATTTTATCATAAAAAATAATATTGTTGCCAAATCAATACCCTAGCCAATTAATGGCAAAGGATGGAGAACTTAAAAATGTAAAACTTGATCAACCAACAAAATGCTCGCTAAGTACAAATCACAACCACTGCACCTAGAGTAAAACAAGGTGCATTTACAACCCATTATGATCGAAATATTGCCACTTTTGTTGCATGGGTAATGCTTACATCATCATATGTCGACTTCAAAGAAAAATTAATGCTTATAACAAATAATAATAGTATACTATACTAAGTCACACAATTCGGGTTCATCAATGATTAAATTCGATTTGAGTTCAAATTTTTCGATGAGGTTTGACAATAGGTTCGACTACATAAATATAAACTTTGAAATAATTTAACATAAATAAATAATTATAACATAAATAAATAAAATAACATCAATATATATTATATATTATACCTGATCAATAAACAATAATTAGTAAGAGTCATGATCAATATAGTTTCGAACCCTTGTGTCTTAACCCAAGTATAATAAAAAACATTTAATGGGGTCCCACAAAGCTTGGTTTAAAAGTGAATGAATCCCTTGTTAAAGGCTTCTTAACACAATAGCACCCAATGATTCTCCATAAAGGTAGGTGCTAGCCATAAAAGGTGAATCACGCTGACAGTATAAACAATGCACATATAACTCATGAATCGTGATACAGTCTCCGTCCGAGACTTGGACAAGTCGATGCCTGTGGCCACGAAGCTCACCTCCGTCCAAGAATCGGACTAGTCTACCCTTGTGGCCACAAAGCTCACCTGAAACTTCAAAGGTTAAAACGTAATCACTAGCTAGCGAATGATTCCATCGATTCAATCGTGAAGGGAGAACAAAATCATGGAGGGTGGATAGATGTAAAAATCGCAGGTTAAAACCTTGCGTAGTATAAACCAAAACGAACCCCAACAAAATTCGGCTATAAGGTTCAACAACCAACCTCAACGAAATTCAACCCTCCGAACCACAACAAACGTCAACAAAATTTTTAGGTTCACCAAACCTCGAACATCAAGGTAGGTTCAGGTTCATTCAACCCTATGACTTAGATACTATATTATAGTTAAATATAGATATTAACATACATAAAAATTTCTCTATATACAAAATAGAGATTAAATATGTACACCTAATATAAAAATTGTTGTATAAAGAGATAAAAAGGGAAATGCCAAATTTACACATAAATATTAATACTGTATATATGGTCAAATCCTACTAGCACGGTTGGTTTTGACTGGCCTCACTCTGCATTGTGACCCAAGTTTGAACCCCGCAAGGTAGTTGGGAGGAAACACTTAAAACTCCAACCATGTCAAGGGTGTAAATTTCCTTAAAACCCAATCTTGAGTTACCCAGTATTTTTAGATTTTTATTACCGACAACCACAAATGAGTTTCTTCACAAATATTGTAGCAAAAAATAAATACTAAGAAAAATATAACAGCAATCACATCAATAGAGACACCAATATTTTTGGGTGTGAAAACCCCGAAAAAACCCAAGATGGAAAAACCGGTGCAACAATATGAGGAGATATTTTTATTAGCAAGATATAAACAGTACAATCTAGAAATTGATTTTAGCCAACCTGGCAAAATCGCACAACCAAAACTCACAAAGAAAACCCCACAGAATTGTACGACCCTGTGTCACACTGTATGGCTCCCGCGTCATGCGTACAACCTTTGCGTCACTCGTACCGATGTCGTCGTACGACCATGTACGACTATCTGTGTCACGACCTTTGCGTCACATGTACGGCCCCTTTGTGTCACTGAGTTCGGCATCTTTGATTCGCTGATGTCGTCATGTCGATCTTTGGATAAATGTCCTTCAGTCTCACTCTCTGCAAAATTCTCCTTCAAACTTTCTCTCTTACTCTCCGGCTGAAAAGCTATGAGCAAGAATTTTCTCTCTGACAATGAGTGTGTCAAAGCAACTGGGTTTTGTGGGTTCTTCACCAAATCAATCTCCTTTTAACTCAATGGCCAAGCAAAAACCCTAACTCTCAATATGGATCAATGGATGAGATCCTCCGGTGAGATCAATAGGCAAGATTAGATTAGCCATCACTTAAATTATTTTTCACTTGAACTTTATAAAAGTACCTCCATTAAGTCAAATTAAAATTAGATTACATAATGCACATTTCCTAAAAGTATAAACTTTGGATAAAAGCAATGATCAATCTGGCTTCATGTTTTATGTCTTCTATCAAGCAAGGACAGATGCAAATGATAGAAGACCTTCCTTGTTGCCACTATTTAACAAAGGATCAGTGTGGCCCAAGCCAAGTGCAATTCCTGACGGCTTATGTGTCATTAGGTCGAAGTTTCTTAGACCAAATGCTTGTCCAAAACCTCACAAACAAACTAGCAAACAAACAAAAAAATACTACATATATGATATTTATATAGAGATATTGTAACAATGCAAATAAAAAATCTTAGCTATAATCAAAATTGTATATTTACATATCCATATCTACATAAGTTGTGAGTTTTGAATTCTACGGAGTTGGATGAGACTACAACCAGCCAGCCTAGATCCATTTTAAATGATAGAAAAAGTACACCATAAATTGTAATTTTACATATCTATATCTCCATAAGCTGAGAGTTTTGAGTCCTACAAAGTCAAGTGAAACTAGAACTAACCTAGATCCATCTTAAATGATTAAAATATTTATACCTCAAGAAATTCAATCTCTCTCGTTAGTATTAGATCTATGCATAAATAAGAACAAAAGCATTATGTTTTACATGGTTGTCGCCACTGGTTTCCTCCCAAGAGTCTCTAAAGTTTTAACTAATCAGACATTCTAGACTCAACAAACTTCCCATTCACAGCAACTAATACCATAAGTCTTCAAGCTAGTGGAGAAGACCATGGCAGCTAACCACAACATATGTCTAAAATTTTCAACATCCTCTTCCTATAAAGCAGTGATCTCAACATATTTGTTATCCTCTAATAGACCTTGTTATGGCCTTTCCGCTTGGTCTCAAACATGCTCACTCACACAAGAGATCATACAGTAATAAGCAAAAGCAACCTTAAATGTGTAATCAACTTAACAAGAGACTAGGAAGATAAAGGGCGGCATAAAGGTCGACCATTAAATGAAAATTAAAGCCCGACAACCTTTACCACAAAATGAAAATTAAAGCCCAACATTTATAAATAAAACGGGAGAAATAGTGGCAAGTGAATGAACTACCCCGACATTGTTGTATTCCCATATTCTGTTCACTCCATAATCGACCATCTGCGACCCAAAATATAAAAGGCATTTTAGTCCACGATGTATAATACAGCTAATACAATCTTATGTCCAACTCCTAACAAATGCAAAGACTGAAAAGCTTCATTCAGAAATCGCTAACAGACAATAAGGAAAAAAAAATCAGATACCTATATAACCAAATCTGAACCCATGTAATGCATAGATTCTATTATATTAGGTGAAATCAAAACCCTAAATGAGAAGAAATCGTTACCCGTTCTCCGAAGAAAGCGCCGGCAACAATGAAAGTCACGTAGACAGAATTCCTTCTCATCAGAAGGCGATAAGCCCCCTCCAACAGGCCGCCGGTTCTCTTGGACATTCGATCCATTATTAGATCCGAGAGAACGATTATCAGAACCTGGCCAATATGCCGACAGCGGCGGTAAGATTATGCGTGATAAAAAAATAAACCGTCTATGTTCCTGTAGCTAATTTCAGAGCCGAAATCTTTCCATACGTACTACAATAAAAATATAAATCAATAAAAATTCAAGACGAGATAGGTGTCGGCAGGTGATGAATTGGATGAAAAGTAGCGAAGGGCGAAATCAGGTGCCCTCCGTGGTTTATATTGAGATAATATAGATAGTTCTTTGTTTATCTATTTATTATTTTCTCACCATCGATAGAGAGCTCCACACTAAGAGATGGGTTAGTTATTTTCTAAAGGAGTCGGCTTTCGAACCGATCATTTGCACCGATCGGACGACCACGGTCACGTCCGACGACCGTGGTCGTTTGATCGGTGCAAATGGTCGGTTCGAAAGGGCCAACCTTTTCTAAATGCTTGAGAATAACTAAGCGATATGTTTACATGGTGTAGTTATGGTTAAGGATTTTAAGATTTGATGGCTAGATTTAACAAGACTAAATTTTATATGTTAATGACTTATTTATTAAAGGTTGTTAAGCATATATGTTTTGACCAAAGAATGGCGAAAGTGTTAGTGGAACTAGATGTTTCTAAAGGGCTTTTACTCGAGGTTGAAATTGATTGTGGCATTTCTATACTTGTCCAGAAATTGGACTATCTGAACATTTCTTTTCGATGTAGTTATTGCCGGGAGACATGACACTTAAGGAATAAATGTAACTCTCTCCGCCATGGTCGGCCCCTTACTCTTGGCTTTTATGACTCTGATCCTCAGTTGGACTCTTTACTTAATGACTCTATCCTTGTTGTTTCCTTGGCCTCCCCTTCTTCCCTGGGTACCTATGATTCCTCTACTATCTTTGGAGACCTCTCAACCTTGGATCTATAGGTTATCCAGGACTTAGAAAATAGGGCGAGAGCCTCTTTACCTCTGCTTATTGCTAAACCCTTGACTTCCTTGGAAAATGCCTTAGCCCCAACATCTTCTCCCCATCAATCCCTATCTGGATCCCCTGTTATGACTACTGAGTATTCTCTTCCTTCACCTCAGTTCCCCTTGGCACCTATTGTGGAACTCAACCCAGTGTCCCCCCCGCCTTTCACTTTGGAGGAGTTTCCCCCCTTAATGCGTGCCTCTTCACCTATTACCTCTGCTACTCCTCAAAGTCCTACTTCATCTCCATCTTTCATGGATCCCTCACTCTTGAAATCTCTGGAAATGTTTTCGGATAAATCTACTATCTCCCCTTCCACTCTGCCATTTGACTCTATTAGGTTTAATAATGTGATTATAAGGAAGTCGAGGAAAAACAAGCCCTAGTTGGTCTCTAATCCATCTGGTGCCTACACTCCACTCTCAGCTAGAATTAAAGTTGCAACTAGGTACCATCCCTCATCATAGGTTCTTAGAGCATTGTCACCTACTTCCCAGGCTGATTAATGTGGATTATTTCAATGAACATTCATGGGTTTTGGGGGGCAAACCAAACAAAGATCCCTCACTTCTCTCTTCTCCTCTCTGAAACTTGATTTGATTCTACTTCAAGAAACTATGTGTGATCACTTCACTGCTCTTCTCAATTTCTCCAAGATGAAGCTGGGCTGGGAATTTTGTGCTCTGGATTCCAATGGTCTTTCTAGGGGTCTTCTCACTGGTTGGAACCCTCACAATACTAGATGGAAGGCTTATCAATCCTATGTTGGGATACTTATCAAAGCTAGGTTCAAAGGCATGGATTATGTTCTTTCAATTGTGAACTACTATGGACCTTATACAAATAGGGTTTTCATTTGGGATAATGCTGTGGTTGGAGGCATATTTGACTATCCTAATCCCATCCTTGCTGGGGACCTTAATTTTACTCTGTCAGCTGCTGAGACTTGGGGAAGCAAAGCTCGACTGGACCATCAGGTTCATTATTTTTCAAACCTCATGAACTTGTCAAATCTGGTGGATCTTGCCCCTCTTCACCCTGGGCCTACTTGGGGAAATGGCAGACCAGGGATAGATGGGATCAGTAAACGTATTGATAGATTCCTGCAACGGTTCATCTTATCCCTATTCTGAAAAACTTCAAATCCTGGATCCAGCCCTCGAAAATTTCCGATCATTACCCTATCTGCCTTGATTGGAACCTTTCTTCTCAATGTCATCTCTACCCCTTCGAGTTTAATAGGGATTGGCTGTTGGAGAAGGATTTCACTAAGATTGTCCATAACTCCTGGAATACTCAGCTCCCCTCTCCATTGGAGCCTATGATGGTACTGACTTACAAACTTAAAAGGTTAAAGGAGACAGTCAAGGCTTGAGAAAAAAACATGAAACAGATCAGAGCTACTGAAGCTAGGGATGTGGATCTGGCCATCCATTCTCTCCTGACTATCCATTCCTCTGGTATTATGTCTGTACATGAGTCCACTCAGCTTTCCATTTTGAAATCTAGGAAGGATTCATTGTTGAACCATCAGATCATTACCTGGAAACTTAAGAGCTGGGTTGATTGGATAACTGAAGGGGATGCAAATACATAATTTTTTCACTCCTATGCCTCGGCTAGGAGGAACTCAAAATCCATTTGGGGTCTTCAAAACAGCAGGGTGAAATGATTGAGGCTATTGACCAACTCAAGCACCTTAGTGTTACACATTTTTTTCTGGTTTGTTCTCAAATGATGGGACAACAAATATTGAAGACCAACTAAAGGTTGTCAGATTGTTTCCCTCTATGGTACTAGAGGAGGAAAAAGACTCTTTCTTGTTAGAGTTCAAACTTTCTGAGATTGAGGGTGTTTTCAAGGGCTTCAAAAAGGACAAGAGTCCTGGCCCTGATGGATGGCCCGTAGAATTTTATTTATATATTTTTGAGCTTGTTGGTCTTGACATTCTAAAGGTTGTCACTCAGTCTCGTTCTGAAGGAAGAGTCACTGGTTCATTGAATGCAACCTTTATTACGCTTATCCCCAAGTGTGACAAGCCCCTAACTTTTGCGAATTTTCGGTTGATCTTCATATTTAATCTGGTGTATAAGGTGATCCCTAAACTTGTTGCAAATAGACTAAAACCTATTATGGACATAGCTATATCTCAGAATTAATTTGGTTTCCTCCACAACAGGTAGATTGCATAGCCTATTGGCATAACCCAGAAAGTTATGCATACCATCAAAACTGAAAAGAGGCATGTATTTATCCTCAAGCTTGATCTTGTCAAGGCCTTTGATAGGGTTAATTGGACTTTTCTTAGACTGGTTCTTCTTCAAATTGGGATTCCTGTCATTGGTGTCAACTATATTTTGGGTTGCGTTGAATCTTGCAATTTCGCAATTCTCATTAATGGTACCCCATCTAATTTCTTTCCAGGATCGAGAGGCATCAAGCAAGGATGTCCACTCTCTCCCTTACGGTTCATACTGATTATAAAGCCTTAGCCTGTTGATAACTAATGCACAACATAATGGACATATTGTGGGTGTTAGAGTCTCTTCCTCCCTGAATCTGACCCACCTGTTATTCGTTGATGATGTCATATTGTATGGATTAGGGACTATTGAGGAATGACAACATTATAAAGGGTTATTAGATCTCTTCTGCTCTGCTACAGGAATGAAAATTAGTGAGGAGAAGTCTACTTTTCTGTACAATGATATAGATGAGCTCACTAGAGCTAATGTTGCAGCTTTACTTCCATACAAAATGGAACCTCTGCCTTCATGATTCAAGTATTTGGGCTATTACTTGAAGCCACTGGGCTATCATGTTAGTGATTGGCGTTGGCTCATAAAGAAATTTGAAAAAATAATTGGTAATTGGACATACAAGCTATTATCCCTCGGTGGCAGACTGATACTGGTGAACGATGTGTTGATGGGGCTAGCAGTATACTAGCTCACTCTAGTGAGGATGCCCAAATCCATATTGAATTTCTTGAGATGTGCTATATTCAATTTTCTATGGGGAAGGTCAATTGGTCATCATAGAGGCCACTTAGTGGCCTGGCAACTGATATCCAGGCCTTATGATTTAGGAGGATGGAATATCTTGAACCTGGAGCGGTTTAGTCAAGCACTCAGACTTAAGTGCTTTTGGATGGTATTACAAGGTAATGGTATTTGGTCTCATATTATAACCTCCAAGTATCTTAAGAATAGGTCATTAGCAGATTGGATACGTACTCAAGTATTCACGGTCAAAGGTACTTCTTATATTTGGAATGGATTTATAAGAACATTGTCTTGGATTAAAAGTTACTTAGGCTGGAGAGTTGGGAATGGAAGAGATATAAGAATTGGGGTTGACCCCATTGCTGGTCTAAGTACTGATTTTGTCCTACTTGAGGAGCTCAGATCTTATTTGGAGGACTATGGCATTTTGTCACTTGCCAATGCACATATTGGGGGTATAGAAGACCATGGATAGAGGTATTGGCTTTCTACTGAAGACCTGGACTTGGTTGGTACCTAGAAAGTATTATGGACCAATTATATTGAAGGTCTTTCTCATGGCTGTATCCGTCTGAGTAACAAGTCAGACCCACTGGCTTGGATGTATAATAAGCAGACTGGGCAGGTCTCGGCCCGATTGGCATATGAATACATTGCTTCCTGTCATTGTACTGAAATTACAGAAAATATTACGATTTCTATATGGAAATTCAACCTTCCACTGAAAGTGATTTGTTTTGTGTGGCTATGCGTAGCCAATCGGATCAATACTTGGGATAACCTTTAGAAAAAGGGTTGGATTGGGACTAGCTATTGTTGTCTCTGCTTTGAGGATGCTGAAACAATTGACCATCTTTTTGTTGATTGTAAATTTGTTAACGGGGTTCTAGTGGGTCTCAGTGCTTCCCTACAGCAACTTATCTTGGAATGAACTGACATTCAGTCAATGTCTGGTAAAATGGACTGAGATGGAGAAAAAACTGAAGTATCTCCCTCGATTGATGACTTGGCATATTTGGATCACTCGTAATCGAGCCACTTTTTATAATTGCAGACCTCTGTGCAGTTTTCTACTCATACTATTCGGGATTAGCTACATAGATATGAAGTGAAGGCTGATATTAGTTCTTACAGGAGATTTAAGGGATTGGCACCAATTTATGATTTCCCTGTCAGCTTCTTTGATGGAGCCTCAGCAAAGAAAATTGGAGGAGTTGGTGTTCATGTCATCTTGAGTAAAGAACATTATTTCCATATGAAACTTGGCTGCGGACAGAGTACTAACACACGGTCCGAACTTCTTGCACTCTGGGTTCTTCTTGTCTTTGCCAAATATATTGGACTTCCATATTTACATACAAGAGGAGACTCTTCTTCTGTCATCAATTGGTTTAATGGCAAGGCTACCTTGGAGACTTTGGAGCTTGCAGGCTGGTGTCATGAGATCTTAGCTCTCCGTTCTTGTTTTTCACATCTCAAAACATCTCATGTCTATAGAGAGTTCAATGTTCAGGCGGACCTCTTATCTAAAGAGGCACTTCATTTACCTTCTGGGGTTCTATATTTTTTGGAATTTATAGAAGAAGTATGCCATTGGCATGGAAATATTCAGCTCATCTGACTTTGTCTCTCTTCCTGGAACTATGGGGATTGATTTTGATATCATCATTGATGATTCAGAGGACTTTGTAGTCTTACCTAGCAGTGTCTCCTTAGACCAGTTGTCTGCCCGGACCGAAATCCTATTGCTGAGCTGTTTCGAGATGTGGAATAGGAAGAATTATTTTTTTGCTCCCTCCTCTGGCATAGCACCTTTGTTGTTCATGTATTTTGAGTAGCATTTTGAGCTTATGTATGCTGCAATTCTAGCTTTCAGCCATTACTGTAGATTCTGATGTGAACATACTATTATGTATTGAATTGGTGAATGCACACCTGNTTGAGTAGCATTTTGAGCTTATGTATGCTGCAATTCTAGCTTTCAGCCATTACTGTAGATTCTGATGTGAACATACTATTATGTATTGAATTGGTGAATGCACCCCTGCCACTAGCTAAGGCCTGTCATTTTACTCTTGCTGAAGCACAACGTTTCCTTTGATTCGGATTGAATAACAAGGACATGTTATTTTTCTCCTGGAAAGACTTTAGCAATTACAATTACATCATTGTACGAAAGGTTTTTCTTGTTGCACCAAGAAGGCACATTTCTACAGCCTGGGTGGGGAGGGAAGTGTTTGTCTCTCCCATAAAAAGAGCATGCATGCATGAATGTGTTGTATCGTTGTGGAGTTTCGGTGGGGAGAAGTGTCTGTGTGTCCCATAAAAATAAAAAATAAGAATGCATGCATTAATGTGTTGTATCATGGTGGAAACAGGTGGGGGAAAGAGTCCACCTATCCCATAAAAAACAAAATAAATAAATAAAAGTTAAAAATAAAATGAAAAAATAAGAATGCATGCATGTAGCATAGTGGTGAGAGGGATGTGTGTGGTAGTTTAGTGGTGAAAGGTTTGTGGATTTGATCTCTCTCAACGCTTTGTAAAACCTGAATTAGATGGGTTCGTACTAGTCCTACAAACAAGGGGGTCTCATTCACCAAATTGATGTCTGGCTTAGTTGTGACCTTAAAAATAGATTATTAAGCAAAAAGCTACCATGGTAGTTGTTAGATTAATACCAAACCTACATAGTAGAAGTGTGAGTTGTTAATTAAATTTATAATTTCTTAATAAGAGATTGTAGCCTATACATTATTCAAATTGGAATTTATAATTTAACACCATTTTGTTTTGTATGGTTTAATGATAGAAAAAGTAATGAGTAGACTTTTGTATATTGGAAGTCTATTTAGAACATAGTTTAAAAATGAAAATAAACGTAATAAATTTTTGATAGCTCATAAACTGAACAAATAAATGTCTTTTTTTTTGTTGTTTGAACTTCAATTCAATGAATAATAACAAAGAAATATTTAGAACTTGAACCTAATAATAAGAGTTTGAATTTAAGCTTGAATTAAAAATGTATTACTAAAGGGGATTGTTGTTAAAAGGGAATTAAAAGCAAGTGTGGCAATAGGGCTTGGTGGATAATAACTTAAAGAAATATTTAGAACTTGAACCTAATAACAAGAGTTTGAATTTAAGCTTGAATTAAAAATGTATTCCTAAAGGGGATTGTTGTTAAAAGGGAATTAAAAGCAAATGTGGCAATAGGGCTTAGTAACCACCAAAGTAGATCTCATAATGTAAATGGTTTTGTAGTCAAAGCATGTATGTGTATATAAGGACATTAGAGCATGTATGTGTATATAAGGACATTAGAGAGAGTAGTTTTTCTTGTGGAAAATGTATGTGTTTATAAGGACATTGGAGAGAATTGTTTTTCTTGTGGAAGTTGTTTGTGATTATATACTTGAAATTTAAGGAACAGAGTCTAAGTACATGCACAACTATCACTGGTGGTTGAAAATTAAAGTTGAATTCGATGAATAACAAGTTAAGGAAATATCCAAAACTTGAATGGAATAACAACAATTTAAAGTTTCTTCTATGAGTAAAAACATATTTATGAGTAAAAACATATTTCTTAAAGGAAATTTGTTGAAAGCAATTGAAAGCAAAAATGGGAGCACTTTGGAACTTTGTAGTAGATTGGAGATGAAAGTTGATATAGAAGTCAATGCTTAGTAAATTAAATGACATAGACATAATGTAAATTACAAAGACTTGAATCAATGTGTGCCTTGGGATAGGACACTTAGTCCAAAAGTAGCTAATTGTTATTCTTTAAAATTATGTTTTCCTCTTTTGGCAACTCCAACTATAATATGGGAATTTGTATCATAGGTTCAACATATTATAAGGTTACCATGAATTCTTGGTCTTTGACTATATAGCATCGAGATCAATGTTTTAGTCCTACTTAGCCATTTTTTGCAATGTTTATGCTTATATAATGAGTTGCAGCGAAAATAAATAAAGAGTTTTGTGGAACCAATTACTTGATTTTCTATAGACTAGTTATTCCTTTTTTGTATTTATTTTTCGAGGAAATTGAAACAAGGTACTATGAGGTGGCGGTGAAATGGTTGAACTGTGCCATAAGAGTTATAGCTTGAAATGATAGAAGGATTGCTTCATTTAACTATTGACAGAAACTGAGTACACATATATAGGACATTTTAAACCAAAAAAGGGTTATTGAACGAGCCTCGACACATTGCTTATCTTTGGCAGACCCCATCATCAAAATTGTTCTAGACCATAATTACAAAATTACCACTTGGGCCTAGAAGTATAATAAATAGTTTATAAGTCATAAATATAAAGAAGTATGTACAATTGGCATATAAACTAAGAATACTTTAGAAAACAAAAAACATAGCTTAAGCAATGCAAGGAATCACTCATGCACGATGAGAAGGGGCTTCTCAATTCTCAAGGGCCATCCCCCAGCCATCATTAATGGTTTAATGGTTTGTGATGTCTAATGGGCTCCTATCTTTCATTCCCTTGCTTAAGGACTGGGAATTCTCAAGTTAAGCAATGGAAAGAGTCATTAGGTGGAATTTATTGCTTTGTTGTTGGGGTAAGGAACTCAATTGTGTCATTGTTCCCTTCTCCATCAAACAACCTAGCCAATTCAATGGCAGGGTTTTCCTTTAAAGTGTTAAATATATATCGAATTCTCATCCCAAGTCCTTGAATGCTTTTAATTGTAACCCCTCGAAAGTTGCACCAGGGTCTTGTTCACTACTTATGTTTTCCCATTTGTTTGTGATGGAAGGTTGCAAAATATCTTTTATTTTGTATCCATCTTTTCCCATGATGTAGTACAAAAAGAACCACAAAATTTAGTATCACTATTAGAAATAATGCTCCTTAAATCCCAAAGTGCCCCCAAACCCTCTCAAGGAATAAGCTCATTGCTTCTTATGCTTTGATGGCCAGTTCACAAGGCACAGGATGCACATCTAACTAAATCTCTCCACTATTAGAAAGCGATAGTCATGCCCACAATTGGTTCTTTATAAACAACCCACAAAATACATGGATATCCTTTCCCATGTTTTTGTAGGTACTTGTTATAGCTGATTTTACCACACTTGGTGGATCGTGTTTTTATGCCCTTCCCTATCCCTATGTAGACTCTTTGGACCCCCTTTTCTCAGTATAACTTTGATGATTTAAAAAATCCCTTTAAAAAGTCTTATTTATTGGTATACGTGGGTCACCAACTTACAAACTGCATGTACACGTAGCTTGGTCCACTATGACCCGCGTACATAAGGAAATGTGCTCAAAAATCAAATATTTGGAGTTTTCCTCATCAAGTAACGAATAACTTGACTATTGGCCTTCCACATGCCTGGAAACGCTCTGACTCGACCCTTCACTTTCTATTGAAGGGCTATATATTGAACTACTTGGATGCATTAGAGGAAGAGAACGTGTGAGAGCAAAGGAACTATAGTGGATTTGCGCCCCGTTCTTTCATACTTGAGTCTACATCCCTTTGTCCTTTGAGCAACCATTGTTGCTCTTCCCAAGCTTGTCATTGTCTTGTGAGCTTGCCGTTGATATGGAGGATTGAAGTGGTGGAGGACTCGGTTTCTCAATTTCGACGAGGTGCCGACATAGTCTGTCACTTATATCTTTGTTCATATTCAATAGAAATATCCATTTCTCATCCATTATATGTGTAACTATGAAAAAAGTTATCCATGGATGTAGTTTCTTTGATTATATATTGGATTTATATATGCTAGAGTAGGTTCTAACACTTAATATCCATCATGCTTATATATTTCGTTATTGTTGAGAATGAAATGTAGGTGCAAGTGTGGTTGAAAGCTCAATGGGGATCTACTACGAACATCTGAAACAAGGCACGCTCCTCATCCCTTAGTGTTAGACTTGTTTTACTCTTTAGCATATTGGAAGTGGATTGATTTAAGGTGTCGTATTGTCTGTTGTGGTCCACCCCAAGCCATAGGAAGTTTTATTCGTAACAAGCTTGGCAACTTCGATGAGGACTATCCTTTTTGTTAGGGTTCGGGTGCAAGATGTGCTTGATTTGCTCTATGCTTCTCTATGTTTCTGTGTCGCGTTCATGAGTATGCCAACCCATTGGTATTCCTTTGAAGTAATATGAGTCTTATCTTACCTTTTTACCACCTTTCTCTTGTTGTACACGGGTCATAGAGGTAATAGTCACGTATACACATGGGTTGTAGTACTTACAGTCGCGTATACACGTGGGTTTTCTGTGAACAATCGCGTATATCCCTCTTTGTGAGTGAGATCTTGATGTTTGAGAGATGTTGGGTGGGTTGGGAGTGTTGCCGAGTCTTCGTGGGTGTATGTGATGCTAGTTCATTGTTTATGTATTGACCAAATACTTCTTTTTCTTTGCTTTTATTTAAAAGTTGTTATTGTCATTCATCTCCTTTTTTTGTTTTGGTATTAATGCATTAGACTTCTTAGTCTTAGTGTCTTTCTGGGCTTGTGTCTGATACTTGCTGCAGGGCCAGGGAGTTTATAAAGTCTTTTTGTTGCATTTTCATATCATTTATAATCAAAATACAAAAATATTCTATTTTTGGCATGTTTTTGCATTATGCATTTGCATGGAAATGGTACTTGCATTAGGTTTTCTTAGATGAAATGGTGTTCAGGATTTCATATAGGAATGGTTGCATTAGCATTTGAAGAGAAATTTATGCAGTTGCATACCCCTTTTTCATATTCAAAGACAAATTGCACTTGGCATCTTTTGTTAGGTGTGCATGTTTATTTAACTGTTGAGTCATAATATCTCTAGTTGCACATTCATTACCCTTGAGTAATCACAACCCTTAGAATTAACGCTTAACTTAAAATTGATTACACATTTTTATTTGATAGAGGTGCACCAACAAGCTTAGGTTGTAGAGTCTTGGAATAGGGTGTCGTGAGTAAATTTTTCCAAGACTATGAAATAAAACAATTAGGTGATGGTCGAGGTGAGAAGAGAAATCCTTGATATAATTAGTGTTCTTAAGAGGCTCCTCTTACATGGGAGTTAAGCACGAGGCAACGTACACGTTTGTGGTGGGGATAGCCCCTTGCCACTCTCTGTGCAGTGCCGAAGATATTTCTAGGATGTTATTCATATCTGGGTGCTTTTGAGGTACCATTGGTGCTTTCGAGCTTTGGGCTTTGTTACCCTACCCATACGGTAGATCCCACCTGCGACTGTCCATCTGGGCATTGGTTATATTAGGGTGACCTTAGTTTCCTTACCTAGGTACCATAGGGGGTACTTGCAGAGGTTATTTTATGAGTGTCCTAGCCAGGTAGGGGTCGGACAACACAATCACTATATGTGTTTAAGCTAAGGGCCACTATAATTGGTTAAACACCTCCGTTTGTAGTGTATGGGAGTCTCAGGCCTCTCCTAGGAGAGATGTACCTATTCATTTGGGAGATCATTTATCCTCCATATTGGCTTGTTTGCATATGACTTAGATTTGCTTAGGGGTGTGCTTTTTGTGCGTTATCTTGCTATAGGAATCATAATTAGTTGAGTCTTGTTATTTTTGTGGACTCATCATGGATCAAGTTGCAGCACTCCGTCGATATCGACGTTTAGCAGGGCTTTCACCTTGTGGATCTCCTCCTCCTCCTCCTCGAAAGAGGAATAGACATTCTTGGTGAACTTTTACACACTGTGATTCACACACCGTTCTCATTATGAGTACTACATTTGAGACCCCGAAAGCCCCTCCTTCTCCCTCCTGGGATTCCGATTGACACCAACCCTCACAGGGCTGGTACTTCCTACAATTCACAACCCCATATGTCGGATTTCACAGCTTCTTATCGGAGATCTTCCTCAGGAAGTTCAAGTAGTGAGATTCGTCATGTTCCCTCGGGAATAGGTCCCTTTAGGTTTGGCATGCCATACCTTATTGATACTTTTTCGTCATCTGTCATTGATCCTGGTGTAGATCCTAGTGTTGTGCCCGGGGGCATTTCCATCCCTTTCCATGCAGATAGATTTGTTAGTGGTCATATTGCACCTTCTGCTCCATTTGTGGGAGTCTTTTCATACCCTTCATCCTGGAATAACATCGGTGTTCACTTTCACAGAGGTTACCCTAGACATGTGAATGTTAGAGGCACAACTTACATTCCATCTTATGATCCATTGTCCACCGCACCTGTTCCATCAAATACCTTTCTTATGACACATCCTCCTCATGACCCGCACGGTCCTTTGGGACGTGGTGTTTCCTCTAACTGTGTTGTTCGCTCGGCAGCTGGTGTTGTTGTGTCGAGAGGCTACGTACCTCCTTATGTATATGGGGGTCAACCTGCTTATCAATCCTATAATTATGGTTACGTAGAACCTCATTCTCAAGGTATACCAAACTATAATATTCCCTTGCATCCTTTTAGGGGTTATGTAGGAGGGGTTATTATCCGACTAGCTAAGGCCATTGTCTTTACTATAATTAGGCTTATATGAACCAACCTTTTCAGAGAGAATGGAACCAGATGGCACAACCTAGGCTCCCTTTCTTGGCTACGTTGAATTTGCCCGACCTTTCTAAATTGACCAACGATCTGGTATCTCATGATCCGATATGGTCAGTCGTCCCCGCCAAGCTTCCTTCGGACATTTTGAAGTTTGAAGGTAAGAGTGGTGAGGACCCTGAAGAGCATGTGACTACTTTCCACCTATGGTGCTATTTGAACTCATTGAACCATGACTATGCTTGCCTATCACTGTTTCAACGCACCCTCACAGGTCTGTTGGCAGCTAGCAACAACCTCTTCATTTCTCAATAAGATGAAGAGTGATCAGCGCTTTCTATGATTCATCATTGAAAAATTATGAAAGAGCACCTTCAAAATCTTTGATTCTGAAGGTACTCTTAATCAAAGAAAGGTAAAATATCATTTGAGAAGTTGATGAAGACATGCTCATAAACTTGGCATTTAACAACTGTCAGTAAGTCTCATAAATTTTCACGAATTTATTTAATCATCAAGATAAATTCATGTGGCTTAAGAAATTTGAAATAGTTTGCTAAGAGAAAATCAATATAGCACATTTTGTGTTGAGTAAGGTATTACTAGCCCTAAGTTCATAAAACTAAAAGTGATTTTTAAAGTTGATATTATATGTAATACCATACAACGATTTTTTGTAAATATTATAGTTAATGAATAAACGATTTTATATAGGAAAGTTTCACTTACGATAGTTTTATCATTTAAATATCCTATCAATCTAATGATTAGATATTTATCAATAGGATGTTTGAAAGGTTTAAACTAAGTCTTTGTATATACGTAGCATAGATATAAAATCAAGCTATGTTAACATTAGAGTGTGCGATTTCATCACCTTGCATGCCACCACGTATCATGATTAAACTGGAGATGACTGTTAAGATTGACTGAGTGTACAAAGAGCCATTTGTCAAGATTGGTAAACGGTTATCACTTGGATCAATGAGTTGGCATGAAAACGTGGCTTATACCTCTTGATAAAACGACAACTGTAAAAATATGAACGCATTGTATTGACAGTGTTAAATGTTCATAGTCATTTCCAATTAACGTCGATGTACTTGTTCATAATTAGCCACTATCCATAATCAATGGTTGAAATTATGATCTATCAATCACAGTATCTCTGGTTCGCCAATTTGGTGGTTATCACTACTAGTTGTGGTTAAACGTAGATAAACCTGCATGAATCATGTTATAAAGTGAAGTTGCAGCGTTCAACATTGCTTAGAATTCGGCTAAAAATGGCAGGTTCAGAGATCTCATGTCTGTCAAATCCAAAGCATGCGAAGTCTTCCCCATCATGTCTTTCGTATGGGTACCTATTCCCTCTATGTTCACCTCTCAGTTCATTTCAGTTCGAGGCCAGGAGAGCGTAGAAGAAACCATGTCTCCTTTGAACCGTTATGAAATCTCTGGTTCTGAACTTATTGAAGCTGACCAGAAGGTTGCTATGCTATTGGAGAAAATGGGGTGGGGGCATTTCTTTAGAAGTTTCGATGGCCACCATGCAGAAATTACTAAACTGTTCGCCATGAATTTTAGCGATGACAAGGTGCAAATTGGGGGTTTTGAGTTTATTATCAATGAAGATAAGATTGCAGAAGCCACTAAGCT
This sequence comes from Pseudotsuga menziesii, assembly GCA_001517045.1. NCBI lineage: Eukaryota > Viridiplantae > Streptophyta > Pinopsida > Pinales > Pinaceae > Pseudotsuga > Pseudotsuga menziesii. Next base: position 183,036 of record LPNX010132856.1, on the reverse strand, counting down.
TCCACAGGTTGGAGAACGCTGGTTTAAGGGCAGCATGGTTAATAAGAAGAAATGCTTGGCTCTGTTAATGCCATTGTCGGATGATACGAAGCTGAAGATAGGTGTCCCTGTTAAATTTCTGAAGCCCGAATGGAGAGTTTATTATGAAATACTTGTAAGGTACATGTCCTGTGACGGACGTTACTCCCATTTGCACTTATACCATTTACGATTGCTGTTAGCATTACGGGGTTACGAGCTTAATTTGCCTTTCTATTTATGGCAAAGTCTAAAGAAAATGTCACAGACTGTTAAAAATTTTAGTAACCCCGACAGAAGTCTTTTCCACCACGGGTTGATAAAAATTATATTGCAATTTCAATTATCTGCAAATGGAAAGTCTTGGGATAGTTTTTTAGTCGACTGTCAGTTGGGGCCGACGCAGTATTCCATCCCCACGAATTCGTAAGAAACGAAAAGCCATAAATTATGGGGTTAATAGTACTTCTGAAACTATATGAGAGGTAAAAGGATTCGAGGAAGTCAGCATACCCATAAACAATGGGATCAGTAAGAGTGATGACAGGGATTCCGTTCCTTGCAACTCTAAAACAGTCTTGAATCAACCCTTGTCTGGTAAAAGTGATAGCACCCCTGCAGAAATAGAAGAAGGATTAACCAAAGGTAAAACGGATAATAATGTTGAATGTAAAAATCCATTTGAAACAAGTAAACCTGATGAATATAACAGAGAATCTATGCATAGATTAGATCATCTTGCTTAGATTTGTTGTGATAAAGAAGGGCTTGGTTTTGAAAATCTATCGTTTTCAAGAAGGGTTACGAAGAGCATGCACAGTATCCATGCGATTTCGGGTCATAAGGTTCATCAACAGGCTTCTAAGCCTGCAGTCGTTAATATTGAAGATGACACCCCGTCATTTATCCCCGATACAATTAATGTAAATAATCCTACTTTCGTACAGGTTAATGATGTAGAATCGGGCAAGGCCGAGGTTACTCAACCAGGTGTAGACATAGGTATTGCAGACCCTGAACCATCGTCTAGTCAGCATATTGACAGCCCTATCTCTCCTCAGGTAACAAATGAATATGAGACTCTACAGCATACACACTATAATGCATTCCAGGATAAAATTACGGAGTTCAAGGGTAAACTGAAGCATTGTCTATCTAATACAGCCTTGTTAGAGGAGGAAAATAGAACCTTTAGAAAAGAATTGCTGGAATGGATTGATAGATGGAAAGAGATGAGCGCTAAGAAGAATCAGTACAAAAAATCAAAGAAGTCAATCATAGGTACAAACCAGCTATTGCTTAAACGAATTGAAAAGCAAAACATTAAGATTATTAGGTTAAAGGCTAAACTAGCAGAAGCTCGAAGAGTAGTCGCTCTTCAGAATAAAACTTGATGATTTTTCTCATTTCTTATGTCGCTGCAAAACAGGTAATGATCATTTTTGTTTCGCATGCCTATAAAATCGGAGATTTAACAGGCATGCATTTAAATTTCAAGTTTATTTTGTTACCTATGTTTTAATTGATTTTAATAAGATGCTTCAAATGAATTCAATGCAGGTAGTTTTGTCATCATTCCTCTACAGAATTTCAGGACGTGGTTAATATTCTGGCATCGAGATGTCGCTGTTGGTTACGAGCTGGAGTTTCATTAATGGATAAGAATCTTCTAAAGTACCTCGACTCAAGCTAGTCGTTTTCTGTTTTATAGTGATAGGTGTCATATAAGAGATTGGATGCTCTTTTTAGTTAGAGGAATCCTATAATGTTGCATGCAACATTAATAGGAAAAACTAAATCGTAGTATTATATAAGGTAGAGATTTTGATAA
>LPNX010132856.1:6803-181075 GCA_001517045.1 Pseudotsuga menziesii | reverse complement strand
TTAATTGCTTATTTGCAGTTATTTTTCAGTTTCTGTTGTTATTTAACAGGGTGACTTATTATTCATGATTTAAATGTGTCTATTTGAATTATGATTTAGTATTTCTGTTCATCTTTACTGATTAATAGTTAATATAATCTTTGAATATGCTCTCAGCTGAGATAGAACATTTAGAATAGTTTAAGTTAATTTTTTTTTTTCTTTAGTAGTTGAATTAACAACTGTCAATTCAATTTTTATACTTTGTATAAGTTTTATATTCAAAAAACTTCCCAAAATCAAAGTCTTTCCTTAAGAAAGCAACCATAGGACAGTTTAGATAGTTTAATTTAATCATTTAGATAAAAATAACATTAGAATAGGTTAGATTTTGCTGGTTTTAAGTTCTCCTTAAGAGGCAAACTAGCTGGTAGCAGGACCACAACCTGCGAGGTTTTGTTAATTCAAACACACCGGACGTTGCTTTAAGTTGATATTGTGGACAAAACCTCCTTATTGGCCTAGATTCAGAAAATCACGCCAACAAGGTCCTGTTGTGAAATGGTATATAGAGTTTTCTGGGGAACATATCAGACATTTAACAACTTAGCCTTGACCTTTCTAAATCACTTTCAACTACTGATATGTTATGATGCCGACATCGAGATCTTGTCGACATTTCGGTAGGATAAAGCCATGCACATCTATGACCATATTTAAGAGTGGCATAGATAAAAGAGGTTAATTAAGGCCAACATTCCACCTGAGTTTTTTTTGGAATGGTTCCTCAAATATTTATTGCCTTATATTGCGAAGGATGTTTCGACGTCCAGAGTTATGAATGAGGAACAAGCTATATTCCGACCTTAGCAGTTAGACTTGATTTATGCTCAGCATGGGCTCCTTTATGAGATTATGATCCCTGACACACCATGGTCAAACTTTGAACCTAAGTTTAAACTTGGGTCACATGCTGATGGTATTGTTGGCTCCACGAGTACTACCAAGGTCATAGACCAGGTTACAAATCAAATGCGGAATTTGTCTATTAATCATCTTGTGACTAGACAAGCTATGGCTTCGTCCAATCCCACCCAAATGGTGGATGTGCTCTCAGTACATTCATTGGACCAGAAGGGTAACCAACATCCCAGACGTAATAGAAAGAAGGGAAGAAATAATAGAAGGGGTGGGAATAGGGAGGAGAACCAGAACAATGACAAGAACAAAAGTGATGTTGGGGGTGACAAGAAGCCTAATGAAAGGTTAAATTCCCTTGCAATCTTTGTGGGGGAGAATGTCTCACATACTTGTGCCCCCATATTTATGAGGCCTCAAAGTTCATTGCACAAAGCCCAACTGTGTTGATTACCTCATAACCAAAATCTAGCTTAGAGGAACATGGACGCCGGAAGCACTTATAGTGGACATCAAAACCCACCGATTGCGGAAGGTGGACATGGTTTTATCAACATGATGTTTGCCTCTAATGTTGTGACTCACAAAAAAGATTACGGTCTATCACAACCCCACTTGGGTAAAGATCCTGCACCTCCTGAGCAAGCTTTGCATATCAACAAGCCTGAAGATATACCTCATATACCTAAGGGATTCATAAAGCGCTTGGGGAAAAATCCTAATTCTCGAGCCGCCCAACATTATTCTATTGCCGAGAACTTGGGTTAGACTCCTTGTGTAATGTCAGCTCTTGAATTCCTTCAAAATTGTCCTGCGCAGAGGAGAGCATTATCGGCTACCCTTGGGATGGTTGATTCCAATCCTTCCACTATAGCTAGATTTGACACCCACGAGGTCTAGCATCACTTGCCTTACCATGTGGTTTTCTTAGTCCATGTGGAGTGTATGAATAACATGATCAAATACATAGTGGTTGATGAAGGCGTTGCGGCCTCTGTGATGTCTCTGGCTTGTTGGAAAGGCCTCAGTTCACCCACGTTGTCGAAATCCATGACCATTTTGACTAAATTCGATGGACATTTATTTCGGCCGCATGGTATTATTCCCTCTCTCTAGGTCCAGTTGGGAGGGAAGACCGTGTCGATCGAGGTTGAGGTGGTTGATGCACGCCTTGACTATAATATTTTATCGCACCATAATTGGATCTACGCTATGAAAGTGGTCGTGTCTTCCATTTTCCATGTCATTTTCTTCCCTTTTGAAGATCGGATTGTCACGATCGACCAAATGTCATTTGATAGTTCCACTTCGATTGCATCGTCGGGATCTGCCATCCCGTCCCCTGACAATTCTCAGCCGACAACTAAGAATGTTGGAGTTAGAATGTATCTGTCATTGATGGGATCCATTAATATTGCAACACCAATCCTAGCTATTGGTTCCACTCTTGGTAGTGATTCATCGTCATTGAGTTCGGTCCCATTTTGTACTATGTATTTGGGTGACCCTTGGGCTCTCCCTTCTCCGCGCACTTTGAATGTGGACCCTATACCTACAAAGTTGGAAATGTCATTGTCTGCAGTGGAGGTTGCTTATCAAGATATTCTTGATCCTATTATACACCTTGGTCCTTCCTCTTTGTAGACCGAAGAGGAGGATCTCTTCGCATTGCCTGCTTGGGCGGTTGCGTCGTCACGCTCGCATGATTGCCTCGATGATGTTTTTCCTTTAGAAAAAGTGATTCTCAAGGCCATGAATGGTCCAGAACAACCTTGGGAGGAGTTACACCATCGCTCTTACTTCCTCCCGGAGCTCGAACAGATCGAGCGTGATGACTTTAGGTTGACCCTTAGCAAGAATGTTGGTTGTCATGTGGTCCCATTAGGCACTCATGGTGTATATGTCAAAGGGAACATGGAAAACTTATCACCTATGATTCCTATCAACATTTCTTGGATTCCTGGCAAGATTGAGAATGTTTACATTGGTGCAGATTGTTCTCTGGATGAAATTAAGGCATACACTGAGATTTTTAAAGAATTTCGTGATGATTTTGCTTAGTTATATGTCGATATGCCAGGAATAAACCCTTCTATTGTTGAGAATGAGATTAAAACTTATCCTAATGCTAAACCTATTCAACAATGTTTACACACGATGAACCCTCGTAAGGCATTTGCCATTAAGGTTAAGATATAAAAGTTACTCAAAGTTGGCTTTATCTATCTGGTTCCCTTTACTGAACAGGTATCCAATATTGTTCTAGTAGATAAGAAGCAAGGGACTATTCGTGTATGCAGTGACTTCAGAGACCTGAATAAGGCCTGTCCAAAAGATAATTTCCCCACACCATTCATAGATCATATTTTGGATGAGTGTGCCAAGAGCCAAGTGTTCTTGTTTATGGACAATTTTTTCAGGGTAGAACCAAATACAAATTAAACCCGAGGATCAACATAATACTACTTTCATTTGTCCTTGGGGCATGTTTGCATACCAAAAGATGTATTTCAGTCTTAAAAATGTCGGAGCTACATTTTAGCGGGCGATAACCTTTTATTTTCATGACCTTGAGCATATTATCGAAGTCTATCTGGACGATTTAGCTACTCACTCTTGTTTGAGAGTGGATCATCCAGACCATTCACATTTGGTTTTTGAAAGATGTCGTCGTTATCAAATCCAGTTAAACCCTCAAAAGTGCATCTTTTGTGTGAGAGTGGGTTAGTTATTAGGGTTTATTGTTTCTAAGTAGGGGATTAGGGTCGATCCTATGAAGGTTGAGGCAATACTGTGGTTGTCTCCCTCGCGCACGATTAGACATCTTCAAAGTCTCCAAGGGATGGCTAACTTCTTACGGATATTTGTTGTCAATTTCACCAATTTGACCAAGGGTTTTATGCGCCTTTTGAAGAAGAATACTCCGTTCATATGGGAATAGTGAGCCCAGGAGTCCTTCGATGCACTTAAGAAAGCCTTGGCATCGACCCCCGTACTTAGTCCACCTAACTACATTTGTGATTTCCTATCATACGTCGTCGCATCTCAAGAGGTGATTGGGATGGTTTTGGTTCAAGAGGATGACGGGCTCCAAGAGCACATTATCTACTAGCTTAGTCAGAATCTCACTGATGCAGAACTTTGATATAGTCATATCGAGCAGCTAGATTTAGCGACTATTAATACAGTACAACAGTTGAGACATTATATTCTGCTTCGCTAGGCTACGGTCGTAACTCATATCGATCCATTTCAGTTTCTCTTGACTAGAAGAATTATAGGGGGAAAGTACAATAAATGGATTGTTATTTTTCAAGAATTCGATTTTGAGTTTGTTTCAGCAAAGTCAAAGAAATTTTTATTTTTTACAGAGCTCATGTTAGATCTCCCTCATTTGGATGAAGACGAGATTCATGAATATTCCTTTGTGGATGAGAATATATTCCTTATTTCGATCGTGGACCCTTGGTATGGTGATATCATCATATACCTTCAGACTTTGAAGGTTCATCCTCACCTCTCACGGTATGAGCGTCAACGTTTATGACATGATTATAAAAACTACCTTATTATTAGTGATACAATGTATCGCTGTGGGGTCGATTCCATTTTGTCTTGATGTTTGAACCACGATGAGGCCGAGACTTTGTTGAATGATTACCATGGTGGGGCGTGTGGTGGTCGTTTATTTGGGCTTTCTATAGCTCAAAATATCCTTAGAGCGGGTTATTACTGGTCATCGATCTTTAAATACTGCACTAACGTGGTCAAGCGGTGCCACCCTTTCCAGATGTTTGCACAGAATGTGTGCATGCATCCTGCCCTGTTACATCTTATTATCACTAGTCCCTTCATCAAGTGGGGGGTAGAATTTATGGATTGAAACCCAACTTTGGCCATGGGGCACCATCACATCATAGTACTCGTGGACTATTTCATGAAATGGCTAGATGTTATGCCTACTATTAAATCCAACAGTAAGACGATCGCTCATTTTGTATTCAATCAGATTATCACTCAGTTTGGTATCCCGAGAGATATTGTCACTAACCATGGCAGGCGCTTTCAAAATAAGATGATGGGCGAATTATCTTTGAAACTAGGATATAATCAAGATTACTCCTATTCTTATTATCCTCAAGCGATTGGACAGGTTGAAGCTGTGAATAAATCCCTTAAGTCCATTCTACAAAGAACCATTAGACAAAGCAAGACTAATTGGCACATTATGCTTTACCCTGCTATGTGGCCTACCAAACCACAATCAAGACTGCCATAAGGTTTTCTCCATATGAATTAGTACATGGGGTGGAGTCGGGTTTACCGGTTGAATGCGAAATTCCCTTGTTGAAACTAGCCATAGAACTCTTACTAGAGACTTCTGAGTTGGAAGGAATTTTGGTCCACTTAGAGGATCTTGATGAGCAGTGTCGGGATGTTGTAGTGGCTCTTGAGATCAATAAGTGTCATGTGAAGGCTCAATACAATAAGTTTGTGCATCCATGTATATTTAATGAAGGTGACTTGGTCTTCTTGTATGACCAAGATAGTGAACCGATAGGGGCGGGTAAGTTCAATCCCTTGTGGCATGGGCCTTACATAGTAAAACGTGTATTGGAGAAGGGTGATTATGAGCTAGAGGATTATGAAGGGACAACCTTGGCGGAGCCTATAAATGGTCTCTATATTAAGAAATACTATGCCTCATTCTCGACTGAGGCTAATATCTTGTATATTATTGTACATATGCATAGTTTACTTTTGGTTCCCTTGTAGTGACTCGGTTTGTCAACATGCTTCCCCTTGTTGTGATAGATGTCGACAAAATCTTCGATATACCTAGGATATGCTGATGGTGCTATCCGCCATATCCAGAACTTAACTTTGGCTGATTGGGTCATTTATATGCCTAAGGGTCATGTGGTGTCTTCAGGAGGTGTGTGTCTCCGACCATCACCAAACAATGTTGTTGAATATAGTGACGTGATTGAGTTACTACACGATGCCATCTCCAATGGTGTTCGATCTCTTGAAGTCCACCTTAACTCACATCTAGTTGTATCATAGTTAAATGGTGTGTACCGTATTAGGGATCTGACTTTATTACGAAGGTTCGTACAGGTAAGATTGTTAGAATGACAATTTCACTGCATAACATACATTCATATTCCCAGGATTTACAATCATGTTGTCGATTCTTATGCAAATTACGTTTTAGATTGGCATTTTTTACATCAATAATGAACAATATACATTCCATTCACATTTAAACACACATGTAAATACATCAAGTCAATCACTATAAGTTTTTTTTAATTTACGAATATAGTTCAAAATGGTGTCACGGTACAAAAAAACTATACGTTCAATACAAAAAGTCTATCTAGGCATTTATGCATGTGGGCCAGGATGATGATCATGGTAACAAACAACTACATTGTCCAACCACTAAAATAGTCTAATCCACAAATGTGGTACTCCTACTACGTGTATCTGCATAGCCTCAGGAAAGTCCTTGGCTTGCACCATGGGTACCATGTGTGTCAGTCTGGCGAAGTTGTTGTGTATGTTTTGGAGCATTTGCTCCACATCTGTACCAATCATGTCATCGCCTCGTCCCCTTTGATGATGTTGGGGGAAACCATCTGGCTGTATCAGACCCACATCTGCATACATATGATCAATGTCAATACGTGATACCACCAAAAACATGTTCTTGATTCCATTATATCAAAAATACAAAAAAAAAACAAATAATTCAGAATAAGTTTGGGATTTTTACCTATGTCACCGTATGCGACACCCGATGGCAGTGGCATGTCTGGGTCTCCAAGGAAGTCGATCCCTACATAGGGATAGCCGTCCACAGCCACGACCTGTCGCCTCCACTAGTGGTAGAAGTCTGGTGGGAAAGGACTTGACGTACGACCTCCCCCTAACCGTCGCATCACCTCTACCCAACGTGTTTGGGATGGATCTCATAGAATATGTGGAGGAACCTTGAATCTTGGGTTGAGGCTCGGTACCCACTCAAAAATTAAGTGCTAAGTATGTTGGCGAACCCAAAGTTCTTTATCCTGCCTAGCTTGTAGTTTGTTAGTTGTTGTTTCATAGCATTCAACAATGATGTGCTCCAGTCATAAACTGCAGGTCTCATACACTCTATTGAATAAAACATGAAAGGCCTGAAGGCATGATGAAGTGATGCCAACTCTGTTATTATGGCTAGTACTAGAACTATCACCTTGAGACTTAGGCTCTGGATGGAGTTCATCGAAACCTGGAATTTGATCTTCTTGGTATCTGGAAGGCAATAAACGACTATATACTCCTCGATGGTGAACCCCTCCACCCAACCCACGAGCCCACAAGTTTACTACCTCCCCTCAACGGGATAGTCTAGTAATGAAGTAGATACCTTCCACTTCTAGTCTCAGGGGCATCCCTTTTAGCTGAAAAGACTCTATGTCTGGGTCCTAGTAGTCAACAAACATCTGAAGAAGCCTTGGTTGGGCCATCAAAACCCTAAGCTTCCAAAACTTGTATAATCCACATATTTTTAGATCTTGTTGAGCATTTATGTCTCAATGGACTCCCGTATCCACGTCCTCATGCTCATGCTTCCTCCATTCCAACATCATCTTGACAAAAAACATTGAGCTTTTATGAGTTTTTGCCATTAAATTGGGTATATGCGGCCCTGTACGTGACTTTTCTTGGTAACAGTAGCATATGTACGCAGGAAGGCTATTCTTTTCCTATGTACATCAGGCCCTATATGTGACTCGATAGCTTGTGACCTACGTGGGGCGGGATACCCATATACGGTTTCTATAAACTAAAAAATAAACCATGGAAAATGAAAATAAATGTGTGGAATTGATGGGGAATGAGAGTAGGATTTACTTGGTCCTAACAGCTCGTGATTTCATTGCTCTTAGCTCCTAGAATCGACGGTTGAATTTTGTGGTTCAAATGCACTATTTGTGGTAAAAAACAAAATGGTGTGGTGAAAATGTCATTTTTTACTATTTATCAAATCTCTTTTGAAATTTTTACCCACTTAGCGTATAGTTTGGACTTTTATTAACCCTTTTGAGTTGTTTTCGCCTAATATTGTGGTGTAGGGACTTGGTTTACATGCAATTTTACCGAGGTCTTGAATCCTTCGTGTCTATAATAGGTATAACTTGAATTGGAATATAGGACAGTGTCACTTTTCCACATGCATCATGCACTTTCCTATGACCATGTCCCCTTAACTATAGGTACGAACCCACGTCGTAATGTTACGAAACCTTCACATTGCTACTAGAAGTAACATTTCTTAAGTGGTAGAGCCTTCCTATACATGGGTTCCCTAGATAGATCCTGATTTTCCATTTGGTACCCATGCTGAGACTCCTCCCTTAGTTTTGGGATTCCCTTGTAGTCCTGCCATGTCTTTGAGCAAGAACCTCATATTCTTTCTTGAACTTTATGTTGGTCATCTCCCACAGGGACTCCCATTTATATCAAGTTGTAATTACATTTCATGCGTCCGCTTGTCGTATTGAGCCTTATGTTGGATCCCTGGTTCATTTTTATAAGCCATATAGCCTAATATTATCTCAATCCTAGCCAAGTAGAGCCTTACATATATCTTTTGTAGCTTAATCATCCCATACCCTGAGGAGGCATCCCCCCGAGTGTCCTTATCCTGCACATGCTTCCTTGCATTAAACATAGGTATGTTCCACTGCTTGGAACTCGTTTTCTTGCCTGGGACACTTGTTTCCTCCTAGTTCTAACAATTTTATTGTTTTTCAAGCTTTCCAATATGAAAAAGACCAAAAAAATAAAAATAAAAACCATAAAAAGTCGGATTGGAAATGATGTTACTTTGGCAGTTGTCGTGTCGTCTTGCCTTCAAACAGGGCACTGTATATTCCATCCATTGGTTGGGTTATTAGTATGAATTTAGGATCTGTACTCATTACTTTGAGTTTTCTCCACGATTGGTTATGCTTCCAGTCCCTATGGATCCTCTGTCGATGCCTCCTGTGTCACAGAGTTGTCTCAGTTTCCATGTTGAGTCTATGCTGCCTATGAGTCTTCATATGCCTTATACTCTTGTTTGAAGGAAGTTTTATCCTGAGTCGGCCACTCCTCATTTATCTTGTCTTTGCATGTCGGCCATTCCCTATACAGTTACTGGTTTGTGCACATCCTGTTCATCTGAGTTCTTCCAAATTATCTAGCGTTGTTGTGTACCTCGTGTTGGTTGATGGGGGATGCCTTAATTCCCTCCTTCCAACGGATTCCATTCTATCGACTTTAGATCATTTATTTTGGAATAGGGATATAGAGTCCATTGAGTGCCTTGAGACTTGCAGTCATTAGTGGCAGGTTCTGTCACCATCGACAGATTTGGGAATACATCAATGTCCCCTGATCGATGGACTCTCTCAAGTGTTCGACCTCAACACATATATTCACACGTGTTTGATTGCACTCTATACCTTGATTCCCATTATCATTATCAATTGGATATCTCGCATCTGTTAACGGTATACATCAATGAACGGTAATTAGACGATGGTCCATCATGTTCGACCTCAACACCTTTATTCATGTGATGGAATGTGTACTAGCATTGATTTGTGTAGAAGACCTCTGAGCTTGGTAGCATTTCATATATGTTACCTCCTTGATCGTGCCAATTTCTATGAGATATCAGTTCTCATGACTAGATTCCAGTGTACCATCAGATGTCTTCATTCAGTACGAAGATCTTATTTCACTGTATATTGTACATGGTGATGACCACATTTGGCATATGTCTGTTATTCCTATTCATGGCCATGTAATATTATGTATTCAGGGACTGCTACACTTCATATTTGCAGTCACATGTTGAGACCTAGCATTGTATTGTACTGATGAGCAGTCAATTTTTCCACCTGGTTCTTCATTACTCCACTTCTAGGATTGTTATAATGTATTTTAGCCATCATGTTACCCCTCTAACCTCACACATTAGGGGCCATCTGTTATAGCTAATTTTACCACACTTGGTGGATCATGTGTTTATGGCCTTCCCTATCCCTATGCAGATTCTTTGGACCCCCTTTGCTTAGTATAACTTTGATGATCCAAAAAATCCCTTAAAAGAGTCTTATTTATTGCTATACGTGGGTCACCAGCTTAAAGATCGTGTGTACATGCATCTTGCTCCACTATGACCCACGTACATCGAGAAATGTGCTCAAAAATAAAATATTTGGAGTTTTCCTTATCATGTAACAAATAACTTGACTATTGGCCTTCCATATTTCTAGAAACACTCCGACTCAACCCTTCACTTTCTATTGAAGGGCTATATATTGAGCTGCTTGGATGCATTAGAGGAGGAGAACGTGTGAGAGAAAAAGGAACTATAGTGGATTTGTGCCCCATTCTTTCATACTTGAGTATGCATCCCTTTGTCCATTGAGCAGCCATTGATGCTCTTCCCGAGCTTGAAATTGTCTTGTGAGCTTGCCATTGACATGGATGATTGAAGTGGTGGAGGCCCACGTAGAGCACTCAGTTTCTCAATTTCGATGAGGTGTCGACCGAGTTTGTCACTTATATCTCTGTTCATTTTTAATAGAAATATCCATTTCTTGTCCATTTTATGTGTAACTATGAATATTTTTATCCATGGATGTAGTTGCTTTGATTATATATTGGATTTATATATGCTAGAGTAGGTTCTAACACTTAATATCTATCATGCTTGTACATTTCGTTGTTGTTGAGAATGAAATGTAAGTGTAGGTGTGGATGAAAGCTCAACGAGGATCTACTACGAACATCCGAAACAAGGTACGCTCATCATCCCTTAATGTTAGACTTGTTTTACTCTTTAGCATATTGGAAGTGGATTGATTTATGGTGTCATACTATCTGTTGTGGTCCACCCCAAGCCATAGGAAGTTTTCTCAGTAACAGTACTGGCAATGGGTTGTACAATCCTTGCTTTCCATTACCAAGTTTAATGCTAAAACAAAGTAGGCATCCTAATAATCAACCTAGCTACTCTTCTTACATTTTGACCAAGTCAAAATATATTTGCAACTTGGATATTGTTTTCTAACACCGAAATTACCTACAATTTTAAAGGTGTGAACCTTTCTTGAAAGTTGTGCTCTTCCACCTTTAGGCACACACAACTTACCCATCTTGTAAAGTAACCCATATTGGAGGAGTAATATCCTTTATTGTTCCCTTCTTTTTCATGAGCTTGGCCTTTTAGTTGCAAAACCATCTCCTTCAATTTCTCTACTTTTGAGTATTCATGTTTCTATGATTCACATGTGAAAGGTTCCATGTACATAAAATGTCCCAAAGATGTAATCTTAGGTGTTGGAAATCTTTATAGCATGTATGCTAGCTTGTTAGTGCTTCCCTTCTTATATTTGATAATGAAATGAAACTGCTAAAAATATATCATCCATTTGTAGTGTCTTGCTTGTTGAAGCTCACTAAAGGCTTGCAAGTATTGCAAACAATGATGATTGATATGAATGGTAGCATCCTTGCATAGTAGATAGTGCTTCCATTTCTTAACAACTTGTACTACGTTGTAGATCTTCTTGTCATATGTATGATAGTTTAAGCTAGCTTAAAAAACATTGCCTTCTTGGTTGTTCTCACTACTATTTGATTTTGTTTTTGTTTTTTTAAGATAAAGGCCAATTCCATAGACAATCCAAATGATTTTTTGACCTTTTTGTATTGGCACACCATTTATTATGCATGATAACATTACATATTGTAATTGCAAACATGTGCTTATTTACAATAAAGAATGCCAATGAAACCCAAAGTTGTGTTTTCTTCTCTTAAGATCAAATGATTGTACTTCAAACAATAATTGATAGAAAGGAGAGCTCGAATAGAGCTACAACATACCAAGTAGTGGCTTGTTCAAACAATAATTTAACTTGGGCTTCGATTTTCCCAAGTATGACTATAAGAATGAGTTGTCTCAACAAGAAATTGATTTCTGGTTATCATTGAAAAGAAATTGCATTAAATAAGATACACATGAAGACATTAATCCAATAGTATAGTTGACACACTTTAGATGTAAAGGAAAATTTAATGGGTTGCACTTCATCTTTGATAAATGTGGTAGAGACATGTTGTCCCACACTTTGTGGGAAACCTCAAACAAAGGTAAATGGTAGAGACATTTTGTCAAACACTTGGTGGGAATCATCAAACAAAGGTTGATGATAGAGACATTTTGTCAAACACTTCGTGGCAAACCTCAAACAAAGGCTGATGGTAGAGACATTTTGTCAAACACTTCATGGGAAACCTTAAATAAAGGCTGAAGGTAGAGATATTTTGTTAAACACTTTGTGGGAGACCTCAAACAAAGAAAATCCAAAGCATTTCAGCACATCTTTGGCCATCTAAAGTAAGTATACACAACATTCATTTACTTATGATCGTCTACAAGATTTTCAAAACAAATCCTCATAGCAAATAATGAATTCATTGCATTCATTACTCTATAATATTTAATTCATAAACAAGAGGTAGATAAACTACACTTATATTTCAAGGTGAAGCTCCAAGGAAACTATCTATGGGGGGATTGATTTCCTCCCAATCATAGGATATTCCACCATGGAATGTCACTCTTGTGCTAGGCTGTGATACCAACAGGGTAGAGAAGATTATTCAGGTACCCCAAACCCCTCTTATTTTCGCTAGAGGCTTCCAATATGACAACCAAGCAAGTAACTATTGGTTCTTTGTTCAACCTCTCAACTAGCACAACTTTTGTCGCTCGTCCCTTACTCCATACAACACAAGAAGTCATATTTTCTCTACTTTTCACTCCCTTAGGTATGTCCTTCCTCTATGTGTTCTTCCATATAAACAATGCGAGTCCAAGACACTACCTTATTCTATATTTCATTTCCAAAATTGTGAAGCTTATTAGACAATAATTTTATGTTTATTTGTACATTCTAACATGCTAAAAATATTCATGGATTTGAAATGGTATCTAGCTACTCTTCACTGGTGCCTAAACTCACCTAGTAGCCTTCTTCTCATCTTTCCATGGTACATATGAGAGTTGGGATGATTTTTCTTCCTTCAAACCCTTATTTTCTCTCCAAGAGCCATCTTTTTCCCAAGCTCCTCTCTTCCCATTCAAATTTTCCATCCGTCAATGAGATAAGGTCTCAATTCAAGTTTAGTATAAACTCAAGGATAACTAAAAGATACAAAAATTACATGCATGAGGTTTAGGATAGGGTAAAGCTTTATCATTGTTAGATTAGCAAATCTACAAGATAATCAGGTTGGATTGAACCTCACTGTGAAAGAATAATGAATAAGGAAGAACAATTTCAATGCTAGAGTGATCAAACAATCATGGTGAAATTATTTAGACAAAAGGAAACAATTTATTAGCATAATGATAATTTCATAATCATCAATTTGTATGTAATACATCCACAATACAATGAAGATAATTTGAATCCACTAGGTGTGATTCAAATACCATGACTTGGACTGACTCCAGAGATCACTAACTGTGGGAAAATCATCACTAGAGACTCACTAATGTAACTCAGGACAACAAAATCAGTTCACAATAAGTTATCTGACTAAGGTAGGTGAGCAAAGGCACCTAACCTCCTCAATTCATGCAAATATGGTGCTAGGCTAATTGAAGATGAACTAACTAATGCCCATCGGACCATAACTCAACACAGATTAGGGTGAACTAATGGTGGGACTCCCATGACTTAGTGTGGGTTCCTAAATTATAGGGATTTTCCTCTAGAGATCCTAAACTCATGCAGACTCACGCATCAAGTGGTAGGTGTGCCCCAAATAAGTTCCCCATGGAACTAATGAAGTGGAAACATACATCTAAGCTACAAAACTGACATTTAGACTATAGTGGACAAGGGAGGATTATAATAATCATAATGCCCCCCTTAATTCAAATTTGGACAACCTGGGCCCTGGCAACTGAGACTAGAGGTCACCCATACAGTCTAATGTAAAAAAGTAACTGCTGAATAAACTGAGGAAATGGGGAAAACCTCACGGGAAAGCCCCCTTCTAAAAATGAACAATGGAAAAAAACCCAGGAACAACTTAATCAAACCTTCACATCAAAAAGAGATCTAAGATATATATATATATATATATATATCTTTTTCAGTGAAATATAAATATGTCTGCAACCTGCTCCTCTATAGTGATGCAGGATGATAGCCTTACTATGCACTAGTTCTTGGATCTAGTGCATATGGACTTCAATTTGTTTGGTCCACTACTTTTGTATTGGATCACTGGAAATTTTAATTGCACTTTGATTATCACAAAAATGTCTACTAAAGGAGAAGTGCAAATGCCAAACTCTGTCAGAACCCCATGTAGCCAAACTGCCTGAATAATTGCATTTACATCCCATCGATACTTTGCTTCTACTGAAGAGAGAGCAAGAGATGCTTGCTTCTTGCTTGACTAGAAGATTAATTTAGATCCCAACATAGACACAAATCCTAAAGGAGATTTTTTGTCAGTAATGTCTCCTTCCCAGACTGAATCAGTAAAACCAATAAGATCTAGCTGAGCACCAACAAAATAGTGAATCCCAAACTCTCTAATACCCTGCACATAATGCAAGATGCACTTTTCTACCTTCCAATGCAACTCATGTGGCTCCTGCATGAACCTAGCAAGAACACTCACAACATATGACAAGTCTGGTCTTGAATGAGTAAGGTACAATAAGCTACTAATCAACTATATGTAGAGAGTACTATCAACCAAGGGTGTAGAACCAGCTTCTTCCAATCTGATGCCAGATAAGAAACAAAAATATGTTGCTTTGCAATCAGTCATATGGAACCTATTGAGCAAATCACCTACATATATATACTGTGTAATCATGATCCCTGAAGCATTTTTATTCACTTCAAGGCCAATAAACTGCCTCAACATCCCTAGATCTATCATGGAGAATGCCTTCCTCAAAGCTGACTTGATATCCCTCAATCCAACAATTGAACCACTGGTAATGAGCAAGTCATCCCCGTATAGGATAATCAACAGTAAGCAACCTGTCGTTTGTTGCATGTAGACATTACAGTCAGATTTTCACCTTTTGAATTTCTGTGACAATAAGAAGGCATCCATGTTGGCATACCATGCTATTGGGGCTTTCTTGATCCCATACATATATTTCCTTAGTTTGTAAACCAAGGAAGAATCTTCAGTGTACCCCTCAAGTTGTCTCATGTATATCTTTTCTTCTAGGTCACCATGGAGGAAGGCACTATTCACATCCATGTGATGTACCTCCCACTTCTTCGAAGCTGTAATGGCCAAAACCAGCCTTATGGAATCCTTTCTTGCAATAGGGGCAAATGTCTCATTGTAGTCCAACCCATGAACCTATGAGTACCCCTTTGCATCTAATCGAGCCTTGTACTTGGTAGTTGTTAGGATTATTAATCCTCCCTTGTCCAATTTGGTCATATGTCTAAATCAGGAGTCATGTGTAAATTGGGAGTCCTTCCAGTCTATTTTTAGTCACTAGCACCATTGGGTCCACTTGGCCTAATTGGGGCACATGTTCTAGTTACTAATGTGTGGGGAACACTAATTGAGGCCTACTGCCACTGATTGCACTTGCATGCATCAATTTAGGAGTCTCCTAGATCAATCCCTACAATTTAGGATCCACTGGGAGTGCCGATACCAACCTTCATCAGTTGAGTTCAGTTAGTGACTAGTCAAGTTGAGTTAGGAGTCAGTTAAGTTCAGCTCTAGTCCTCTACATTCAGTTAGCACTAGGTTTGCATGGCTGCATGCAGGAGAGGCGCATTCCTCACCTACCATAGTCAGTTAGCCTTAGTTAACACTGAATTAGACACTTGAGTTGTGTTTTAGAACTCTGATGAACTCCGATAATGATTTAGACAAGGTCAGTTAACTATTGAGTCCTCTAATAATGATTTAGACAAGGTCTTAGTTATCTACAGTCAAGTAGAGTCTAATCAATTTGAATTTCCTCATGTGGATTCAAATTGCATGTGGCTATTTAGCCATTGTATTACATTGTAATTTATCATCTAATTACTTTTTGATTAATGAAAGCATTCATATTTGCAAGCCATTTTTGCATTGTTTCATTCTTCAATTGTTGAGTAAATTGTGTGATCTATATTGTGAGTTGTGTGTTTGTCCACAAATTTATGTGCTCAATTTAATAGTAGTAGATCCATCTGCTGCTAGTTTGGTTTGTAGAACGATTTTCACTGGACAATCTTTCTCCCTAAAGGTAAGGGGACAAGATCCCATGTCCTATTGTTCCGTAGTGAATCGTATTCATCATCCATGGCTTCCTGCCATGTTGGATCATGTCAAGCCTCTTTGTAGGACTGAGGATTGGACCCTAACATCATGTAACACCTCTCTAGGAGAAGTGGATCAGTATGGAAAAGTGCAAGGTTCTCATCCTGAAAGTGATATCTGGTTCTCCTTCTGTTAGATGGATCCCTAGCACTATTCCCAATAGCTTCAATGAGTTTTTGGGCCCATTTAGGCCTTGGATTGGGAGCATGAGATGAATCTAGATTTGGATCTAATTCATATTCATTCTCAAGATCAATATTTGGTTCCTCTTGATCCTCATCTATGGAATTTGAATCTGGAATATCAATATACACAGCATCATATGCAATTGGAACAAATTGAGCATTTATACCTTTATCTTTAGCTTGTTGTAGTTCATGCATCGAATCTTCATTGAATTGGACGCTCTGCTCTTTGAAGCATATTTTGGTTGCAATATCCATCAACTTATAAGATTTTGCATCATCTTCATATCCCAACAGAATGCATTCACTACGTTTAGGTTAGAAGAATTTCCTTTTGTCATATGGAATTATGGCCCATGCTTTGGGGTCCAAAACCCCAATATGTGAGATATTAGGCTTATGTCCCATAAGTTCTTCAAATGGAGTGACCCCAACGACTAATTTGTGGGGTAATCTGTTTTGTATATACAAAGCACAATTCATTGCTTCATCCCACATATATGATGGAAGATATCTTGCTTCAGGAAGACAGGTAGCCATCTCTTTCAAAGATGTGTTCTTCTTCTCGGCTACACCATTTTGTTGTGGTGTGTATGGTGACTGAATGTTGCATTTGAATACCTTCTGAAGCACACAACTACTAGAACTATCTTTTGATGTACTCTCCTCCATTTTCTGATCTAAGTGCTTTGATCTTCTTCCCAA
This sequence comes from Pseudotsuga menziesii, assembly GCA_001517045.1. NCBI lineage: Eukaryota > Viridiplantae > Streptophyta > Pinopsida > Pinales > Pinaceae > Pseudotsuga > Pseudotsuga menziesii. The sequence continues at coordinate 163,862 of LPNX010132856.1, read as the reverse complement.
GGGCGTTCTCAGCTAAGGCTTTGAAAACTTTGAAAGTTTCAAGCACCTCATACTTTTGCTTAAGAAATTAGATCCAACAATACCTTGAGTAGTCATCGATGAAGGTTAGAAAGTATCTAGATCCATTCATGGATGTTGTAGGCATTGGTCCGAAGACATCACTATGTACAAAATCAAGTGTAGAGGCAACTCTTCTTGCTTTCCCAACCTCATACCTTCACTCTGGATGCTTACCTACCAAGAAACCATTGCATACACCTTGAGAGGACTTTACGAGAGGAAATCCCTCAACCATCTCTTCATCTTGCGGTTGCTAGATACATTCGAAATTCAGATGGCCAAATATTTCATGCCAAATTCTACTTGTATAATTAGCATGAGTCAATAGGGAACTTGGGCATGAGTGAGGAAGAAAATGTGAGAATTCATATGACTTGAAGGCATGATTTGAAAATCCTTTCATTATCAGGTTCCCAATAGATATTTTTGAGATCTCCACTGAGTTAGGATCAAATATGACTCACTTTGGTGAGACTATATGGGTCATTTGATATACATACAATAGATTTGTTTCCAAGGAGGGCACATACAGTACACTTTTTAACACTCCATGATCAAACTGAATTGAACCCTTCTCAACATCTGGGATTTGAGAGTCATCTCCCATGTGTATGCTTAGACCACCATAGATATCCAGAGAAGAGAATGATTCCTTAGAGGAAACCATGTGGTAGGAGGCTCCATAATCAATGAGAAAAGATTGTGACTGAGAGAAACTTGCCTTTATAGCATGGCATCTCTCATGATATTCAGTCTTGTTTCCAGGATCAATATTTCTTACACCTTTAGGGAGGGAAATATTGTTCTATTCAAGGATTCTTGACATTTGGTCTATGGTTTTCTTCATACATAAGTTCTTTGGATGACCCCCTCTCTTGCAGTATCGGAACTTGGTCTTTTCAAACCTTTTATGCGTGTCCTTCTTAGAACCAAAGGATCCTTTTGAAGGATTCTACTTCTACTTATGTTTGATATCAGAGTTATTTTTATCCTTTCCATTCTGTTTCCCTTTTTCTTGCTCATTCTTGGTCTCCTCGGCCAAGAGAGCTTAATTCTTGGAGGCTTTGAGGGCTCCCATATGGATCAACTTATCTTGTTCTTTAATAATAGATTGTCATAAAGAGAGGGAATTCACCAGTTTGGAGTTGTCAATCTCTCAGAATGAAAGGTGGACACAAATACTAAGAATCCTAGGCCAAGCTTGCTCAGAATGGAGAGCACCAATTGCTCATCCTTCTTGTTAATTCCACACTACTTGCACTGAATGACCAAAGACTTGAACTTGGAGAAGAATTACTGGATGGTTTCAAAATTGTTGGGTTGAAGAGCAATCAATTCATTCTCTATAATATGGCCTCTCAGCTCATCCTACTTTCCAAACAATGATTTGAGATTTTTCCATACTTCCCTTGGAGTTTTTAATCCATCAAGGTGGAAGAGTAACTCGTTGGAGATATGAATGCACATGAAACCAACATTAGAGGAAATTTGGGGTCTAAAATGGGCCTTATAGGAAAACATGCCAACAATAAGTTCTTGTGAGTTGGAATTCAAGAACCAATAGAATTCCAATAATACGAGTCAACCATAATGGTTGAATTGACATATTTGTCATAAAAAAAACTACTTTTTTGTTTGTATTTTCGACATATCTTTCTGTGTTTTTACTCAAATTTCGATTGGGAGAGCTCGTTGGATGTAGAATTTGATTCCACATCCAACGAGTACCCACACTACATACGTTTGACAGACCCCGCTACCCCAAAAACAAGAAATTCCTAAAAAACGTGATGATGACATCAGAATCAAATTCTACATCCAACGAGCTTCCCCAATCAAAATTTGAGGAAAAACACAGGAAGATATGTCGAAAATACGAACACAAAAAGTAGTTTTTTTCTTTTATCCTCCAAAATTAATAAATATTATTTTGATATTTTAACTATTATTTTATTATTTTCCTTAGGAGGGCCATTTTAGATCTCAAAATTCCTCTTATGAGGAGTCATCTAATTTGTTCATATACTTCGATTTATCTAAAAGGTTGATGGGGTTTTATTTCCTTTCCCATAGTGATCTTATACAGACCTTTGTTTCACAATACAATATGCATATCTTCCCTCCAATCCAGATAATTGAAGGGTGTGAGGATCTTTGGTGTCAAGGCTACTGAATTCTCCATTTTGCAGCTTCAGGAGCAACATAATTCTTCTGAATTCTTCAATTTAATTGCAAAAAAAAATTAGTTCAAAGGAAAACTAGTTCAATCACTCTCTACTTGGACATTCACACATTATCATGGTGCTTCACACCTGGCTATACTTCTCTGGATAAATCCAGAGGTAGCAAGGCACATATACCAGGAACTATGTGGAACCCAGTTGCTTCCAGTGCATTAAAGGAAGTTTTCGAGGATTGAAATTGGTATGAGAACATGCTCTCATACCATGTTAAATTAGCAAAGCTACAACATCATCAGGCTAGATTGAACCTCACTGTGAAAGAAGAATGAATAAGGAAGACAAATTTCAGTGATAGAATGATCAAACAATCATGGTGAAATTATTCAAACAAGAGGAAAAAATTCGAAAGCATAATGATAATTTCATAATCATAAATATGTATGTAATACATCCATAATACAATGAAGATAATTAGAATCCACTAAGTATGATTCGAATTCTATGACTTGGAATGACTATAGAGATCACTAACTATGGAAAAATCACCACTGGAGTCTCACTAGAGTAACTCAGGACAACTAAATCGGTTCATAATTAGTTAACTGACCAAGGTAGGTGAGAAATGATACCTAACCTCCTTAAATAATGCAAATGTGGCACTAGACTAATTGATTCCCATAGGAGCATAACTCAACATAGATTAGGGTGAACTGATGGTGAGACTCCCATGACTCAGTGTGGGATCCTAGATTATAGGGATTGGCCTCTGGATCTCCTAAACTCATGCATACGGGCACATCAAGTGGTAGGTGGGCCCCATATAACTTCTCCATGGCACTAATGAAGTGGAAACATACCCCTAAGCTAGGAAAGTCACATTTAGACTATGGTGGACAAGGGAGAATTATAATAATCCTAACAATCATAAGGCATATTTCATTTCCCCCATTAGACCCCCTTACATTTTCCTCTAATGGAATCATAGTCCCATCACTATCCATGCATATAATCCTTTAATTGGAACATTTACAACAACTCATGAAGTCATCTAAAAACTATAACATACACAAATAATCCAATCCATAAAAGTTGTCAATATCTCAAACACAATGAAATACATTCTTTATATATGCATTCACTTTAATTGCAACATCTACAACAACTCATAAGTGATCTAAGAATCATAACACATTAATAATTCAATCATTGTCAACCATCAATATCTCAAATGCAATGTAGTACACTCACTATATATGCATTCACTAGTAGCACAATAATCATTACATAGTGCTATCACATCATCTATACAATCAACAATTGTGTCAATATTTATGGTCACATAATCACACTCTTCACCATATTCATATTTTAATTGATTATTATTTAATTTTATCTTGTCTTGTGAGGTGATTAAAATTATTTTTTCCTTTACTAACTCACACCATTCCTTTTACTGCTCAACAACTCCTCAAGAGTAATGGAAGGTCCTTCCTTTCACTGCACCACAATCCCTCAGGAATTCTTCCATGAAACTCAATTATAGTAATGTATTTTCCATATAAGAATGAATCCACTCAATGCATCAATCATATGTGCAAAGACTAATAATACAAAATGACCATTTACATGATTTCATAGTTTATCTATGCGCTTTCACTCAATGCAAAGTATCATTTACATGATTTCATAGTTTATCTATGCACTTTCACTCTATGCAACTTTGCATTGAGTTGAAAATACCATATCCAAAACTCATGTGTTTTACTAAGACAAGTTGTAGGACAACCAACACTTTAACACATCATTTAGATACCTCCCAATTACTTGTCTTGCCATCTAGACATCTTTCTCTTAAGCGCAAACACAACACTAGGATTATACTCCTTTAGTGCTCTTTAGTGTTGGAAAAAAAGGTTATCGTCTAGGGAATCAATTACAAGCAAGGAGACTGATTGATACTTGTCTAGTGCTATCACAGTTTCCAAGTCCATCACACTATAGTCTCATACATGGTCATCTCATATAACATTCAATTTCACATAGAATGTGATTTCTTAACAGGAGTATAAATGCTTATCCACTCTGGTTATTACTCTTAACCAACTCAATAATGATACACTAACTGATGAATGAATTTGTAAGATTCTAATCATCTTGACATACACAAAGCTTCTTGCATTTATTGTATTCTATTGGGCATTAATCACATGCATGCATTCAAATGTCGTTATAACATATCAATTAATATATTAAAGCATGACATCCCACGGGGGTTAGAGCAATTGGTAAGGAGTAATTGAGGTGAGAAGTTGTAAATGGAAGGTCATGAGTTCAAATCCCCTATGGGTACTAGATTAAAAAAAAGATACTAAAGCATGACTAAATTAATTCTTACCCAATTTGTTTTAGGTCACATGTTATATTGACATGACAAAACACTACTATGTATGGTTGCCATCAACATTCTTGATGTTATCTATGTTAGAATAATCAACCCATAGTTACCCATATTTGACATTAATTAAATCATTTTTGTCTTATTCCTAGATTCCTAGATTCCATCTCTATGCTAGTTGACTTCTACATGTTCCTAGAAGTCAATACTTGCTAAACTAGGTCATGGAGTGCTTTGGAATCATCCTAGAAACATATTTAGCACATCTGCTTTATTCCTAGTTCCTTAAAGTGCATATCTACTTTTTTCTAAAAGCTGCCTTGCTTTACAACAGTTTTAAGGCATAAAGGAAAAGCTAGTCTAGGGGAACTTGCCTTGTTTTTTGACCACATCATCATCCTTCCTTTTATCCATACAAAAGCATGAATGAGTTGTCTTTCCACCACTTATTAGCTTTCCCACTTGCTTTAGCTAATTCGTTAGGATCTTAATGGATTTGGAAAGTCCTTTTTGAACCTATGGGGGATTTGACTTGTTTTAGGAAGCCTGCCTTTTTACCAATTAGAATAGAAACCTAGTGCTTTCAAATATCTCATGTAATTATATATTTGAGCAGCCTATTACTTCATATGGTTGGCTAATGTACACTTATTCAGTACAAGATTAAGTTATGCTCCAATTTCAGTCTCCTTTTGTGTGAATTTTGCATGTTTGATTAGCAATTTTGTGAGTGTAATTGATCTATCTCTTGGGTTCAATTTCCACATGGTATTAGAGCCTTTTTAGATTGATTTCTATCCTTCCAAATTTTTATTGTAGTTTCGACATCACTGACTGGGAGTGCATTCTGCTGACTGAAGGGCACAAGAGCTGAGATATGGACCAATCTCAAAGGATCATCTTGACTCCATTCAATTTCTTCGAATGGAAAGATGAGATGGAGATATTGTTGAGAGAGAATGGTATCTACATGGTTACTATGGCTACTGAGGTAGATCCCAATGCAGCTGCAGAGAAAATCAAATGGCACAACAGGAGGGATGAGGCCTATGGTCTTTTGTGTTTGAGTATTTCATGAGACCTCCTCTTTCATCTTGATTCATTGACATATCCTAATGAGGTGTGGGAGAATCTTGAAGAGATTTTTGGAAAGATAGATGAGATGAGAGGACATCAAATCAAGAATGAATTGATCTCCTTGAATCCCAGTAGCTTCGAATCATTGCAACTCTATTTTACCAAGTTTGAGGCCCTTGTTTTGTAGTTAAAACAATGTGGGATTGAAAAGAAGGAGGAGCAACTAGTTTTCACCATTCTCTCAAAGCTTGGTCCTGACTATTTAGTGTTTGTTTCTCCCTTCTATGCCACTAAATTGACAGCTCGAAACTGGAATATGCCTAAGCTTGTTGAGTTCATGGAATCCCTCACTCAGGAGCAAGATAAATTGGTGATGATGGACACCATCAAACCTTCCAAAGACCAAGATTTGGTTGCTGGAGATTCGAAGGTGGATTCAAAAAGCAAGAAAAAATCTAAAAATCCACCTGAGCAAAAGAGAGACAAGGCAAAGTCTCAAGAGGAGTCCTTAGGCTCCAAGAAGAACCCCCACAAGAAGAAGAACAAAGGAGAAATGAGAAAGTATACATACTGCAGTAAGGTCTATCATCCTGAGAGCTCTTGTATGAAAAAGCAGATAGACATGTTGACCCAACTCCTGGAGAATAACAACATCTCCCTTCCCGATTGCTCAAAGAAGAGGGAAGGAGGATCAAATTGAGAAGACAAGGAGAGAGTACATGCCTTGGTTGCTGGCACCTCAAGGTCACCTAGCTTCATCATTCATTTTGGAGTTTCCAGACATATGGTTTCGACAAGGGAGATATTTTCCTCTCTTGACATGTCGAAAGGTTCACCAATAGTTTTGGGAGATAACTCTCTGACCGATAGTATGGGAAAGGGTAGGATTGATATTGACCATGGTAATTTCAATGATGTGTTGTATGTTCCAGGTATTGCCTCTAATCTCTTGTCAGTGTATCAGATGACTCACACTGGGTCTCCAAAGAAAGTCATCTTCTCCCCCAATGAAGTTGAAATCACTGAGATTTCGAATGGTAAAGTCATAGCAAAAGGTATTGTTGATCACACTTTGAAGGAATACAAGTTTTCCCATTTTCTACCCTACTCAAACCCCTATGCTCTTCTTAATCATGCTACTGAAGCAAGCAAGATTTGACATGAAATATTTGGCCATTTTAACTACAAGTATCTTTCTAATTTGAGTGACAAAGACATGGTCATAGGGTTACCAAAGATCAAGTTTTCTAAGGGAGTCTGTCAAGGTTGTATCCTAGGAAAACACCCAGAGCACAAGTATGAGAGACCTAGTCATGAGAGTACCTCTCCACCTCTTGAGTTGATCCACAGTGACATTGCTGGTCCATTTCCTAATATGTCCATGATTCAAGCCAAATATGCACTCACCTTCATAGATGACTTTTCCAGGTTTTATTGTGTTCACTTCCTAAAGCATAAGTATGAAGTTTTTGACCTCTTCAAAGTCTTTAGAGCCTTGGTTGAAAACTAGTATGGGAGGAAACTCAAGATCCTCAGATCTAACAATGGTGGTGAATATGTCAAGTTTGAGTTCATCCAATATTGCAAAGATGCAGGTATCTAGATGCAACATTCTATTCCTTACACACCACAACAAAATGGTGTTGCTGAGAGAAAGAACAGATTACTGAAGGAGATGGCAACTTGCACGATGGAGGCTAAAACTTTGCCACCAAAGTTTTGGGCCGAGGCTATAAACTGTTCATCCTATATCCAGAATAGGGTTCCACATAAGTAGTTTGATGGTATGACTCCTTTCAAATCTTGGAGTGGGCACAAACCAGATGTGACCCATTTCAGGATTTTTGGCTCGAAGGCTTGGGCTAGGATTCCAACTGAAAAGAGGAAGGATTTGCAACCCCAAAGCCAAGAGTGCCTATTTTTTGGGTATTTTGAATATTCAAAAGGGTACAAGTTTATCAAATTGAGCACTAACAAAGCTTTCATTGAAATAAGTGTTCATTTCGAAGAAGAGCTTTTAGCAGCATTTGAAGTTGGAGAGTCCTCTTCACGACCACAACCATTGATTGTAAGTGAAGAGACTAATGCGTTAGTTGATTCTGATATGTCTGATAATGATAAATTAATTTTAGATCCTAACCTCCCTACAAGACCAAAGTGGGAAGCAAGGACCATTCATGCAGCTAGGGAACTAGCTGGAAATCCTAATGACAATAGGAGAACTAGATCTCAATTTGAGAGTGCCCTTTGTGTGAAAGATCCACTCTCTGCTGAGAAGTGTTATTTGATGATAGATTCTGATCCACAGACATATGAATATGTAACACATGATCCAAGATGGAAAACAACCATGAAGGAAGAATTCAGCTCGCTCCATAAGAACAACACATGGGAACGGGTTGATCTCCCCCCAGGGAGGAAGCTAGTGAAGTGTAAGTGGGTCTTTAAAACTAAGGTTGCTGCTGATTGTTCACCTTTGAAATATAAGGCAAGATTTGTATCCAAGGGATACTCTTAGGTACATGGTATTGACTACAACAAGACCTTTGCACCAGTGGCAAAGATGGACGCTATAAGGCTTGCTCTAGCCATTGCAACTTCGAAGCAACGGGAGGTACATCACATGGATGTAAAGTGTGTCTTTCTGAATGGAGATCTAAATGAAGAGATTTATATGTAGCAACTAGAAGGTTTTGTATCTAATCCATCTTTAGTGTGCAGGTTAAATAAATCATTGTATGGGCTCAAGCAAGCCCCCGGGGCTTGGTATGCCAAGATTGATGGCTTTCTGCTGTCACTGAGTTTTGTTTGATGCAAGTATGATCCTAATGTCTATTTGAAGCTGATTCATGGTTATTTAATGATTATTTTTCTCTATGTGGATGACCTACTGATTATAGGAGGTTCAAAGAAAGAGATTGCCTCCTTGAGCAATGAACCATGCCTTTTCTATGACAGATTTGGGATTGTTGAGGCAATTCTTGGGTCTTGAAATTGCTCAATACCAACATGGAATCAAGGTTCATCAGTCAAATTACACTTTAGATTTGCTCACCAAGTTCAGCATGAAATATTGCAAGCCAAGCAAGACTCCATCCCTTTCAGGAGTTAAGCTTGAAGAAACAGGTTCTTCTCCTATTGTAAATAATACATTGTATAGGCAGGTTATTGGGTGTTTTTACACATACTCAACCTGACTTATTTTATGCAGTTAGTGTGGCTTGAATATACATGGATCAGCCTCATGAGATCCATTGGAGAGCACCCAAGAGGATCCTAAACTTTGTTCAAGGAACAAGGACTCATGGGATTTTCTACAAAGCAAAATCTGACTTAGAGCTAGTTGGATTTACTAACAGTGATTGGGCAGGTGACAACACAGATCGAAAGTATACCTTAGGATATGTGTTCATGCTTGAAGAAGGACCAATCAATTGGTCAAGTAAGAAGCTGAGTGCCATAGCACTCTCATCTACAGAGGCAAAGTATAGAGGAGTTGTAAATGCAGCTACTTAATGTTTATGGTTGCAGGGGATACTTGGAGAATGTGGTTTCGAATCAGATTTTTCAACAGTCATCTATTGTGACAATAAAAGCATCATTTGAATCTCCATTGATCCAGTTCAAAGACAAATAACCAAGCACATTGAGATGCATATGCACTATATCAGGGAGCTTGTGCATGATGGTACCGTTGCTCTACTCTATTGCGCATCTTCAGAACAAGTAGCAGATATATTCACCAAAGTATTATGTGAGAAGAACTTCAATAATATCAAATCACTGCTGGGGATTACTGATCATGTGGTGAAGAATGATTGATACAAATATTTCCAAAATTTTGTTTCCTGTCCATGTTTAAGGGAGGATTTTCCCACTGGGTTTTTGCCTCTTTCCTTGGTTGTATGGACATGCAGTATGTAAAAGGGTGACTAAGCATTTTTGTTAGGCCCTATAATTTTCTGATATTTAATCATAATGTCAATATTAAGGGTGGGTTTTAGAATAATCAACCCATAGTTACCCATATTTGACATTAATTAAATCGTTTTTGTCTTATTCCCAGATTCCTAGATTCCCTCTCTATGCTAGTTGAATTCTACATGTTCCTAGAAGTCAATACTTACTAAAATGGGTCATGGAGTGCTTTGGAATCATCCTAGAAACATATTTAGCATGTCTACTTTATTCTTGGTTCCTTAAAGCGCATAGCTTCTTTTTCTAAAAGCTGCCTTGCTTTACAACAGTTTTAAGGCATAAAGGAAAAGCTAGTCTAGGGCAACATGCCTTGTTTTTTGACCACATCCTCCTCCTTCCTTTTCTCCATACAAAAGCATGAATGAGTTGTATTTCCACCACTTATTATCTTTCCCACTTGCTTTATCTAATTCGTGAGGATCTTCATGGATTTGGAAGTCCTTTTTGCACCTATGGGGGATTTGACTTGTTTTAGTACGCCTGCTTTTTGAACAATTCGAATAGCAACCTAGTGCTTTCGAATCTCTCATGTAATTATATATTTGAGCAGCCTATTACTTCATATGGTTTGCTAATCTACACTTATTCAATACAAGATTAAGTTATGCTCCAATTTCAATCTTCTTTTATGTGAATTTTGCATGTTTGATTAACAATTTTGTGAGTGTAATCAATCTATCTCTTGGGGTTCAATTTCCACAATATAATCAACTGATGCCTCATGGGAACTCACATGATCCCTTCATTGACCCTTTGACAATAATTCTCGTGCCATTATCATTTTTACAAGGTTTTCTATCATAAGTAGATTTATCATCAACCTCTTCAACCATATCCTCAACCATCCTTGGTTATACAAAAAATTATCCACCTGTGCAATGCTCATTGCATATAACAATAAACCACTATATGCTCATGCATATCTGTATGCGTTTTACCATAGAGTATTCATCTATACGTCCTTTAGTGAAAATGTGTTTCAATTATTTTACTCTCTTGTATTTATTACCAATCCCATGCCTTAACTATTCACACATAGTAACTTTCTCAATCTAGAGAAATATAATAGAAAATCGAGATAGGAGTCAAGGATTTCACCTTTGCAATTCCTTTGCATATATTGGGATTCCATAACATAAACAATCTACTCCATGGCCTTTTTTCGATTTAAACTATAATAATTAGTTGTGCTATTCTCACCAAAGTCACAATGAATAATTCACACACATAATCTATATACATGATATTTCAAATCCATACAATTATGTATCAAAACAAAATAGTGTTGTTAGGGTGATAAAACTCCCTCATTTATTTATATATCTTGCTGGTCACATGCATCATTTAATACTATAACCAATTCTTGGCATCTTCCAGCTTCCTTTAATTCCTTGACCTGTCTTTGCATTTTATTCTTTTTGAGATTTGTTGCTCCAATTACCTTTAGCATTTTCAACTAGTCACAACTTGGCATTTTCTTTCTTAGAGTTACCTTTAAATCTCATCCAACTTTGGTCTTCTTCTATATTCCATTTGGATAATTTTTTTGCCAAGATCTACTCTGAATGTTAGTAGTTGGTATTACCTACTAGGTGGTCCATGTTCAAGCATGGTCTGCTTAAGCCTTTACGACCCCTTTTTTTAGTATGCAAGGAATTATATTTTGCAACATTTATTACTTGATTGTTGTAATATCCCATATATTGATATTCTATTGTTTCACTATTCTAGGGTTACTTGTACTCTGAAAATGTGCAAGAATTTTGAATAAAAATTTGCATGCAAGATGTCGGGCTAATGGCCCTAAATTATAGCTGAACCAGGGCAAGATTTATAGGAAGAAGGTAAACACTTACCACTGATAATCAAGCTCGAGATGCTCCAGAGATAAGACCCATGCAAATAAAGCTGAGCTGGTGAAGTAATATTGCTTCCTTCTCGGTGTTACCACCCGACAACACGAAACCCTCTCCTCAGCTAAAGGTGACGTTTTTGGTGAAGGAGGTGCTTGATGGAGCTGAGAATTTGCTGGGATGTATATCTTCCTGTGCTGGATAGAATGACTGGAGCATGCATATATTCTGACCTCTCCAACCCTAGCGAATGTGATTACCAGTATGGTGCTCGCGGCCTCAACCTCCCGAAACTACTAATAACTGCTCTGGATGAGCAAACTAATGATTGATAGTAACTCAAGTCAGTAGAGTGAGCCTACTGACGAATATGAAGTTGGCATGTGGAAGATAGAATGGGATTCAAAGACCCAGCGATTACCTTTGGGGTTTTCCAACTAAATCTCCAGCCGCACACGTGAACCTACAAATAATCTTCGGGTGGATACTGAATCATTGGATATGGATGAATACGATGAATGTTGTTGATAAACCTAGATGGTCTATCCTGAAAGAGATTAGGGCAGATAATTGCACTCTCGAACCCTCGTTAGATGAAGATGTCATCTCCAACCCTAACTGTCGCGGCTGCACGATGTGGTGCTGCTCAATGCTCCAATCAATAACAATAATAATAGATATCTCCTTTAGTCCAATCATCCTTTTTAAATAGAGCCTCACGCGCTTTTAGGGTTTGCATGTCACTTTTAGGGTTTATGCTTCACTTTTGCATGCATGCAATTCTAATTTGATGTTGACTTTTAAGACTAAAGAAATAAGGCTTCTTTTATCCGACTGATGACTTTAATATTGAATGAATGTCTTGATATGTTCTAAGTAACAAATGTCCTTAGTAAATTCCCTCTTATGCAGTAGCCGCTCGAACCTATGGGAATTAAGTAGGTTAGTGGGTGTTTTGGTGCTTAATTAGAGGGGGACATTACAGTCCTTTCCGCTTGAAATTGCTTGTCCTCAAGCGACTGCAAACTAGGATGCCACTATACCTACTCTCTTTCCCATGTGGCATCCTCCATGGGTAATTATTTCCATTTTACCAAGTACTCTCGAATCACCCTGTTTTGAAGTTTCCTTTCTCGTACCTGTAGGATTCTCTTTGGAATCAATACCAATAGCCCTTCATCATCTAAGGGAGGCAACTCGGTGGATGGAGCAATGTGTTGTCCTACTATTTTCTTGAGGTTGGACACATGAAACATATTGTGAATTTTCCTCTCCTCTGGGAGTTCTAGTTCATAAGCCACCTCTCCAACCTTCCTAACTACCTTGTAAGGACCATAGAAGTGAGTTTTTAGTTTTTTCGCTCCTTTTTTCTTGAGGGAAGATTGCATGTAGGGTTGTAGCCGTAAATATACCAGATCTTCTACCTTAAAAATCCTTTAAATCTTGTGTTTGTCTACGTATAGCTTCTGCTAATTCTCTGCTACATGTAGATTCTCCTTCAAGAACTTGAGAATATCTTGAATATCCTGTACCCAGTCTTTGGCCTTGGGTGCTCTGTTGTCTTCAAAATCCAAGTCTGCAAAGTTCAGTGCCTCATAGCCATATAGAACCCTGAAAGGTGTCATTTTAATAGAAGTGTGGTGGGTAGTATTGTATTAGTACTCTCCTAAGTGTATCCATTTAATCCATGTCCTATGTTTCCCTGCTACATAGTTTCTTAAATACCCCTCAATCCACTTGTTGACAATCTCTGTCTGCCCGTTGCTCTGGGGATGATAACTTGTGCTTGTAGCAAGTTTTGTCCCTACCAATATGAATAGCTCCTGCCAGAAATAACTCATGAATTTACTGTCATGATCATTCACAATGGTTTTTGGAATCCCATCGAGTCTGAAAACATCTTTGAAAAATAACTCGGCTACTTGCGATGTTGAATAGTCGGAAGAGATAGCAAAGAAGTGAGAAAATTTGGTTAATCGATCTACCACTACATATAAGCAGTCTCGTCCATGTACCTTGGGTAACCCTATAATGAAGTCCATCGAGATGCTTTTCCATTTCTGCTCCGGTATCGATAATGGATGAAGTAACCCTGTCGGATGAGTATGTTCAATCTTGTTCTGCTAGTAGATGGTGCATTCCCGGATGTGCTATATTACCTCCCCCTTGAGGCCCTTTCATGAGAACCTCTCTTGAATCTACCTGTAGGTTTTCAAGAACCCCTGATTCCCTGATAATGGCGAGTCATGAGATGCTTGTATGAGTTTCCTCTTTAAAGCTGATTCCGGGACAAGGTATATCCTACCTTTGTAATATATGATGTCATCAATAATTCTATACTTGTCACACTTGATCTCTCCATCTAATAACTCATAAGAAAATTTGTTTTTGGAATATTCTACTAAGAGAAGAGACCTCCAGTCCGTGGATATACTCATGAGGGATAATGAAGCTGGTCATCTGGATAAGGCATCGACTACTACATTGTTCTTACCTTCACATACTCTATTTTAAAATCATAAGCCTGTACCTTGCTGACCCATTTTTGTTGGTGCTCATTTAATTCTTTCTGCTCCATGAAGTATTTGAGGCTATTATGATCTATCTTGATTTTGAATTTGCTTCCCACCAAATACTGTATGAATTTAGTTAGGGCATGTGATATGGTTAGCATCTCTTTGTCATATATGGAGTAGTGGTGCTCATAGTCTTTCAATTTCCATCTTTCAAATGCAATCAAGTGGTCATTTTGCATCAGTACTGCCCCCATTCCTTCTCCTAAAGCATCACATTCCACTATGAATGGCTGTGAGAAATTTGGTAGTGCCAAAACTGGGCAAGAACTCATGATGGTTTTCATTTCCTCAAAGGTTTGTTGTGCCAATTCTATCCATGTAAATGCTCCTTTCTTTGTGAGATTGGTGAGTGGCGACGAATTGAGAGAATCCCTTAACGTGCCTCCTGCAATATATGCAAAGGCCTAAAAAGAACTTAAGTTCACTAACTGTCTTTAGCGTAGGACAATACTGGATAGCTCTAATATTCTCCATATGAACCTGTACCCCTTTTGCATTGATTATGTGTCCTAGATACAACATCTACTTCATGCCAAATTCACACTTAGACATCTTTGCATAAAATGAGTGCTCTTCTAGAATTCTTAATACCTCATCTAACTGATGCAGATGTTCTTCCCAAGTTTTGCTATAAATTAAAATATAATCAAAGAATACTAGCAAATACTTTTGTAAATAAGCCCTGAAAGTGTGGTTCATGCAAGAATGGAAGGTGGCTGGAGCATTGGTGAGTCCAAAAGTCATGAATAAGAACTCATAGTGACAACAAAAAGTTGTCTTGGAAATGTCTTGATCCCTTACTCGGATATGATGGTACCCTGATTGAAGATCGATCTTTGAAAAATATTTGGCACCTCGTAGCTCGTCCATTAGTTCATCAATCATAGGGATGGGATACCTATTTTTTATGATATTTTTGTTGAGTGCTCTATAATCAATACACATTCGTAATGTGCCATCCTTCTTTTTAACTAAGACCATTGATGATGCAAATGGACTAGAACTCGGCCGAATTTATCCTAGTTATAGTGATTCCTTGATCGTATTCTTGATCTCATCCTTGTATCTCTTGGGATGTGTATATGGAGTGCTTATGATTGCCTATGCCCCCTCCTCCAACTAAATAATATGCTCAAAACCCCTATATGGTGGTCTACCTACTGGAAGATCCTGAAATACCTTCTCATGGTTCTGCAATAGTGCTTGAATATCTGTTGGATGTTGGGTGTTGTTCTCTAGAGGTTTTCTAAAAGTGACCAAGCACCCTGCTAACCATTCTATGTCACCTTGTCTGAGTACAACATCCATTCTCTATGATAATTCCAGTTTTGGGGGATAAGTATTCATGCCCCTCAAAACTACCCATTTTCCATCCAGTCCCTGGAATTCCATTTCCATTGCCCTGTCATTTGTAGTATATTTTCGTATTGAATAGAGCCATTGGAAAGCTAATACTACATTTGTATCAACCACATTTACCACATAGAATGAGTCTGTCATCTGGTAGTTTCCTAATGTGACATTCAGTTTGGGAATCCAATAGTTGCACTCCATGCTAGTATTTCCTTCTACTGCTATAGTGAATCCCTCAAACTTCTATGTCAGAATACCCCGCTTAGCCACCCATGATGGATCAATGAAATTGTGGATTGCTCCCCCATCAATAAACACTCCTACCTTGTGGTCCTGTACTACTCCTCTGACCTTGAGAGTATGAAACCTAGGTAGTCAGGATAATAAAGCAATAACTCCATCTGGTGCATCTCCCTGGAGTGACTCCTCCTTTGCTACCCGCAATTCCTCTATTGTTTCCTACTCGGATTCTTCCATGTCACTATATGAATAGACCTCAATATAAAGGGCCTTGGACTTCCCTGAGCACATGTGGCCTGGAACCCAAGCTTCCTGACAAGTGAAACATAATTGTTTCCTTCTCAGATCTTTCCTTGTGTCATCATCCAACCAATTTTTCCTTGGCTCTTCCTGTTGAAAAGGTTTTTAGTCTTTGTCTTTTACCGGGAAGTTTGTCTTAAGTGGAAACCTGTTCTTCGGAACGGAATCTTGTAAATATCTAGCTCGGTTGATTGCATCCTGGAGAGTAGATGGTTTGTAGGCTTTCACCCACCCCCGTAAAGGTTCTGTCAAGGCCTATGAAAACAACATAATCAACCTGCTCTCCGACACATATGTCACCATAACAATGACTCTCTGAAACTCTGAGATCAAGGCATCGGCACTAACTGTCTGTTTGAGTTGTGCCAACTCTCTAAAGTGTATCTCCAGGTTCTTCTTGTCAAACCGCTCCATGAGCTTCTGTGTGAACTCACTGTAGGAACTAATGGTGTTGTGACCCAATGTCACTATCCCGTGGTACCACCACTAATGAGATTCTTCGTCCAAGTGTAGTGTTTCCAATTTAATGGCATCCGACTCTGTCATGGGGTTGAGTTGGAAGTAAGTATCCAAATTCTGAACCCATATTCTCGTTGAACGACCGCGAGCCCCGTCAAAGTTTGGGATGGTCAATCTACCCAAGGTTTTCTGCAACTCGTAATTTTGATTAAACCCTCTATTGAAATTCCTGGGTTGGTTCCTACTTTTCATATCGTAGAAGTTTGAGAAAGACAATGATGCATGGAAGTCATCTCCCAAATCCATGTATTCCTGTAAATAGGATCCAAATGGTTCACTAGGTTCTACTAGCATGACTGGTCCTGCTACTGCATCTTCCAGGAAGTGAGGCATAGTACATCTGCTGGAAGGTTTGTTATATATGTGGGGTGTGTTTTGCATATTAGTGTATGCATTCTTCCCACTACTGCTTGTAGACCCTCTATCTACTGGTGAGAGAGGTATACTGCTATGACATAGTTTTGGTTTCGAAGCCAATCTGTTTATTGCATGCAATACTTCGTTTTTCCTTTTGGCTAGGTCATGCAGTGTGTTTACTAAGCTATGAAACTCCATCCTATCTTCCTCTTCTCATGTGTCTTTCCCTCTATCAGAGTGTATACTTGTTGGGTCCGTATATGAGTTGGTACCTTCTAACTGGATATCCTCAAATTCCCGCTCCTCAGTGTACCTACTCTTCCTTCTCCTATAGGTTACAAAAGTGTCTTCTTCTATATTCATTTACTTCTCATGTTCAAGCCCACAACTGGCAAGGAACATGCTCCGATACCACTGTAATATCCCAGATACCTATATTCTACTGTTTCATTATCCCAGGGCTTACTTGTACTCTCAAAATGTGCAAGAATACTCAATAAAAATTTGCATGCAAGATGTTGGACTGATGGCCCTAAATTATACTTGAACTAGGGCAAAGATTCATAGGAAGAAGGTAAACACTTGGCACTAATAATCAAGTTGAAGATGCTTAAGAGATAAGACACATGCAGATAAAGCTGAGTTGGTGAAGTAATATTGTTTCCTTCCCGGTGTTACCGCCCAGCAACACGAAACCCTCTCCTCAACTAAAGGTGACGTTTTTGGTGAAGGAGGTGCCAAATGGGGCTGAGAATTTGCAAGGATATAGATATTCCCATGCCAAATAGAATGACTGGAGCATGCAGAGATTCTGACCTCTCCAAGAGCCCTAGCAAATTGGTTTACCAGTATGGTGCTCAAGCCCTCAACCTACCGGAACTACTGATAACTGCTATGGATGAGCAAACTGATGGTTGATAGTCACTCAAGGTATTAGAGTGACGAAGCTAACATGCAGAAGATGGATTGGGATTTAGAGACCCAGTGAATACCTTGGGGTTTTATAGCTAAATCCCTAGCTGCACACGTGAAGCTACAAATAATCTTCCAGTGGATACTGAATCACTGGATATGGATGAATATGATGAATGTTGTTTATAAACTTGGATGGTCTATCCTGAAAGAGACTAGGGCAGATAGTTGCAATGTTGAACCCTCGTTAGTTGAAGACGTCGTCTCCAACCCCAACTGTCCCGGCTGCATGCTGTGTTGCTACTAAAAGCTCCAAATCAACAACAACAATAATAAATAGCTCCTTTAGTCCAATAATCCTTCTTAAATAGTGCCTCATGTGCTTTTAGGTTTGCATGTCACTTTTAGGGTTTATGCTTCACTTTTGCATGCATGCAATTCTAATTAGATGTTGACTTTTAAGCCTAAAGAAATAAGGCTTCTTTTATCTGGCTGATGACTTTAATACTAAATGAATGTCCCAATCTGTTCTAAGTACTAAATGTCCTCAGTCAATTCTCTCTTATGCAGTACCCGCTCGAACCTATGGGAATTAAGTAGGTTAGCGGGTGTTTTGGTGCTTAATTAGAGGGGGACATTACAATTACCTTCTTTAATACAATCAGCATACTGAAACAATAAAGATAACTCACAAATTCAATTAGAATGAAGTATATTCAACACATCATTTGTATGCAAATTATATTTATTAAAATATTTTTCATCAAGAAGATTCAATGAATCAAAATGAATCAAATTCAATTTCAATTGTCTCTTGTAGTAAACAATTCAAATATAATCAAGAGTTGACAAAATACTTAGTTTTTAATTCATTGACCATGGTCCCACACTTCTCATGGGCTTTCTTCCAATCCCTATATTCCCAATTGTTTTTCCATATAGTTGTGCAACTCAATAAAGTTACAAATCTCATTGGTTTCATTGTAATACTTGTTTATTAAAACATCTATAACATTTCAAAAAACATTTTTTATAATCATATCATGTCCAAAAAGATCATTTTCTTATTACATGTTCATTCGATTATTTCCAAACTCAGGTTTTTACCAACCTACCCAATCCAAGGTCTAATAACACAATGCCAATCAAATTGTGGTACTCTTCTACCTTTTTAATTAAAACTATTAACCAAGGCCATTTCTATGCATTAACTCAATATTGTCAAGGCAAGCCATTTCACATATCAATATCCTATCTTACATGAAGCATAAATCGAGACTAACACCATAAATTATCGTTTCAAAGATTTAACAACAGTTCTTACACCTTTAACTTAGTTTTATACCTTTCAATTGAGATTGACACCATAAATTATCATTTCAAAGATTTAACAACAGTTCTTACACCTTTAACTTAGTTTTATACCTTTCAATTTAATATAATAAATCATTTCTTCCACCCCACCCACCCCAAATAATTATGTTGAAATTTCATTGAAAGAAATAAATCAATTGTTTAAAAGCTTATTTGTTTTTATTTAATAATTTAAAGTTAATAATATTGTTACAAGTATATTTTTTTTCCATGCTTAGTTTCACAACTAAGTTGAATATTTTTTTTCTCACACATAACACATTAGCAACTCTAATAGGGACTTTGATCCAAAATCGTCTCCTTAGTTGTGTGTAGGCTCGGTTTATGCATTCAAGTAGTTATTGTTTTTAAGTCTTGGATTGGGGCATATAGTTTCCTTCGAAATATGCTCAATTACATCATGCAATAGGAAAGGGATATAGTAGGTAGGGAAATAAATTTGTTGACTATCTAGTGTTGTTATGCTGAGTAGGGAAATAAGTACCTTCATTTTGGTAGTGAATGCTTTTAGGGTTCTCTTTCCTTTCCTAGTTTTTTGATATTTTCAACGTCAATTTAGAACATTGATTATTATTTTTTACATTTGAATTATTTAAAGGTGAGGCAAGTAGTTTGGGAAGAAAAACCTATTTTTTTAATATTTATCAAATTTATTTAGTTTCCTCTTTTGAAATTTCATTTTCCAATTATCTTTATTTCATTTCCAACATTTTGTGTTTGTGAGTAGGTTACATTATTTGTGCACATACTTCACACCTTAATCATATGTTTGTTTCATGACATTCAACTTAGCCTCTTAAGATTAACAACTTAAATTATTAATTAATTCATTATGGTCACTTACATTCGAGACATAATTGTTGTTTTTAGGGTATTTTAAAATCTTTCTACATATTTTATCAAAACCTATTTATCAATGGGGCAAATTCTTAAGTGTCAAGGATAAGGTCAAGTTAGGTTTTTTAGTGGTGCCTTGCCAACTCTCTTAACTTACATTTTAACCCGTTTAATTGTCGAAGCTTCAACCCCTTGTATACATATGCGAATAGGTAGTTTAGTGGTCAATCATAGATTTGTACTAGGTGGCTTTCATGGCTTGAGGAGGCACATGAGGCAGATAATTGTTAGTTTTTAGAAGAATCCTCCAATTCCCTTCACTATTATTATGTCTTTCATACCTTCACTCGCTTCTTCAATGGGATTTATCACCATTTGTCGATGATCATTAGAAGGCCTAGTTATTACACATGATTTTAGTGGAAGGTCATTAGAGTCTTACGCTAGTGTCTCTTTCTTTTAGAGGATTGAAATTGTTACCTTGAAGCTTAATATCGTTTGTGATTTAATGAAACACGCTTGTAAAACATTTGTTGTGCCACTTGAGCACAAGTTTCAATTTAGACACTTTTTTCTTTGAGCACATTTTTTTATTAGACTTATTCTTTGACCTATCACTTCACCATTTAGAGAGGTTTAAATAGTGTAGAAAAATAACAAACCTTCATTTTATTAGGCATTCTCTTAGGCATCAAGGTCTCCCCTAATTGTCAAAATAAGTTCCTACTCTTTCTATTTGTATGGCACGTCAACTTAGATTACCTTCTAGTCCTCCTTCGAGTCCATCCACCTTGGCATCATTCTCGATGAACCCTTCCATATCAACCACTATTCTATCTACCTCATCAATTGTTTCAACATCCTCCATGGATGGAACTAACCAAAACCCATCCCTCCCATATGTGGCTAGATTGAATCTTCTATATTTGACCTATTTTATCAATGATACTATCCAACATGATGCCAATTGGTTTTCTATGCCAACCAATTAGCTTCCTTCTAACATTCCCAAGTTTTAAGAGCATGAGATCCGTCCAACTATTTTATGTATTTTCTTCTATGGTGTTCCTCCAATAGTATCATCGATGATGTTGTTAAGCTTAGGTTATTTCAATGCATCCTCACTAGAGTAGAAATGGAATGGTATATTCATCAACCAACTGATTCTCATACCACTTTTGAGTTTATAACTACCTTTTCTTACATTCTTTGAATTACCATAATGTCATGATGTGGGAGTTGATATTATCACTAGTTGTTGTTAGACTACAACCACTTATATTAGTGATCATATTCATTAGTGGTGATGAAGATGTATCTTTCCAAGGTTTAATCTATTTTGATTGGTTTTTGAAGTCACTTCTCCTTTTCATTGCCAAATATGTCACTAACACTATGCCTAAAATAGAATATGATTCCATCCTTAAGGCCCAACACTTTGACAATATTTATTCATAATCCTTGCTTTTTTCTCCACTACTACTAGCATGCATGGTAACCATTATGGTAGAGATAGTACTTCGTATGTATTTCCTTCGTATGGGTTTCCAACCATGCCACATACCAATATTAATGCTCCCTATGTTGGGTCATGTTCTTCTCATCTAGGTCCTAGCACCTCTTACTCATGTCCTCGTGTATCTCCACATGTGCATAACCATTCATGTAGTGGTTCTTCTAAATATCGTGGTACTAACACCTATTATGACGTCCCTCATTCAAATAATCCATATTATTGTTTTCTTGGTCCTTCACTAGGATCCTCAACCCCTCTATCTATATTACCTCAAATATCAAATCAATCTATTTTAACATATCCTCCCCAACAAGGTAAAGATTTTTTACAATGAAGCATGATCAATCCCTATAATTTTGTGCATAAGGGGAAGAAGAACAAAGGGAATAATAAGGCATAGAACTGAAACTAAGAGATTGGGGGCAACCCACACAATATTCCTACTAATGTTAAGGGAAACCCCAATGCCACAAATCAAAGCTAGGATCCTCTTAATTCAACTAAGAAAGGGAAGAATAAATAACTTACGACCAATAATTGATGCGCTAAATATGACATATATGGCCATTACACTTAGCATTTCCCTCATTTACTTGAGGTTCATCATTTGCAAGATGTGTCTACTAAGGCTAATACTAACCCTTTATAGGGCAAGGTGGCACCCAACCAAGTCACCCCACTGCTTCTAAATAGACACTATTGCAAAATTCTTTCCCATTGTAAGGGTCAATAGCCACTCATAAGATATCCCCACCTTCAAATTAACCAACTAGCTTTCCATTTCTTATTGTTCCCTCATTCTAAAACATTTACATGAAATATGTGCATATTAATCTTCACACTCATAGAAGATAGTATGGAATCCCTCATAATTTATCTTCACTAGAACGAGCCAATATTCCATGCTCCACTACTAGTCCCTTATGGATCACACAACCTAATGTTAACCCAATCCCTAAAGTACCAAAGGAACCTTTATGTCATACTGCTCATAATATACGTGTGAGTGTTTCTCATAATTGTATTATTTTGGACGACTTGGCTAAATCCCTCACCACTATGTCACCCCTTGAGCTCCTTCAAAATTGTGCATCATAATGAAAGTCATTACTATATGCTTTGGGTTCCATCGATAATTTAAATTCTAGGTTAATCATCTTTGATTTAGATAAAGAAAATCCTTTTCTTCCCTCATTGGTTGCATTTTATATTTCAGTTACCATGCAAAACCTTGTTATTCACCATTGCATTACTGATGAAGGTTGTCCACATGTGTCATGTTTACTATTGCGCGGAAGAATTTAGGATGTCTTGAGCTAGTTCCATCAATAAACACCCTCTATACCTATCATGGTCATCCTTCCCAACCTATAGAACTTTTACAAAATGTTTACATCAAATTAGCATGCAAGATGGTTATGATCAATATTGGACTTGTAGATGCCCCTCTCGACTACAATATTATCCTTGGTCGTAGTTATATGTTTTCCATGAAGACCATCACCTCATCATTTTTGGCATCATGATGTTCCCACGTAATATAAATATCACATCCTAAGATCAACATACAATTATAATCCAACACCATAGCCCGAACTAGAGAATGTCTTGCCTATGCTTAAGAGTAGTAATCTGCTCCCTCTTTCACTAAGGTTTGTTTTGGTGTCTTTAAAGAATCAACCTTTCTTGGCATATATCATAGCCCATAACGATAAGTTTCATCATCAAGGTAATCTTTGATGTGTACCATTACATCAAGGGTACCCTATTCTCAACCCTCAAATGAACTATTTGATTCACCACTTTCCATGTTTCATTAGAGACAAATCCATGTTTAGGATCTCCCATTTTGTAGATTCCTTTTCTATTCTCCAACTACTGTGGTTGGGAACCTTGTGATGGATAGGGTGAGTCTCCTTAGGATTACCTTGGTCATTCTAGTTTGGAACCCTAATACCAATAATCCACCTTCATGGTCTTCGACATTGCCTATCCATTTAGTCTTAACTCCTATACAAACATCAAGCGTTCCCTCGTTATCAACCTCATAGTCAATTAAGGAGATTTCCCCTTATACTAATACTGGAAAAAAAAAGTGGTAGCTAGGTGCAAGAACAAGAAGAGTTAAGGGCGCTATTACTTTGAGGCTAACTATGGTTTTTGTAACCACCATGCCTACTTGGCTTGTATCTCCTTATGATTTCTATGACATGATTTAGTGACCATACCAAACAAAGGCGAACCTTTTGCATGATAAACTTAAGGTTGTTATGAGACTAGAACTGACTAGTAGCTACGATGAGTAGAGCTTCTATCAATGACTTGTTAATATGGTTATGACTGACGATGACTGGTGTTTAGCTAATGCCTCTCCCGGAAGACCTCTCCTGACACACCCATGTGGAAGAGAGCTCTCCAGTAAACACACCATGCCACCCATAAGAATTTCCAATTGGGCCCTCTTGTCATTCTAAGAAGACAATTCAGTGGTTGCCCTATGTTCCCAGAGTTGTGAAATCTTATTCATGCACTTTTGGTATTTTTCAACGAATTTATCCTAGTCATGGAATTCATGCTCCCAAATTCATCCAAAGATGTCACACATAAATGCAACCCATCATTTTGTACCAACCATACTTGTGACTTATACCAAATATATGGTCATTATTCTCATCATTTTCTTAAAATCCCTCAATTTTTATATTCCTTGGATGTTGTTTGATAAATCTCTGCATTGTCTAATTACCATGTTGAGCCTAGTCAACTGGTGTTGCTAGCATTTAGTATAGATACCATGAATTATGTCAATATGAGCTACATATTTACTTCCATAAGATCCCTATCTCATAATGACCCTTCCTTTTCATCAAGTATGGACATTTATGTTTTGTCTGCCAATAATGAGTTCTTGACTTCACCATGGACTGAACCTCATTTGACATATTTTGTCTCCATGACCATGGGTGTTTCATATGTGAGCCCAACGTTACACACCTATGGTCTGAGTCAAGGTTCCAACATTGCTTGTAGTGTTCCTTAACCCTTAAAATTGAAACAAATACTAGGTATGCAAAGATTATAAATCTAGAAAACTAGATACAAGAGACAATCAAGATGAAATATGTGAAATATGTGCTTGTTTTATGATAATCAAAAGAAATAAAGCAATGTTCACTTACCTCTTAAGGTGAGGTGACCTTTCACTTAGAAAAGATCCAAATATAAAAATACTCGAAACACATTTTATAGCCTCCTAGTTCTTTATTGCACTAAGAGTAGTGAGGTGTGTACAACATAGTATGGGGTATATGTTGTAACATGTGACGTTATGTAACATGGCATTCCCATAAAAAACAAAGAAAAATACTAATGATGTTGGATTAAACAAAAAAAAATTATAATGATTTGATCTTAAACCTAGATATATCAAGAAGCGAGAGGGATCAAATAGCTCGAGGTGTAATTTTTTTTCTTAATGTGTAAAAAAATTAACATAAAAAAAATTTACACCTCAAGAAAAATTGTATCCCTCTCGATGCTTGATAGATCTGGGTTTAAGATGGATCTACGTTGCTATAGATTCTCAATAGAAAAACCTTAACTACTTCTAGTCCCCTCATTTATGAGTACCAACTACCTAGTGGGAATTATTTAATAAACATGACCCTTTTAACTATCCACTACTATTTAATGGGCCTTAAATAAGTCGACTGCATACGTTAATCATGTTGGGATGACCAAGTGGGAAAACACCCAATAATTAAACAAAGACAAATACATAAGAAATTAGATAAGCATGGGATGCTTATTTCTATTTAACATATGTACATATAAATACATTGAAATGACCCTTAGGTTCATATTCCCAAGGCATCTCTTGGAATCCTAATTACTATTAACTTTCACATTAGAATCTTGGAGTGAATGTGCACAATAATACCAAAATACAATAACAATTAACCCATACAGATTAATGTTTCCAACATTCCCCCCTTAATCTGAAGGGGTGTATATGAGTCCAAGAAAAGAGAGTTCAAAGAACTATAAGTCCAGATAGCTTCCAAAGGCTAAACATATCCAACTTGAAAATATGAATTTTCCAAGTAAGCTAGCAAAAGTTGAAGTCTTCTACTAAGTGGTGAAAATAAGGTGCTCTTTGAAATGGGTGGTTTTGTGATGACCACAAACCAAATGGTCAGCAGAATTTGATGTCTTCTACTAAATGGTGGTTCAAAGATGACCACAAACTCTGGAACTTGGAGATAACTATGGTTATGGTTCAACGATTCCCTCTAAAATGTGGCACTAACTATGGTTCTCGCTCGGTGGTTCCCTTTGGAACTTGGCTCCATGGATTAATGGTTCCTTTGGGAAAATGATGGTTTAAGGACCACCGCAAATTGATGTCTAGTAGAAGAAATAGGAGGCTGATCTATTATACTAAATGGGTAATTTTAGGAAAAGCACAAACCAAATCATGCTCAGTGGAACATGGCTCTAAATCTAGATTTGGAAACAATTTTGACTCTACCTATGTGGCTCTAGCTCAAGGCTCTGGAAACTACCTCAAGGTTTTAACTATGGTTATGGCTCTAGTTCAGGCTCCCTTATTTCATCCTGCTTGTTTTCTCTCGCTTATTTATGCTGATAAATAATCCCCCCTGTTAGGAACAAAGCGAGGAGTATAAAATCTCATGGTGGTTATGAGTGTCAAAACTAGACACAAAATACAACGATCTAATGAATTCTCTAGAGAATGAATCTCTTTTTATATCCTAGCTATAACTCTGAATATGGTAGTTGAATCTGCCTATGGCTCAGGATCGCTTGTTCTAGAAGTGAAGAAGGTTGTGACTAATTATTGTTAGATTGATAGGGATTCAAAACTTGAAGCCTGACTATTGATTCATGATATCCCCCCTATTAGGTACAAGGTGAGAAGCATGGAAATTTTCTCCTGCAAGTTGTGTCAGAACTCAAGAATGGGTTTTGCAATATGAATTGTATATGTTCTTGGTTGTTGTTGACCATTTCCAAGAATCGATCCTCCCATAGTGAATCTTCAATCTTCCAGGTTTCTTCAATGTCAAACATCAATTTAAAGAATGATTATGCTGCCCACAATGTTGACAAGGATGGATATCAAAGCACACTTCCATGTGGCTAATTCGCTGACAATGTTGGCATTGATGTTCAACTAGAACATGTGAAGTTGAATCATCTTAAATAAATTCAAAACTATGAAACTAGTTTGGTCTGGAATAATTTGGAATATGAAAGGTCACTTCCTTATCATATTCAATACTTGTTTTGTGTTTTTTTATCTTGAGTTCTTCCCGAGGTCTGATGATGGGTTTGGAAAGATTATCTTGAACATGATCATGAGTGACTTCATCTTCTGAAATCATTTCATTGACTTGGTCATGCAATGAAGGTTGTTAAGAATCATCATCATATTCAAACAAAGGGTTGTTTTGAACAAGAACTAGTTTAGAATTATGATTCCTTTGTTGTATATTACCATGTTGGAGAATGTCCAATTTTACTTTCGAATCCTGCAAATGAGTTAGAAAAGTTTGAAGAGTTTCTTTGTTGATTGTGCTTGAATCGTCAATAGAAATAAGTATTAGAGTGTTCAATACCTATAATATTTCTTCAATTTAAGCCATTTAAGTATTATTAAAAGACACAAATGAGTTTTTTGCAACTCCATTTTACTACAAGACTCAACAACTAAAATTTGGACTCAAAAGATGAAGGATGTCAAGTTCAACCAAGAATGCACCCAAGTACAATGCAATTCAACTTACTTCCAATTTGACACTTATAAGAGAATTGTTGCAAGTACTAGAAATACAATATAACTTACAAAAATTCATTGTTTACAAGTTACACCTTGATGCAAAATTTGGAGTTGAATTGAAGAAGGGATGCTTTACCTACAAATCCTTTGATTGTGATACTTTGATGCGGTGTCACAAACACTAAAACAAACATGCCTCTAAATGCACATCACATACTTGTGCATCAAGCTGCTTCTTGCAATGCAACTTCTTATCAGGTTCTGGATGTGAATTGCTCTTAAATAGATTTTTCACTCTCAAATGGATAATGAATGTAACCAGAAGGTATTATCAAACCCGTTATCAGAAACTTCACACAACAAACCAACTATGATCAAAATTATGTCTCGGCCTCTTTATTATTACCTCACCAACTATATTTGTTTCCCATCTTACATGACTTAAGAACATCTAAAGGCAAACTTCAAAAGTCACATAGTCACCAAGTGCCAAATTAACTCCCCATAGCAAGCGTTTCACTCAAAAGAATACAACACCATTATTAGTGTGATGTTACCAAAGCAATACTAACAAAGAAACACTATCTAACACACACCAACCATGAGCCAAGTGAACTCTAACAAGCATTAGCCAAGAGGTAACCCTCACATACGTAAAAACTATATCGTGGGTGTGAGTATGTAGGTATCAATGAGTAAGAAGTTTGTGCATACATAACTCAAACACGTAAATAACCTCTCAGATCTTTTTCACCTTAGAAATCATGGGTATCTTCTTCACTTACATGTTGGAGTCTTCACTCTCTCTTTGGAATCCATAGATCGAAGTCTTCGCATGTGTTCCCTCTTTGGAATCTAAAGGTTGGAATTTTCACCTGTGCTCTCTCTTTGGAATTCACTGGTTGGAGTCTTCACTCACAGGTGAGAGCCCATTCTTTCTCTTTGGAATTCACAACAACTCAACAATACCAATATCAATTCCAACGCAACAATAAAGAGATTAACACCACCCAAAACACTTTGTACTATGAACTCTTTAATGCAATAATGGGCCACGATGCGTGTTGTCAATGCAACAATGGGTCACTATGCGTGTATTCAATGCAACACAAGAAATCAATAATTATCTTGCTGCATAGGATTTAATGCAATGATGGCTGTGCAACAAGTGGTTGGATCTCAATCAACTTAAAATCCAACGGCCTACTGCACAACAGCCTTCACATTAAAACCTACACAGCAGGATCATTAATTTTCCTTGGGCATGCATAACTTACGAGACTTCAACGCATATCAACGATACCACCATTTTCAAACATTGCATGAGCAAGTAATTAATACATTGTACACCATGTCAACACTATCAATACTACCACTATGAACACTTCAACACATTCAACAATACTCTTCTCACAAGAGCACACAAGGAAGCTTGTGAGGTCTTCAATTATAAGCATACAACACTCTAACAATATTAGAGTGGCACATAAATTAAAAGTAGAGGGTAGAATTAATGCAGAGAGGGGAGCAAGAGATCGCACGATGAGGGAGCGGGAACTCACTACGCAGACATGAGGCCGCATGTGGGTGCACATCAATGGAGACAAAATAAATTAGGGTTAGGTTTAAGCAAATATTATGGACTTGTCCATGGGAAGACAGAGATATACCTACGTAGTCCAAGGAAGCTCGAGGTGAAGGTGAAGAATACTTTCAAGTGGCATGATCAATATAATTTTGCAAGGAAGTGGCGGGTTAAAAAAAATTTAGGATTTGTATATGGAGGCCAAGAGCAAATTGTGATTAAAGGGATGGAAATATTGTAGAAGAGAGATGAAGATATGTTGATGTGTCCACATATTAGATTCCCAAACACAATTGTTGCCCACGCAATATGAGGAGATGCAAGACATGGGGATAAAAAACACCCTCACAAATTAGGGTTTACAGTGGGTAAAAAATGAAAAGAACCATACCTCGGTTCAAATATGAAAGTTGACAGAACTAGGAGGTGTAGGAACAACATAATTGTAGAGAATATGCCAGAAAGAGGAGACATGGGGCAAGCAAAGACTAGAATGTAGCAGAAATCTAACAGGGAACAAGCCATGGCGCTCATAATCGCTCTAATACCACTCCTGGAATGCTCAAGTGGGAAGACAACCAATAATTAAACAAAGCCAAATACACAACAAAAAACAGATAAGCGTGAGATGCATATTTTTCATTAACATATATACAAATAAATATAATGAGATGACCGTTCCGTTCATATTCTCTAGGCATCTCTGGGACTCCTAATGACTATTCACATTCACATGTGACTCTTGGCTTGTTAACATTCACATGTGACTATTGGCTTGGATGTGCATAATAATACCAAAAGGAAATAATTATTAACCCATAAGGATTAATGTTTCCAACAAATCGACTAAATACTATATAGCCTAAGTAGGGAGGTTAGGTTAGGACCCTAACATGCCCTACCCCTTCAAGAGTAGCATTGTCCTCAAGGATGGAGGTGCGAATTGCTACAAAATCGTTGTGAGTTTCCATGTGGCATCTTCTGGTTGCATATCTTTCCACTAGATTGGTACTTCTTGGATTGTGCACTGGCACACTTGACACTCTTTGATATCCAATACTGTTTTTCCTATATCCAAATGGATCCTTCTTCATCAAGTACTAGTAATTTGATTTGCTCCTTACAATTAATCCCAATACCTTATTCAAACAATCCACATGAAAGGCTAAATGAATCTTGGATTTGGGTTGTAAGACCCAACTTATAGGCCAATTTTCCAATGCACTAGATGATCTTATAGTGTCCATAAGACATTGGTGCTAGCTTCTAGTGGATTTTATCTATGGGTGATGTTTGTTAATAGGGTTAAAGGAAAATAAACACCTAATCCCCTTCCACAAAAGAACGTTTTGAGCAACGCTGGTCAACTTGTTGTTTCACTCTATTTTAATTGATAACTAAATTATTCATAAGTGTGCAAAGAATGGCTTCTTCGGTGTGACGTGTTATCCATTGCATGAACCTTGGAGGTGCCCAGTAAATAGGAATCCTTTGACAAGGGATCTTGGCCATAAATAACTTCATATGGTGTCATTTTGTTAGTTACATGATAACTGGTAATATGCCACCATTTTGAAACTTCATTATGCCCATTGGCATGAATTTTTAGAAGAGAAGCATCACAATAGGAAACTAAGCACTTGTTGACCACTTTTGTCTTACCATTTGTTTGGGGATGATACACAATGATTATAATAAACTAGGTTCCCTAATGTTTAAGCCAATCATGCCAAAATATTCTAATGAATGTGGGGTCTCAATCCATTACAATGGAAAAGGGCATTCCATGTAACTTAAAAATATTTGATTTGTGAAGTTTTTGAAAACTAAGGAGAGGGTAAATGGGTATACTAAGGCACAAAATTGAGCATATTGGTACAAATGGTTGACTACCACCATGATAATTGATTTGTTACCTGCTCTTGGGAGTCCCACAATAAAATCCATACAGATGTCAGTCCATATATGTGTTGGGATCAATAAGGTTTGCAATGCCCTTGTCATCTTCACTATCTCACCCTTGTTTATTTGTCTTATTTCACAAACTACAATAAAATATTGCATGTCTATTTTCATTCCTTCCCAAAACAACAAATACTTATCTATTTCATAGGTTTTATGAAAGCTATAGTGACTTGGTGTAGGTGATGGATACAACTATGATAGAATTATTTACCAAAATAATGCTCCCTGTGTACCTTAGTGTACATTGCTACCCTCTTTGGATGAGTTGAGCTATAATGTCATTTATTAGGCATTCCTGACAAGCTTCCTCAAGCCAACCTAGAATGGGTAAGGATAAGAAAAAGAGTGACCCACTTTAGAAGTGCTCTAGTCATGCCCAACCAAAAGAAAGGCATTACTTCATGCACTTGGCACCGTCGACCCTTCAGACTCACACCTTGTGACTTTTGATCTCGAAAAAGGTGAACCGTGAATACCCTCATCAATTGCATTCTTAATTTAAATTACAGTTAAAAACATTATGATCCATTGATGCATTATCATTGAAGGTGCATCCACATGCGTAATGTCATCTAATGCCTGGAAAAGATTGGGCTCACCCAAGTTAGTTTCCTCATTTATCGCACTTTGTGCAAATGATGGGAGACCATCAAAACCAAGGGGATTGTACCAAAATGTTCCCATTGAGCTAGGGGGCAAGATGGTAATGATTGATATTGAGGTAGTTGATGCACAACTCAACTATAATATCCTTTTGGGTCGTGGTTATATGTATGACATGAAGGTGATTGCCTCTTCAGTATTCCACATCATGATGTTTCCCTTTAACAAGAAGATAGTCACCCTTGACTAGCTCAAGTACTATGGCCTTCATTCCAACACCAACCCCAAAAAAATCCTACCCATTATAGGAAAAGTAAATCAATCCCCTTACATTGATATACGCCAGGGTGTGTACAAAGATTCTAACTTGCTAGGGGCACACTCAGGGCCTCCTCCTAAAATCCATACATCAACGAATGACCTTATGTGCACTATTTTCACCTCCAAAAATATGTCTCCAACCGTATCGACATCAACATCAAATACTTTAATAAGTCATGGCATTGATCAAACATTGAGTTTGTTAGTGCATCCCATCTTTCAAATACCATTCTTGTACCCCCCACATGAGTGCAAGGGATCACACTAGTCATGGCTCAACTAACTCTACCTGGGCTTACTTTGGGAATACCTTTGTGGTACCTTACACCACCTTACCAAGGGATGGCCTTAAAACCAGTGTCCCACTATGAGTTTGTCCCATTCAGGCCAATTATCCCATCTATCCCACACACTGAGCCAACGACACTTGTAACCCTACCCTGAATGCCTGTCGCTAAACCCAACAAAGGGGGAATTGCACAACCCAAGTTGAAAGAACCCATCTCGATCAACCCTCTTCCTAAACCACTATCAGTATTTTCTAGGCCTAACATTAATGACATCAATCAAATTATGTTGAAATCCCCAATAATGAAAACCACTACTCCCACAGTAAGGGTTATCCAACAATGTGCCTTACGCGGGAAACAAGGCCATGCAAAAAAAATGTGCTAGCACTTTGGAATTTACTTAATACCCTTGTTAGTGTGACCCATGCAACACCTACTAAAACAAGGGGCACACCTTCAACCTTATATTCTACCAACATGACAACAAAGTCCAAGTCCTTACATAATAATCATCCATGTTCACTTTGCTTTCAATTTGGGCATTATACACGCCATCGTCCCAACCTCCCTTGATTTCAATATGCCTTGGCTACCATCCGCCTCACCCACTCCTTAGTTGAGAGTCCTTCACCTCAATGGGAAGAAATGGCTTCCAACAATGTTGTCAATACAGCAATGGCCACACCAATAGTGTTCAAATCAGAAACACTTAAATTAGAAGAATCACATCGATACCTCCCCAACAAAATGTTTCCTCCTAGGTGTATTTAGATTCTGGTACACTTTCTTAATCAGTCCTATGTCGCTCACCCATGTAGATCATGTAGGTTGTTGAAACACCATTCATTTAAGTGTCCTTTGTTGGGCACATTACAAACAATTCATTCTAAACAAAAGAGACTATCATATAACCTCACCCCTTTGGAAGTAACCCTTCCCACGATATTCTAGGAAGAGGACAACGCTACCAATGACGGTGAGTATGTAGACATACCAGTTGTCTCTTTTACACTCAACGATGATGACCCCCCATTATCATTTGCTGAGAACAATCTTGGATCACTAAAGACGCCGGAGGAAGCCTACACAACCCTCTTGTCCTACCCCAAGAGGAAATCCCCCCCCACACAAAGTCCCATCCATTTCGTGGACATCCTTTACATTGAATCGTTATCCCACTAGATGGGTGCAAGTGTTGCTTACGTTGAACCAACTCAAGTGGGTGATCCAATACCTTATACCGACACAAATAGTTCAATTGATAAAAGGTATGAAGATTCCTTCTATTTAGATGAAGACATTATAGAATAATATTTCTTCTCTATAGATGAAGAAATAATGGAGTTCATGCATTTAGATGAGCCCCCATGGGACAACCTCCATCATAGGCCATCCTTCATCCCTACCAATTTCAAATCAATCACTTTGGTCGCCCAATAGTACACCATTGAATCAAAAGAATTCTTACCTCCTAATCACGTTGATTAGTTCAATAACCCCATCATGACCCCATATTCCTTTGAATAGGTAAATCTAGCCAATATTTCGCCCATGATTTAGGTAAACATTTCCATCACATTAGGACTAACTGAAAACATCTCAATTGGTGTGTCATGCTCACCACAAGAAGTCATCAATTTCATGTCTCTCTTAAGGAATATCAAGATGTCTTCACATGGTCGTATACATAAATGCTTGGCTTAGACCCTTCAATTGTTGAACATCATATTGACACTTGGAAAAACGCACTCCCGATCACACATAAATAAATACTTGTTCACTATCCTCAAGCTAATGGACAAGTCAAAGCTGTGAACACAGTTATCACAACCATGCTTCAACACACAATGAATAAGAAAAAAATCCAATTGGCACCAATCATGTTATTTATAGCTTTATGAGCATATCAAACCTCACTTAAAACTACCATATGATTTACCTCGTTCAACCTTGTATACAAATAGAAGTAATATTACCTATTGAGTGCTAGATACCTACGCTCAATCAACTATGGATTTATTACATGATACCCTAGCTATTGAGAAATGGTTGTTTACTTTGGAACACCTTGATGAAGAAATAAAGGACTCGCTACAACCAAACAAAGCCATGAATATTCACTCCAAAGCACACTATGACCACTAAGTCTGGCCTTGTACCTTTAGAGAGGGGGAATTTGTCCTAGTTTTCAATGCCAAAAAGGACACCAAACCTGGATTGGGTAAATTTGTATCTAAATGGTCAAGTCCCTATGTCATAAAGCAATTCCTATCCAAAGGGGCATATATCTTAACAGATTCAGAAGGAATAACCCTCAATAGCCTTGTCAATGGGTTGTACCTAAAACACTTATTTCCATAATGCCATGCGTACATCACATGTGCACTATGTTTATGGTTATTATTTTTGCATTATCAATACCTTTGTCATGTTCTTTATTACACTTGGGAAACTGCATCATGCGTGTAGGAAAATGACCAAGACATTGATATTCCAACCCTTCCAGTAATGACATGCGACCTGCATCGCACGTATCATCTTGAAACTGGCATATAGGCAACATTTTTCCTCTGTTTACATTGCATTTACCGATACTCCTATTGATAACCACAGGGTCCTACGTCCTAATAATAATGTGCCATCAACATCATCACTAAGAATATCACGTTTCTTCCATGTGTGCGCACACCATTTCAACCCCCATCATAGTTTGACACCCATGATGTCGAACCCTCACAATTCCGAGGAATTTGATCCAATTTGAAATGATCAACCAATAATTCAACATTTCATACTTGCACATTTACACCCCCACCTCCAGCAATTGATGCCATCAAATTCATCGACCCATGTTATGATCAAGACTCATAATTAACCACTCATACCTCCATGAGTAATATACCATCTGCAGTCTTCCCCATATCATCACCCTCACAAAGACAAAAATGCCCCCCCACCCTTTGAAGAAACCAATTCTATTTAGTTATCCCTACAGGAATAATCTGCATGGAATTGATTCATGGGGCACTTGCCTTCACATTTGCAAACAAACCTCACCTTATCATGGTAACAGTTTCCCAACCTATTCAAATGGCATGGGAACTCCATTTACCATCAAATCGATTCCTCAATTCACCCAAAACTGCAAGAATCTCACCCATCATCAAATTTGTCCCCCAACACATTCAAGACCACGAGAACCCCACCAATTATTCTTTATGTACAAATAGTTCCTCGTTCCACACAAAACTATGGGAACTCTTTATTGTTTTGGCAGCAACCCCTGTCACCTTTGATCAATGTAGTTGAGTCTCGATATTCCCAACATTGCCAATTTTTTCAATCGACCTTACCCTTAGTATCGTGTCTCACACAAAACCCTTCATCTACACTTTGTGCCTCTATTCTGAAGCATGCTATTTCCACTTACTCCCCAAATTTTACATCGATCAAAGGAATTTATGAGCCCCACACTTATCAACTAGTCTTGTGTTAGGTCTATCAGTCATGTAGTTGGTTACAAAATGATCTTTGTTCTCAAGATAAGACTCTCATATTATCATGAACTTTAGCTTTCATCAACATCAAATCACCACATTATGAGAGTTGAAGTAGTTACAATTGTACTTTGGGGTTCCTTTCAATCAATATAAGGGATCATCTCTAACTAAGGAGGGAGAGTCATTAGTGCTCCCTAGCTTAGTGCTCTTCCTTATGCTTGATGTCAAAACATCTATTGCATTATGGGGAGTCATACGTTTCAAAGGTAGTAGTGTTCACATTTGAAAATCATGATAGCAACACATCTGGTGCAATGAGGTGCCCCATTTGGAAACTTCATCAGTATTCTAGTCAGTCACCCCAGTGGGCTTCTCATGACCTTCAGCAGTTCCAATTCTTCGACACCAGTGACATCATTTCTAGGTTAATATACTCTTACATGGATTGAATCCACCTTTGTACATGCACTAGGAGTATCATGAGTTGACCCATCGATATTATCTTATTGTAGTCATCTTGACACATTTTCACAAGCATGAGTATTCCTGCCTCATTTGTATAAAACACCATTTTTTGTTACAACTTCACTGGTTTTTACCAGCAATATTCCCCCATGGGAGAAAATTTCCATCCACACGTGCTTCAAATATTACAAGAAAAATATAGGATAAAAGAAATGATGATGCATTGTGAGCCCTACAGTACCCTTTGAACCTCATACATCAGGGATCATCTATTAATACTTAAATCTCGCACACATGCGGTATTTAAGCTAATCTTATAGTAAGGCGTCAAAAACATATAACATGCAACCCACCAAATCCATAAAGTAGTATGAATACAGAAATGCTAAAGAATAATCAAAAGAAGAGGTCATGTAGCTAAATCCCCATTCACCTGCACTATAGCGCGGGTTATCAGTTCTATGTCTGCGCTAGCCTAACATAGATTTTCCTTCTAAACACGTATGAATTTCAAAAGGGTGGGATCTCAACTACCGATCGTGCATTAAAGGCTCATGAAATCTCCTTCATCAACAAAAAAATTGAACTTGTCTCTTCATACGATGGGGGAACATTGAATAGGCCATTTTGTGTACCTTGGAGCTAGTTCATGAGGTGATGGGGTTCACAATTGGATCTAGATGTTTCTTGGACACCTCTTAGCCTATCAAAAGGAATCCATGGGCATACATCTAAGAAGGGAAAATAAAAGTAAGGTTACGACGTTGGAATTGTATTAAGGCTTCCTCACAGCTCACCTCTTCCTCTGACTATTGGAATTCTCGAAGCTCCCTTTCCACCTTCCTCCAAGGGGAAAGTGTTTCCTCTCAATGTTCTTCAATCTATTCAACATTTAGTGTGGAAATAAAGGACCTTCCTAAGGGATATTGTTTCCTTCCCTTAAACCCCTCATCTGCTAGGTGACACTACATGTAACAAGCTTTCCCATTGGGCAATCTAAATTGGTTCTAACATATTCTTATTGTTATGGTTTGCATATCTTCAACTTCTTTGTTTTTATTTTGTTTTGTTTACTAATAGGAGCTTTCAGGATAAATTTTGAGTCAAACCTTTTGCTTCAATATTGGGCCTTGTTGACAACCTCAAAGGCTTTCACCCCCCAACGTGGGAAGGGCTACACACCTTTGTCCAAATTTTCCCACAACAATCCATCCTTCTCAAATTTCCTAGATAAAGCATCACCTACCACATTTTATTTAACCTCTTATATTTAATCTCATAATAATATCCTATTATCTTACTAACCCACTTAGTCTTCTCTAGTGATGACAACATTTGTTTTAGGAAATACTTTAGAATATGATGGTTGATATTGATCTAGAAACACTTCCCTATGAGATATGGGCGTTAGGTCTTAATTGCATGAAGGATGGCCATTATCGCTTTCTAATATGTGGATTTCCCCAAATAGTGATCACACAAATGGTTATTGGTGAATGCAAAGCTGTGCTCTTCTTCCATCGAGACCACTACAAGACCTCGGTTTGAGGCATCACATTCCAAGACAAAAGTCTTAGTAAAATATGCCACCACTAATATTGAAGTAGTTCACATGGAATCCTTTAAATTTGAGAAGGCCTACTTAGTTACCTCGATCAATACAAAGGAATTCTTTTTTATTAGTTAAGAGAGTATCGATTTTTCCATAATTTTTCACAAACTTCCTATACTAGCATGCAGTACTTAAGAATCCACATAAGCTATTTAGGGTCTTGGATAAGACCAATCTTGCATAGTCAGTTCTCTCTTGGGATCAACTCATACTCCAACATAACTTACAATGCGACCCAAGTATTAAACCTCCGAATCCCAAAAATCACATTTGGAATGTTTCGGGAATAACTATTACTCCTGTAATAGTTATAAGACTCTATCGATATGATCTATGTGAGATTCCCATGTTTTTTTCTAGATCAAGATATCATCACATAATACCAACACAAAATTGCATATGAAGGGTCAAAAACTCTTGTTTATGAGGCTTTGGAAGGTGGATGGAGCATTGCGAAGGTCCAATGGCATCACTAAAAACTCATAATGGCCTTCATGTGCATGTAAAGTTGTTTTAGGGATTTGTGCATCTTTCATTGTTATTTGGTGGTTTGTAGAATGAATGTTAGGTTTAGTGAAAAACTTGGATCCATGAAGTTCATCAAGAAGTCATAAATAACTGGGATGGACAATTTTTCCTTGATGGTCAAATTACTTAGAGCTTGAAAATCAAGACATATTTTAGAATTCCCTTCCTTCTTTAAAACCATGACGATGAGTGATGAGTAAGGGCTAGTATTGGTACATATGACTCTTTCCTCCAACAATTCCTTAACTATATTTTCTATTTCATTCTTCTATGCAAAAGGGTTCCTATAGGGATGTGGATTGGGTGGTTGGATACCTAGAATGAGGGCAATACCATGGTCATGCTTCCTACATGAAGGAAGTAAACTTTGAAGTGTTGCAAATACCTGTGGATGTTTAGAGATGATCAACTAAAAATCAGGACGAATCTCCTATGAGAGTGCGTCCACTACTTATATGGCATTAAGCTACACAATAATGCTTGAGTGGCCTTTCTTCAATAACTTCTCCGTACTGTGAGAGGTGATAATTTAAAGGGAGTGATATGTAATCCCGTCAAGGTTACGTTTCTACCCCTCGTTAGTGAAGCTCATGTACAAATCCTTGAAATCTATGGTAATAGGTCCCAAAATGCATAACCATTCCGCCTCAAGAAATACACCACAACAACCCATTTCAATATAAAAGAAGTGATTTTTCAAATGATACTCATCCTTTTGAAGTTTCACATTTTCATAGCGGCCACCACATTTTATCATACAACCATTGGCTATTGTAATTTGAAAATTTGATATGGCACATACGTAACAATGGATTTCTCTATATACTTTCCTATTAATGAAATTGTGGGTGTTTTCATTGGCAATAAAAAAATCACTTGTAGTGCTTGATGCAACGAATCAACTTCAAAGTTTGGAGTGCTAAAAAACTTGATAAGGCATGTAGAGAAATTTGGGTTTCCTCACAAGGTGCTTGCAAGGTGGTTTCTTCATTCGTGGTAAAGGATGTATCTTCCACCCATAATTCATGAACGCAATAAATTAGGATGTCTTCCAAGTGGTCTTATGGGGATACATCCATATGAAATCATTCATGCTATTTACATTTTTTCCCTTTAAAATACCACTGTTTACGATTATAGCAAAGTATGAGGCATTGGCACTTAATCATCTCTTCCTAGAACAAATTTTGGATTCTCAAGAACTAAGAGGTGGAGGATTTGGTGGTAGTTGTAGAAGGAGGGATAATGTCAATAAGGTATGCAGGTATTTTATTATGGGCATTTATCACCACATTGTTATCTATCTCACAAGATTCCAACCAAGTAGTTGGGAATTTCACCATGACTTGTGCTTTAATTACTTCCTTAAGACCATTGCTAAACCATTTTCCAAAAAAGAAATTAGACATGCCCTATATGCAGATTTACAATTACTCAAAGGCTATGATAAAGTATATAACTATGTATATTTGGTATAATTATTTTAGTCGCCCCAGATAGTGAGTGTCTTATTAAAAAATAGCATAAATGGATTTCACCAAATGGCTCTAAGAAATGTAACAACCATGATATTTTTTTGTAACATTCCACCATTTCTACCTTTGTAGATCCAAATATAAAACCCCAATTTGAAGCTTCTTTAGGTCATTAATAAGTCCACGAAGAGAGAAATAGTGTTCCGTTTGGGCAGTCCAACCTAAGGAATTAGAACAATTGAATTTGTTCATAGACACCTTCGGAAAGCAATGCCACAAATTTTGATCTTGAAAAGGTGGGCAATGGGTATCTAGAAGGAGCATGGGAGTGGCATGCTCTTATTTTATTGAAGTTTCCCCCTTGGTTGGATTGATGTGTGGATCTAGCACCTTGATACCCAAGTAGGAACATATATATACCAACATGTTATGCAACATCATACCTTGGTTTTCAACCTTTACAAATATATCTTTGACTAAATAATCAAGGTTAGAAACCTTGAATTCAAGTTATTGGTGCTTATTTTGTAGGCCACGGGTTTGGTTCTCCATGGCTAACATGTTCTAAGTATTGACTATGGTACCACTTGAGATCCCATCAAAATGTTAATCTAGACTTATCTCAATATGACCAGTAGGTTGAAAGGAGTCTTTAAGCCATTACACTAACATTGTTCTATCAAGTTCACACAAAAATGGATACTAGAGTGGTATAGTGATGTGAATAGCACATCACAAGGATGATTTTGAGATATGTCTCCCATAATGGTGCTAGTAGGACCCATACTTTTTTTCTTCTTATGCTGGTGGGAGATTAGTCCTTATTGAATATTATTGTGCTAACATAATTTCCAAAATTCCTTATAAATGTAAAGATGTAAGAATTTTGTGGGATAACTACAAAGGATAAGGTTCACAAGGTTCTAAGGATAGATAAATTCTAATTTATATTTCTCTTTGATATACTGAAGGGTTTCCAACTATAGTACTCAACCAAACATTTGACATCACAACTTGAGGAGGATGATTGTACCCTTAACCGCACTACCTGATTACTTGCCACACAAGATTGATCTCCTTGAGTGTTGTTCTTGGTGCACTATAACATTTTCATTTACCTTTTAAGGTTGGGTGACATTTCACTAAGAAAATCTCCAAATACAACCATACTTGAAAAAAATGTCCATATCCTTTTATCTCTTTAAATAATTTATCAATACCAAAACCCTAACTACTTATGGTCCCATCATTAATGAGTACTAATTGCCTAGTAGGCCTTACTTAATAAAGAGTACTCTTTTAAGTTAAATAACTATCAACTACTATCTAATGGTCCTTATTCAAAGAACATGGCAATACACATTGATTGACTAATTCCTGGGTAGCCTAAAGTAGGGAGGCTAGGGTAGGACCCTAATACCACCTCCATTATCCCTTCAACAACCATATATAATCTCACCGGTTTTGGTACCCATGTTTTTCACCCAAATGAATATATTCTAGAATCCATGGCCACTCTTGGCTACCCTTGGGATGATAAGCATGATCATGCTTATTTTCTTCCAAAAGATGTGTTTACAGAAATAATTCCTCCATTTAACATTTTATTGATATAAGGATTCATATCCCGTATACATCTTGATCGTTACAAAAGATTTATTCCTACTTTGGATGCATTTGAGGAAGAAAACATGGCCACTGTTTGTCCCACCATCAATGTGGACATTTATATCACCCTTGGTGTCACTAAAAACATCCTTCTTGGAGCTTCTTGTTTCCTTAACGAATTTTTACAAATCCCTTTTCCATGAATTTCATGATGTTTTTGCTGGTCTAATTCGAAATTTCCTTGACTTGATTCTAACATTATTTAACATTGTATCAACATATGGCCATATGCATCTGATGTTCAACAAAAACAATGGCTCAGGCCTTGGCCATCAAAGCAAAAATAAATAAAGTCAGTGAAGTTAGGTTTATTGATCCAATCGCTTATACGTCTTGGGTATCTAATCATGTCCCCATTAACAAGAAACGAGGTCACCACCCCATGGGGGATATTTAATTATTTCTTATGCCTTAGGTACTAAAGAATGTTGGTGCCACTTTCCAATGTGCCATGTCATATTTTTTTCATGCCTTGGTTCATAAATCCTTGCTTATCTCAACTATCTCACCACTTGTTATAAGAAATGGTTACACCATTTAGAATACCTCCACATTGTATTTCTTTAGTGTCGGTAGTATAAAATGCACTAAAAACCTTTCAAGTGTGTATTTTGTGTTATGTTTATTCATATTTTTGGATTTATTACTTACAAAAAGGTATTACCATTGACCCCTTGAAATGTTTGGCCATTGTTGAGTTGCCTCTACCATGGACTCTATGCCTGTTACATAGAATCCATGGGAAAGCCAATTTCTTCATCGATTCATTCTTGGTTATGCCACATGTGCTCAAGGGTTCTTCCATTTGTTATATCAATACACACCCTTTGTATGGGATGACCAAGATCAACAAACCTTTGATGGATTGAAGCGTCGAATCATGTTTACTCCGTTGATTTTCTCTCTTAATAAGGACTACATCCCTTACATATTTTCCTTACCCTTTGTTGTGGCTAGAGTGTTAGTTCAACAAGTGGAGTATGTATCTGATATCATCATCTATTACATCGATAAGCTTCTATCATGATCAACATAGACATATAATAACGATTATAATCTATCGTTGTCCATAGTTTTACTCATTCAAAAAATTTGTTATTACATATGTTGTGTACAACTAAGGTTGTCACTAATTCGAATCCAATGCAAATTGTCTTGGGTCGACAAATTACTAATGGTAAATTCATTCATTTAATTGTCATCCTCCATGAGTTCAATCTCAAATTCACTACTCCTGAGAGTGGGAAATTTTTTGGCCTTATTAAGTTCATTGCCAATCTTCCCTTAGGGACAACAAATCTTCCTATTGATGAAAACCTTCTTGATGAACAACATTTTGTTGTCTCCTCAAAGGATCCTTAATATGATGATATTTTGGTTTATTTCACACCCAAAATTGTGGTCCTCATCTTTTTCATGGTGAACAATGACGTATATGTCACTAAGCTCCTCAGTATATCCTCATTAACAATGTCCTTTAATGCCTAAGAGTCACGCAATTTTATATTATTGCCTCACTAATGAAGAGGCCAAATGGGTCTTAAACAATTCTCACGATTGAACTTGTGGTCGCCATCTCTTAGTTATTCCAACCTTTCCTTTTTACCGATTACATTGATATAGTCAAGTAATGCATCGATTATCAATTTTATGCTTCCAAAGCTAGAGCTCTACTAACTCCACTTCACCCTGTAGTTATTGCTAGTCCTTTTTATAATTAGGGGGTCAACTTTATGGAGCGTTGACCTACATTCAATAATGGTCACATGTAAATTTTTGTGTCGATCGATTATTTCATGATGTGGGTGTAAGCTCTTCCAACTTCAATAACACTATAACTAGATCAACCCACTTATTTTTCATTCACACCATTACTTGCTTTGGTGTCCCTAAATAATTGGTCTCTAACCATGACACACCCATTTTAAGCATAATTTTTTTCAAGGT
Organism: Pseudotsuga menziesii; assembly: GCA_001517045.1. NCBI lineage: Eukaryota > Viridiplantae > Streptophyta > Pinopsida > Pinales > Pinaceae > Pseudotsuga > Pseudotsuga menziesii. The sequence goes on along the minus strand of LPNX010132856.1, from coordinate 120,570 downwards.
TGACTTCGTATTTAGGTTTAGTACAGGGTTTTTCCTCTCCATATTGTTTGTAAGCAATGGCTAAGTTGAGGCCATCAACAAGGTCCTCAACCACGCTCCAACCACGCTCCAATGAACAACTAATAAGCACAAATATAATTGGAATCACATGCTCTTCCTTTCTTTTTGGGCCTATAAGACATCCATAAATATTGCTACATGTTTCACACCAATTCGTCTCATCATGACGTAGACGTATTTTTACCCATTGAGTGTGAAATTCTTTCCCTCCATTTTGGTATCAAACTTATTCCTAACATCATTGCTCTTAAGAGAAGACTAGTAATGTTGGAACAAGCAAATGAAGACTGATGCATTACCTCATAGTATAACAAGGCTATGAAAGGTTCCATTCAAGTGCTTGTAGAAATGTGGGAGCCAACACATTGTTGTTTTCATGCAAATTGTTTGTAGAAATGCATGAACCAAGATAATGTAGTTTGCATGCAAAGTGTTTGTAAAAATTATCATGCAGGCATGTATTTGTAGTTTAATATAAGTTCTAATTTGATATTTAACATAGGCTAATCATTGCAGTATATTAGTTTGTTAAAACCATATGATTATTTTGATTTGGTATCTCATAAGTATGATATGTAATGTAAACAAATATTGTACATGTTTTCTCTTCAACATTAACTTGTATTTTATTATGGTTAATCTAGTCACATTCATTGTCCTCCAAATATGTAGTTTCTTGAGTCCATAATTTTCAAGTATGAAATTCATCTTATGCACATGGTCCACCTTTGGAAAGACCTCTCTCTCTCTCCCAACCTCCCTCTCTCTCTCTCTCTCTCTCACACACACACACACCATAGAGAAAACACCGATATATCAATGTTATTGATGTTGAAATTGCGATGTCAAAACCATTGATTCTTTGTAGAAATTGGCTGTAAAAATAAACAAATCATTCTACATAATTTTTTTTTGATATATTGTTGTTAATAATATCAATATATATCAATGTTTGTAATATAAAATTATTTTCCAATATCAAGATCCTAGAAAATGGAAATTTCTATGTTTTTTTGTCAATTCAATGTTAATTTAATATTGTAATTTGATCCCAATTGTAGTAGTAGTCGTAGTAACCCATGGACTTAACGCCTCAACCTTGGCGACCCCATATTTGACTAGACCATCCATAGGGAGAAACAAATGGAAAAGGAGAAACAATGGATATCTTATATTCGACTTAATGAAACTGAGAGAGCAACGATTAACAAGGCTTGTCAAGGCCATTGGTGAGTGGTGGCTTGTCAATGCTTGGTTTAATATTGGGCCACAACAAGTGCTTGGTTTTGTTCAATAACATAATCATCATACTAATAGAAACACCACTTCTTGGACTTCACAAACAAAAATACAAAGTCACAAAACAACATGCAAATGCTAATTAACCTAGTACTATTAAGATCTCCAAACTAGAATGTAAATATAATACATAGATTTTTATTACCAAAAATATAAAGGAAGAGGAGGAAGGTATTAAGATGGACAAATATGGCCCTATATGAGATCAATGACTCCAAAGAATATAAAGATGGGTGGACTAAGATTTGCAGTGGGGTGATATTAATTATAAACATACGACCATACACATATTCGAATGTGATGGTTGGGAGCTTTGAATGGAAAAGCACTCATGGTGGCTAGGGTTTCCTATTTTTCCTAGTTTTTTTTCATGCTAATGTCCTCTAATACCAGAGGGATGCTTTTTCCTCTGAATACACTTCCCGATGGGGCACTTGCATGGTTTTTTTATGGGTTCATAGGGTGAAATGTGTCTTTATCCTGCACTTACTGAATTTTGAGTCAATCTTTTATTTCACATGATGTCATATGCTATTTACACAAACTATTAGCTCTCTTTTCCATGCGTTTTTTTGTCATGTATATTTCCCACCGCTTCTATCCACATAACTTTTTTACTATTTTTTTTATTTCTATGGAAGGCATACCAGTGTATCATTCTAGGACACTTGGTTTGGTATATTCTCCACCTATAGGTGGATACCCTAAGACTACTTTTCTTGGAACCCTACCATATGAACAAATTGATTTGGACCTATCCATTCCTACATCTGTAGCAGATAACCCTGTAAACCCTAACTCTCATTTATGTCAACCTAGCCTGTTTGTGTCGACAATTTTTGGTAACGTCGTAAATGATATGTCAGGAAGAGGGAAGCGATTAATTTAGCACTTGGTGATGACATACCTATGCATGCAGTCTTCTCTATGATTGAGACTCCCATTGTTAAACGCTTTCACAGTGGAAATCTCTCACTGGATTCTTTTAAGGTATCGACACGGTCTACATGGAATTTCTTGGGTTATCAACCACAATGCTTTGAACTGGACAAGGGATGGTTTGGGATTTTCCTTTAACTCATCTGAAGATGATTACAGAGTGCTTGAGGGGATTTGGTTATGGAAACATATACCCTTTAAGGTTAAAATATGGATCCCGACGATGCAAAGCTGGAGAAATCACACACCCTTCCAATCTGGGTTAAATTACCCAGGCTTCCCCCTGAGCTATGGACGCTAGATATTTTTGCACTCATTGGATTCACTCTTAGTGAATGCCTACATGTCTATTAGAGCATTGAGGTGACAGGGAACATGGCGATTTCCAGGATTTTGGAGGAGTTGGATATTCGTGAGGGTTTGTCGAAGACCATAAAAACATTTAAGGGGAACTATACCTACTTACCAGTTCTTGATTACAATGGGTTACCATTCTGTTATAATAGGTTCCATGTTTATGACCACCTTGTATAAGATTGTGACCATATTTTTTCAAAACATACCTTGTCTAAACTAGCTATGAACCATCCACTGTAATTGTACAGGTTATGGGGGGATTGGCACCATTGTGGATGGCTAGGTGGCAGACGCCAACTGGTTTAGCTACTTTACCTACACATCAAGACTTTAGTGCTAAGGATTGTCTTCACATGGGTTCTATTCATGTCAAGTGTTGCTCCAAGGAACCATAAATGACACACACTATATCTTCGCTTCCATGTCCTCCAACTCCTGGCTTGGGCATTCAGATGTTCCACCACAAAATTTGGTACCAACGATTACATGTAATTGTGGTTCGTATCCCTTATCATTTAATCCATATTTGTCTCTTCCATATGCTACTTATCTAAACTTGGATGTATCAATCCCTCCTCCACCTTCACATACACTCCATAACACACCCACTCAATTGACCCTACATCTCTGTGATATCTCCATGCTCTATCTAAAGGACCTATCCAGGATTATAGTCTGTATAACCATAATATTGGTACAAAAATCCTCCTTCCATCTCTACACACACCCATTCCACTAGTCCTATCCTTGTATTATCCCTATTCTTCTATCACAACACTACCTGCCCTTGAAGATGCTCATCACCTAGATAATCCTCTTAGCCCTGATTGGCTTGATTCTGATTTTTCCACCAGTGTAACCCCTCCATACTCATCATATATTTTCACCACATCCTCCCTATCATACCCTACCGATTCACCTAACCATTATGAACACTCCTATCACGATTCTCTGATGTTGGTCGGTATCACTATACTAAATCTTACACCTGTAATCAACCAAGTGATTTGTATAGCTTCATATGAATTGTGCAATAGGTCACCACTATCTCATTACCGAACTTGCTCCTCTACTAGGAAAGCAAACAATCTTCCTGATGTATCATACTGTCCCGTGGGCATTACCAACTTATCTGCAAGACTTCGTGGCCATCAGTCGGTGATGGCCAAGGCATGGTATCATTTGGCTCTAGAGGTCAGAGTGAGCAAACAAAAAATAATCAAGGGGGATTTAAGAGAACACACCATAATGGTGTTGTTGATTAATGTTGTGCATATCCTATAACATTGGGGGGTTAGGGAAACCCTCCAAGAGACTTTCCCTCAAACATTTGGTGTATAAGTATCATTCGGACCTACTTCTCATTCATGACACACTTTCCACTGGTGGCTATTCTATATCTGTCTTGGCCTCCCTTCTGCTTGGTTGGGATTTCCATTCACTGGATGCTTTGGGACGATATGGTGGCCTGATTAAGGGATGGAACACTCGTTCAATGGAATGTATGGGAAATTGGGGGATTCACTCAGGTTTTGACACTATCCTTAGATGCAGAGATTTGGTCATATCCTTCTCTATTCTCAACATTTATGGTCCACACTCTTAGAGAACTTTTTTTGGGGAAAAGTTATCATCAGTAGATTTTCATTCATCCGACAACTTTATCCTCGCTGGGGATTTTAATTTTTCAATAGGTGAATCCAAATCATGGGGACCAACAAGCTACCAAAACCATTTATCATACTTCTTTACTAAGATCTTTGAGGACATGAATCTATATGATATTACCTCAACTATTCTCAAGCCATCCTGGATGAATAAGCGTATTGTTATGCAACATGTTGCCACACGCCTGGATCGATTCCTCATTAATGAGCATTTGATGGATGCCATCCCATTGATTAGACAATGGGTGGGTGATGAGGGTGATTTAGACCATTTCCCTATATTCATGGAATTGAAAGGGGACTTATGCAAACCCCCTTAACCATTCAAATTTAATGCGACATGGCTCGACGTGGAAGATTTAAAGGATTGGTCAATAGTCATTGGACACTCTATTATGTATTGGACCCTTCATCAACGGTTGTTCAATTTTTTGATAACCTTAAACTCATTAAATTTGTGACCATCCCATGGTATTCTTATTACTGTCAATGCAGGTTGAGGAATTTTTTTGATATTAAGGATATACTGGCTCGTTTCTACCATGCAAACCATTTGGATTTCATCTCTGATCAACATAAGGCTGATATATCCATTTGGAGTCCCATAAACAATGTTTGTTACTATAGGAGGAGGCCATGACCTGCCTCAAAAGTAGGGCTACTTGGTTACAGCAAGGCGATAAAAATAATAAATACTTCCACAAACTCATCAGACATAGAACTCACTTGAACTCTATATGGGAAATTGAGGACCATAATCATGACATGGTTATTGGGTTTCATGATATTGTGAATGTGGGAGTCCGACACTTTGATAAAACTTTTCAGGAAGATAAAGGCGCTCATATTGCTCAGATGCTGGAGTTTATTGCACACACGTCAAGGATATGCTCAGAATAATATAACCATGCTCTCAATGTGCCCATTAATAAGGAGGAATTGTTATATGCCATTAAATATATGCACCTGAACAAGAGTCTGGGTCTAGATGGGTGGTCAGTTTAATTTTATTCTAGTATGTATGATGTTACTAGTAACGATCTTCTTAGGGTTGATGAGGAATCTAGGACAAAGGGTCGAGTATTGGATACATTCAACACTACTTTCCTAATCATGATACCTAAGACTGATCATGTTCAATGCATGAAGGATTTAAGGCCTATATCGCTTTGTAATGTTATTTATAAGATTATTGCAAAGGTCATCACTGTCTGGCTAAAGGTCATTTTGTCCAATGAAATCTCTCTTGAGAAATTTGCTTTCCTTGAAGGCCACGAAATACACAATGCCATTGGTATTTCCCAAGAGGTACTACACTCTACAAAAGTTTCCAATACACATATGGTCATCATCAAAGCTGATCTCACCAAGGAATATGATAGGGTTAACCGCACTATTCTCTGTCTTGCTCTTCTATAGATGGGTATCGAGCTCCCTATGCTCACTTAGATTCTATCATGTACAAAATCAGTATCCTTCACTATCTACATCATATTTTTTAGACCGGGAAAGGGGATCCGACAAGGCTTCCCACTTGTCCCTCTCTTATTCCTGCTTATCTTAGAATCCCTTAGCCGACTCTTTATCACTGCTAGGTCTAATGGACGTATTAAGGGTTTCTCCTTTGGAACATGGTTTTCATTGCACACTTGCTCTTTGTTGATGACATACTCCTGTTCTCTGATGGTTCTAGGAGAGAAATGCACCATATCCATGAGATCCTCAAACTATTCTCTAATGCTATAGGTATGTCTTGTAATCAGTGGAAATCTACTCTATCTTTTATCCATATTGATGAAATACAAACCCCTGGATTACTGAATTGTTAAATTTTGAGATTAATGATGTTTCCCATGGGATTAAATATTTGGGCTTCTCCGTAAAACCAAACGATTACTCAAAAACAGACTGGAAATGGCTAATTCAGAGGATTGAAGGTAAACTTAATATATGGTGTAATACTTACCTATCCAAAGATGGTCGTTATACTCTCCTGAAACCAATATTGGATGGTATGACTGATTATTGGGATACACTTGCATTTGTTCCATCATGCATTCTTTCTCGGATTCGTAAAATTGATTTCCAATACTTATGGAAGAACTCTCATGATGGAAGGCCATATCACTAGATATCGTGACAAAGACTCTCCCTGCCTAAATCTATGGTAGGTTGGGGCCTTATGCATCACCAATTATTCTTAATGCTATGGATGCGAAGGGAATATGGTGACTCCTCATCTATGATGGTATATGGGTCAAGTGTATTCACCATAAATACATATATCCACTATCTATTCAAGGCTGGATGAGATCTTCGGGAATCCCATCGCGATAGGATTCTACCCATTGAAAATCTTTTATTGATACATATGCTATTATAATTTCTTGAATCTCTTGGCACATTGACAATGAGAAATATTTTTGGTTGGGGTTTAACAAATGGATTGATTCGAGGATCGATTGTAGAATCCTGAATCATATGATTGAACATCTCAAATACATGGGGCTCATTTTTATTTATAAAATCATTGATCAGCGAGCTACTACGACCTTACATTAGGTATGGCTCTCCTCGGAACATATGGGTTTCCATGACCATGACAAACCCATCTAGGATGTTTATACACTGGATCTTGCAAGATGTCACATTCACATCACTGATTCTAAGGATCATATAAGATGGAATGGGAAACCGACTAGGGGTTCCTATACCCCTAAAATGGATTATATAAAACTGTGCTTAGAAGAGACTCATGCCCCACCCTCCCAGTGGATGACTCATATTTGGAAGAATAAATTTCCCCTCAAATCCATTTTATTCATGTGGCTTGCTCTGGCTGATAAGATTCATGTCTGGGAGCACTTATCCAAGCTCTATCCGTGTGGCCTGGGAATATTCTCTTTATGCTGCGATCATGGTGAGGACATCACCCATCTTTTCATTGATTACTCCTACACTACAAGTATCTGGAAAATTGTATCAAATATCACAAATATTTCTTTCAAGTGAGTGGGATCCGATCTTCTTTAGGATTTCCGGAATTGGCTCCAAGACCAATCCTATCAGTATTTCTGAGCTCTTCCCATACTTATCATTTGGGTCACCTGGAAGGCTCATAACTCTTCTATTTTCCAGGAGACCCACATTCCTCCCATGGTGTTCACGGTTAATTGTTTAACTATTCTTTAACATTTTCCACAAATGGATAAGGTACATCTTCTGCAACCCATCCATCCAGAATTGATTGATAAATCTACATCCTGGTGTTTCTTTGATGAAACAACGATGTACAGTCCATGTATGGGAGATTTGGGGGCATATTATACTCCTCTGAATCTCATTGGCATCATTTCACAACAAATATTGGACCGACCACAAACAATAGGGCTGAGCTATATGCCTTGTACTATATCTTGAAACTTGCCATTCACTTGAATTTACGTTGCTTACAGGTATTCAGGGACTCTATGTTGGTGATCCATTGGCTTAAACACAAGTTAACATTTCGTAACATCTATCTAGCCTCCCTTATGGAAGAGATCCATAGAATTCTATCACTTTTCCACATCATATCTTTTCATCATCTTTACAGGGAGATGAACTAACAAGCTAACCTACTCTCCAAACAAGGTCTTGAACTTCTTATGGACTCTTACAAGATTTGGATCTATGATAATGATTCCATCAAGGATATGGATTCTGAACCGCATATTGGACCTATTCACCCCTAAATGGGGTTGCTTTTTATGTTTTCCATTTTGTACATGTCATATATGAACCGTTTATGAGTTATGTATCCGGAAAAAATATTAGACTTACACTATATAAGTAGGAGCACATAAGCACTTTTATGATGAAGTATGTAATGAACTTGGTTGTGACAACCTTTTTTGGACGACTATTTTTCCATATGAACAATATGGTTCATGATTTAATACAAATTATGGACTATGATATTTTTTCCAAGGGAAAAAAAATTACAATGGGAAATGATAAAGGGAAGAGGACAATTTGTATTTGTAACTCTTCATATTTACCGAAATGTCTGTAATCAATGTTTCAGGCCTTTCTGGTGGCCTTTTATCTTGTTGGAATCCAAGGTTTGTTCATTTCAGGCCTTTCAAAACAAATTGGGGGATTTTAATGGAAGGAATATTAGGGTTTATTGAAAAAGATGTTATAATTCTAAATGCTTATGGATTGTATAAAAATATAGAAAAATTTTGGGTCTCTTTTTAAGATTATGGGTTACTAAATAATGATAATCTTATCATTGTTGGAGACTTAAACTTCACTACCGCTTCTCCATAAATTTGGGGACAAAATGCTAAAATATATATGATGGCTGATTTTTTCATAAATTTGATGGCAAGATTTGATCCGGTTAACAATTTTCCTCCAGTATTGGAACCTACCTGGACAAATGGTAGGTGTGGAAGGGTGATAATTTTAAAAAGACTGGACAAATTTATTATCAAATATTCATTGATGCATAAATTTAAGTGATACATAACTTGGGTAGATAAGACCAAAATCTTTGATCATTGGCCCATATTTTTATAAGTTGATGGAGTCATTCCTAATCATAATGATCCCTTTAAGTTTAACATTTCTTGGCTAGAGAATGAAGACTTTCGCTCCTTTATAAAAGATACTTGGAAAATCTATAACACTGGAAAGGACTTAAATCCAATGGAATGCACTGTCATCAAGCTAAAAATCTCAAAGGGGCAGTGCCACATTGGATTAAGAACAAAAAACTGAAAGAATGGGAAGAATTTTCGAATACTGAAGATCAAATTAGAAAGATACATACTCAAAATTCAGACTTCTCAGTTCGAGAAGATGATATTTTGTTAGTTAAATATTTAGAAAGGAAGAAAAATATGATTTTGAAACATGAAGAAAAGGATTTGAGATTAAAAAGTAGATATTTGTGGATAACTCTAGGAGACAATAACACCATATTTTTTCAGTCATATGCCTCACACAGAAGAAATATTAATTTCATTTGGGAATTAACTGATGAAAATGGTAATGTTGTTAAAGGACAAAATGAACTCCAAAGAATGACAAAACCATATTTTAGGGGGATGTTTAAAGATTATGGTCTTTGTTCATTGGAAGCACAACTGAAAATTATAAAACATTTTCCAATTTTCTGTAAGGAGGAGGAAGGAGAAAATTTGGGGAAACATGTTACTCTCAATGAAATTGAGGAAACTATGAAACAATTTAAAAAAGAAAAAAAGTTTTGGCCCTAATGGGTGGACTGTTGAACTTTTCCTTCATTTATTTGATATTATGGGGGAATATTTGCTTGCTATTGGTGGAATTTTCTAGAACTAAAGGCTATATATCAGGTGCTATCAATTCCACTTTCATCACTCTGGTTCCTAAAAGTAACAATGCAGAAAATTTTGTTGATTTCAAAGCAATTGCTCTGTGAAATCTTGCTTATACACTCATTTCTAAAATCATTTCCATTAAAATTAAACCTTTATTGTCAAAGCACTTGCCTTTAGAGCAATTTGGGTTCTTAGATAATAGGCAAATTTTAGATGCCATCAAGATCACTCAGGATGGTATCCATTCTATTAAGCAAAATAAATTGCAGGCTTTGCTTCTAAATATGGACTTGGGAAAATATTTTAACAAAGGAGACTGTTTTTTTTTAAGATTAATATTAATCTAGTTGGTATGCCCCTACTAGTAATAAACTGGATTATGGCACGTGTTACTTCTCTGCAATTTGTTATTTTGGTGAATTTAGCCCTTTTTAGTTTCTTTAAGAGTGAAAGGGGAATCAAGAAGGGATGTACCTTTTCTCCTCTTCCTTTTTTGGTTATCATTGAATGCTTAAGTAGGCTTATTTTAAATGCAAAGGAAAAAAAGAAAATTAAGGGTGTCAAAATTTCAACAAGTGTGTTTATCACTCATTTATTCTTTGTTGATGATGTTCTGATCTTTGACATAGACTCTAGAGATGAATGGAATTGCTATACGGAGATTGTAATCCTATTTCCTAAAACCTAATGATTATAGAGTTCAGGATTGGTTTTGGTTGCTTGAAAATTTTGAAACAAGAATCAAACATTGGATTTTTAAGATGCTCTCCATTGGTGGAAGGCTAACTCTTATCAAAGCAATGATTATCAACATTCCTGTTTATCGGTTCTCTCTATCACAAGTTCCTATTTCTATTATAAACAAAATGAGAAAGTACATTTTCATCTTTCTATGGATAGATGGAACAAACAGGGAAAATATTATAATGGCTAGTTGGGAAAAGCTTTCATTTCGAAAGTTTGGGGTGGTTGGGGCATAAACAACTATCTTGGTTCAACATTGCATCAAGGTTGAAGAGTCTATGGCATGGTCTATTTGGAAATTCTCTATGGTATTTAGTTTTGCATGGGAATTGTTTAAAGATGAACCTTGTTGCTTGGGTAAGGAATCCTAAGAAGAATACTAGAAACTCCTCGTCGATATGGAGGGGATTTATGAAAATCTATTAGTGGATTGGAAAGGATCTTACTTGGAAAGTGGGAAACGAAAAATATGTGATGGTTGGTATAGATCCTATTCTTGGACTGGGAGATTTTTTTTAGCTTTCTCCATATATTTTGAACTATTTGTCTGAAATTGGTTATTATACCCTAGCACATATAAGACACTCGAAATGGTTAAACAAGGATAGCTCATATTGGTATACTGCCAAAGATTTGGGTTTTGTCAATGAATTGGCGATTGAATGGGAAAATTATATTAACAGATTTAACTTTGCTGAATGTAAACTTTCTGGGGAACGCTATTCTATGCTTTGGTCCACCAATCTTATGACTGGTGCTATCACTGCAAAATCAACATATAAGGATATTGTTCAAGACTAATAGTACAGTTCAAAAATGGTGGTATAAAATTATGTGGAAATGGAAATTCCTTTAAAAATGAAATGTTTTATGTGATTTGCCTTATAGAACTGTCTAAAAACATGGGATAACTTATTAAAAATAGGGTGGCATGGGCCAAATATATTCTCTTTATGTAAAAATTATTATGAGTCTATTGATCACCTTCTTGTAACTTGTAGTTTTATCGTAAACGTCTGGAAAAAAAGTGTGTCTTACTCTAAATATTCCATGGATCTGGGATGGAAACAATTTTGAAGAAAACTGCTACCTTTGGTATAAAATTGTAGAGATTACTACACCTTCCCTGCAATCATCGCTTGGAAAATATGGAATGTCAGAAATGTTAGCATTTTTGATGACCATCTACAGGAATTGAATACAATTTGTATGCAAATATTAAATTTGGTGAAAGAGTTTGGTACAAGGAAGGAAAAAATTGCGAAGCCCATATCATTGAAGGAAATTCAACAATTTGGCATTGTTGGTTTTTTTGATGGTGCTACAAAAGATGGAATTAGTGCAACAGGCATAGTTTTGTTATTACACAATTATCACATATACACTTTCAGGTTACATTGTGGATCATGATCAAATATGAACGTGGAGTTGTTAGCCCTATGATGTCTGTGCAAGGTGGCATCTATCTTTGGTATAGTAACACTTCTGGTTTATGTAGATTCCATGGTTACGATTAAATAGGTGAGAGGTGATTTTAAATTAGATGTGATTTTCTTTACTTCCTTGGTGTAGCAGGATCCATGAAGATTTGAAGAAATTTAATCATATCAACTTCTTCCACTTTTATAGGGATAAAAATCACCCGGTAGATCAATTATCAAAATCTGCTTGGAGGGAAAGAAGGGATTCTCCTTTGGGAGGAATTCCTATAAAATTTACAAACTGATTATGGTTCTATCTATATTTTTGGCTTCCAGACTTCATGAATCGGGATATGCTTGATTTTGGGAAGTGTTTTTATGATATAGTCCTTTGATCACTCAGACATCCTCAGTTACTAGACATATAGATCTCACAGATCTTAGATTTTCCAGATTGAACAGTCAAGTTACTCTTTGAAAGTATGTACTTTTTGATTCAATTTTGAATAGAAAATTATGTTTTTTCTTAAAAAAAACACTCTTCATATTTAGCACGATTCTATTCCAATTAAATTAATATTAGTCTTTGACTAACAAACACCTTTTTTCTAATAAGAAAAAATCCCTTTTGTTGATATTCATTGAATCAAAGAAAAATATTTACATATAAAAAACAAACTTTCAGTCTTCAAGTAGAGAATACCCCTTCAGGATAACAATAGTTCCACATCCTTACATAAGAAAAACACCCTTACTATAGAGCCCTACAAACTATCTAAAAACCAACATATTACAAAATAACATTGCTTCAGGACTATATAACAAAATCAGGCCAAATTTACCAAATCAACTATTCCTTCACTGAGCAGAATTTCCTCCAAAAATTATTGATACAATAGTGTACCAGCCTTGAGAGTAAGAACCCTTTTTGAAAGTCTATCTTCCAATAGATTGAAAGATATGGAAACATGTTTGAAGGAGAGCTGGTAAAACAAAGTTTTTAGTTGTTTAAATCTCTGACTCCATTGTTTAAGACAAAACCTGAAGATTGAAATTTCCATTAATCCATTCTATAATCACTTTAGAATCTCCAAAGATGAAAATATATGAAATTCCAATGAGAATTTCAAACTGTAATATAATCCCCAAAGACTCAACAATTCAACTTTAGTATTGGTGCCAATCTCTCCACCCAATATTAAAGTAAAATAATGATCCTTGTTGAGATGAATAACCATTCTGCAACCACATATATTATTTGATGATGCACCATCAAAGAAACCTTCAACACAATATAATGATGTCTTTGGAGCATAACTCCTTTTAATCTTTTTTGAGTGTTTAGTTTCCATATATTCTTTAAATGTATTGGTACCTTTAAGCCCATAGATCATAATATTGGGAGATGAATCCTGAAAAATAGTCTTGTTCCTCATAATCCAGATAGACCAAGAAATACAAATTGGATGAAGTTTGCATAAATCAGATTCTTGGGACCAAACATTAAAGCTATCTTCTAGATCCTCATTACCCCATTCCTAACTACATTCAAGCAAATCCTTTACAAAGGACCAAACTTTTCTGCAAAAAGAGCAATTTACAAACGAATGTAAAATAGTTTCACTCTCCTTTTTACACAAAATACAATAGCTTGGACCCCGCCATCCTCTCCTTAGAATAATTTTCCAAGTTAAAAGCTTATTATTAAGAGATAACCACTAGAAACATTTCAATTTTTTTGGAACATTCCAATTCCACTACTTTTTAAACCACCACCTGTTATCTCCCTTGCTCTAGTTTTTTGCAATATAGTCATAATCCAACTTAGCAGTGATGATCCCCAATTTTTTACTCTTAGGCCAAACTAATTTGTCCTCTTCAGAATTCATCCTAACACCTACATCCTTCAAAACATTTATATAATTATCCCATATCAGAGTCCAATCACCTGTAAGTCCTAAATCCCTAGCATTGAACCAATATCCACCCTTTAGAATAGACCATATAGGTCTCTTAATATGATCAAGAGTTTTAAAACCAATCAACTCTAAGTGATCTAGGATTTCCCGAGGCAAAGCATAAAGATCATTATCTTCCACTAAAGGATCCACCCCAATGAGAACATTTTTTCCATTACCAATATCCGAACTAATCCCCTTTTTAAGCCAATGAAAGACCTTAAGAAAATTGTTCCATATAATTAAAGCTCCTTTTTGATCAATTTTAACCAATCTAAACCATCTATTCACAGTCCACTTCTTTAAGTATTTGGTTCTCATCACCATACTCCACAAACCATTATAAGAAAGACATCTCCACATACTTTTTAAACATAAAGCGGTATAAAATCCTACCAGTTCTTTAATGCCCCATCCACCCAAGGTTTTTGGTAAGGCAAAATGTTCTTAAGAGACTAAATTAATTTTTTTTCCTTCCGAGTCCAAGTTAAAATGGAATATTTTAGCTCTAATAATGTTTATAATAGACTTTGGAAACATAATTAGAGAACACCAAAAAACTGAAATACTTGGTAAAACCGCCTTGACTAAAGTGAGTCTTCCAATTAAAGAAACGAACTTACATGACCAATTTGATATTCTTCTTTCAATCTTCTTTATCAACCAAATCCAATCCACGATAATTATTAAGTTTTAAAATAAAACCCAAATATCTAAAGCCATCTTCCATCTGACCATTCTTAAACTGACTAACAAACACCTTATTATAGTGTGATGTCTCTTTCCTTGTTTAACCCTTTTATTTAAATGTTTTCCCTTATTTTGAATTGCTCTTTCCTCAATATAGATATTTTTTTAAAATGCTATAAAATGCATTTTTCTTCAATAAATTTTAATTCATTAATAAATTTTGAATTTCACTTTTAAAATAAGTTTAGATCTTGGTCATCGATAAATACAAGCATATTGACCATTGGTTTAAAGTATTTATTTGTTAAATAATAATTTTACAATACCTGAAATGACAATGGAGATAAACATTGATTTATACCTTATAACATTTGAATTTTTAATTCCTAAACATGCTAATTGCGCAATGTAAAAATGTAAACATGCTCATTGCCGACGATACATAAACGATTAGTGGAGATATTGAGAACTTTCCAAGGCCTACACCGAACTTTTAAATATATTATAAATGTTTGCAAATTTTGCATAATCGGCCGCATAGCGCAGTGGATTAGCGCGTTTGACTTCGGATCAAAAGGTCGTGGGTTCGACTCCCACTGTGGTCGCATTGGATGCTGTTGTATTATTGAATCCAATAATTATGATACGTTTTTGTTTTTACCACCATATATTTTTGGATAATGCCAATGATATTCAATCCAATAATATGTGATACAATTTTGTTTTTACTACCATATATTTTTGGATAATGCTGTATACCACCATATATTTTTGGATAATGCCAATGATATTCAATCCAATAATATGTGATACATTTTTGTTTTTACCACCATATATTTTTGGATAATGCTGTATTGAATTCTATAATAACAAGACAATTTTGTTTTTACTACCATATATTTTTGGATAATGCTGTATACCACCATATATTTTTGGATAATGCCAATGATATTCAATCCAATAATATGTGATACATTTTTGTTTTTACCACCATATATTTTTGGATAATGCTGTATTGAATTCTATAATAACAAGAGCCACAAGGTAGCAATGTCCCCGCCATTGTTTATAGTTGTTGTTATAAGACAAATCAATCTAAAAATGAGAGTTAATGATAACAAAAAATGTTTTTATTTTATTTTATTTTAAGGTGGACTCTGTTTGATTGTGTGGATCTTTGTCCTTCACACTATGATATTTGTCCTTATTTCAAATCCTATATGCAACAAACTTTATTGGCTCCTTCTTTCATCCGCCAGATACCCCTTCCCCTCGTGCCTTGGGGAAAGTCCCTTCGAGTCCTTGCCCAATGAGGACAAGCGACTTCGTACCTTTTTTTACACCGTATTGGTATTGGTACTATGGTGTTTTGTGTAAGAGGAAGCGAAAGCTCGACCAAACAACCCCCCCAAGGAAATAAGGAAAATGTTAATATAAACCCAGTCAAAATAGGGATGCAAGCAGGCTCAACCATCATGAGAGTAAATTTGATCTCGAAAAAGCTGAGGTACTAGAGGAGCATAAACCCCAAATTGACCCATAAAACTTGAATTTTGCCATCAATACTGAATTGCCCAAGCTCTTACAAGAAGTAGCACTCTCTTTAAACCTCCTAATCCTAATATAATTTTTGGAATTGCTTCCTCAAAAATTCAAATATTTTAAAAACCTCATAATGTACCAAAGAACAAAAACTACAAAATCTCTAAGATATAAGTCCAATAACATATAAATAGTTTGGTTCAAAATATGACAACATAATTTATAACATTGAATGTAATATCCATCTTCTTATTTAGGTATGCCAAAATGTTTTTTGAAAATCAAGTCATTCTATATATGTCATTTTCCTAAATAGAACAACATTCATCATATGAAGAACAAGGCATATTTTTTCAAACCTAAAAGTTTATTCAAAAAATTCTTATCAAGAATATATCCATGCCTATTGTTATAGTAACTTAACCGAGTACACCAATTTCCTCCTTAAATCATGAAACCTTTCTCTAAGTGGAAGGTTTACATAAAAAACCTATTTACCGTAAATTCTCTATAATTAAACTAAGATACTCAAATCTTAACTTAATAGGTACTATCCATGATATTTTTATTTTTATTTTGATAATACCTTCTATGGAAAGCTATTGAAAGTGTGTGAAGTAGAAAAATGTGAAATTAAAAGAATCAATTGAAATAAGGATGAACTCATGCATATATTTGTTTCCCTTTCTTGGTTTTTATTATGCATCAAGGTCATATTTTTTAAAATTATTGTTCGTGGTTTAGGAGGACCTTGCACATGACTCTAGTCAATAAAAATATTGGAGTTAATGCAGAACCTGTATCAAATTCACTAACATTGATGGATTTTTTTCGCTACCCTCTCATACTGAACTGAGAAAGGCCCTTCCACCCCAACTTGCAAGGGGTTATTTGAATGAGAGATATACCAAGAGCATAAGTAATATTAAGCACTCAAAGAAAAAGTAATTGAGATGGCTTTCATTTTAGATTCTAAAGAGACGACACTCTTGAATCACCTCAAAGTTCACATTATTACATTAAACCAAAAAAACTGACATAGCCAGTTGCAAATCATATACACGACACTTACTCATTCTGTGACACTCTTGAATTACCTCAAAGTCCACATTATTACATTAAACCAAAAAAAACTAACATAGCTAGTTGCAAATCATATACACGTCACTTACTCATTCTGCGACACTCTTGAATTACATCAAAGTCCACATTATTACATTAAACAAAAAAAAACTAACATAGCAAGTTGCAAATCATATACACAACACTTACTCATTCTGCGACACTCTTGAATTACATCAAAGTCCACATTATTACATTAAACAAAAAAAAACTAACATAGCAAGTTGCAAATCATATACACAACACTTACTCATTCTGCGTTCTGCAATAAGATGGATGCACATCTCATTTGAATATTATTGTGTCTATAGATGATAAATACAAGAAGGTACAAGAAGGGAATTTCGTAAGTCCCTAACATTACGGGATCAGGTTTATAATATTAAACGAGTGGTTGTTACAAGAAGGTACAAGAAGGGAATTTCGTAAGTCCCTAACATTACGGGATCATGTTTACAATATTAAACAAGTGGTTGTTTTGACTTAAAACCAAACAATGAACATAAAAAAACATCGCATATCCACAACAACCATTGAATTGAAAAGACCTAAATAAAAACCTCCCCTCCACATTAGCCACATCATTTACTAAACAAAATGTGGGTTGAAAATTGACTTTGGAAACTCCTAAGTTAGAAAAAAGTAAAAAACTCATCACCTCAATATGAATGATGTAATCCATTGGAAAACCTTTGAACAATATGAATAATGTAAGCAATTGGAAACCCTTTGAAAAATATTATAGATTATATAGAACATATGCAACTTACCCATCATTAACAATCATTTAACTTTGAATTCTATGATAGAGACAAATTGCAGGAAATTACTAGGCATTTCAAGATGGCAGGCTTTCAAAAGTCTTCGAATTTCACATTAAAAAACAAGCTTACAAAATTTAAGAGAGGCTATTCCAAGAAATTACCATGCCACATGCATTCAACACTCTCCAAATTTAACCTTTGAAAATAAACTTAGAAAATTATAATATTTTAGTAAATTACCGTGCCTTCCTTGAGAAGGATGATAGGAATTCAAAATTCTGCAAAACATGGACTACTTAATCCATCTTGCAAGAGCTGCAAAAACCCAAACCAAAATTTGTTGAAGATCATCAAGTATGAACGCTACGACAACGAATAGTATTTAGAGGTGAGGATGTTGTTCTAATTTTAAAAACCACATTAATGGACACAATCAAAACACTGTTTTCTACATAACAGTGAAGATCACTGCTGCTTATAGAATGCCGACAATGGAAACCATGATCTCCTCAAAACCACAAAAACAAAAGCAATAAGATACAAACAAAATTGAAACATCAAGCTTCCCATAAAACAAACTAAATTTAATAACCGAAAATCCAACTCACTTGAAAGATCATCTGCAGTATGTTTATGAGGGTCTTCTTGCAGTTCCACGTCTTCCATTACCAACCTATGGGATGAGTCAAACAGACCACTCCGATAACCCAACAAAGGAGGGAAACTGAGAAATATATTGATAGGACAATTCTTGCAATTCACCCTTCTTCCATTGGCGAAACAACTCTACCCAACAGAGAGTCTGATATCCTCCTATCTCATATAATCATTTTTATACTTATAAAACCAACCTTAAATAAGGAACAAATGAACGATTGAGCCGCTCATGCCTTCAACTGGACATTCCCTATATAAGACCACCCCCTCCTCTATTTTAAGCAGCACTTCGTCAAGAGTGTTATCACTGAGGCACCCACCTTTTCTATTTAACAACCTCTATTTACTAACGCTGTAAGTTTTGACATCTCCTACAGATCACCTTGCTTAGTGTACCATGCATTTGTTTACACATACTTGGATACGATTGTGAAGAATTGGTATACAGAGCTGGAAGTGCGCATAGGCACAGTAGACTAGGAAGAGTTTACGTGCAACTTTAAGGTGACTCCTTCAGTAGACACAGCTCCGCAAATTGCTAAGAGAAATATCTTTTTAACAAAATAACAATAGCTATTATTTAAGAGACATAATTATGATCATGTTAATTTGCTCCAATTTTACTTTTTCATTTTTACTAAAATGTTGATTCACATCATTTATATGTGAAAGTGAAGGAAAATAAATGTTAATTCACATAATGTGTATGTCAAAGTTGAAAGTGAAAGAAAATAAGTATGTGTATGTGAAAGTAAAGGAAAAAAATAGAAATACATTTATACAATAATTAATAAAAAAACTCTTTATGTATGACATAAGTTAAAAGATCGAGGCATTAAGCATTAAACCTCTCTTGTAATTTTGTGTGAGTGTCAATGGAATATATATATAAAAATTAAACCTCTCTTGTAATTTTGTGTGATTGTCAATGGAATATATATAAAAAAATTAATGCACTCAATGCTTTTTTAGATTGCCGCTTTATTGAAGCTCATTCATTCACATTGAGTACAATAAATTCCTATCTCAATAAGCAAGCATAATCTCTATTGGAGAAGACTATGTCTCCAGAATACTATGTCAGAAGCCGCTACAACCCAAATATGTCGATGCAAAAACAAGATGCCCGAGCTTCTTTCAACAATGATGTCCAGGCCGCAGATGAGAAGAAGTGCCAGCAACTAGGAAATAAAATTGTGATGATATTTGCTTCAACTGGTCATAGTCGTAGCAACAGCTTCAAAGACTACATACTTTTCAATTATTTCAATCCGGATCATATCGAGAGTTCCTTCATCTATAGCTCGGAATAGCAGAGAAGTCGAATGTCTGAAAAATGTAAATTCACATTCAATTTTCAGAGAATATATTCATTTTGCCCCAAATATTGTTATGCTTTTATGCTTGAATTCTCTGTTTTTCCTTAGATTTTGTTGCAATGAGATAATTTATTGAACATTATTTGATGAGACTATACTGCAAATGCAATTCCATTTAATCAAATCAGAGAGTCATATAGGTCTTAGAATGTTATAACTCCAAATTTCTCCATACTCTGCAGTTGGGTCACTCCAAATTTGTTCATATTGCAGGATCCTGATTCACATATTGTCTGGTAAATGCAGAGAAAGTAGTCAAGGACAATCCATCAATCCTATCAATACAACCAGCGTATGAAAATCCCGTACCTCTATGTACGCAGTGACTTTGTTATTCTTTGCATTCTACGGCACAATGAAAGGACCCCTCCTCGTGGTATTAATAAAGCTTAGTTCAAAATTGAAATCCATTTTAAAGCCCTCGAAAGGGACATGTATAATCCATTGAATTTAAAAAACAAACCGTCATAAACTTTACATTACATTTGATTTTCATGTTTTGTGAAACTTGTAAGTTCTCAATCCTGTTTCTTGTGGACATTTGTACATTGTGGACATCGTCCATGCTTTTTCACAATTATTGAGTGCCTTTTTGTTCAGTGGAAAAAAAATAGTGTAAAATGTCCTATTTTTTATGATTGATTTTTTTGTGTATCCTGACCCTTTATTTACATTATGATTTTACTATGCTGCTCTCATGTTTAGCAACCGATTCAAAACTGTACAAAATATTAAAATGCAATAACTAAATTGAAATAAGTTTTTAGAATCTTAAATCAAAACTCAACTCAAGATTGGTCTTTGCCAAATTCTAGAGTAATCCGGAAAAAGTCCATTTAAATTTTTTTAAACACTTTTGTTTTTATTAATTTTGCTTCAAGCATAACAATTGAAATTATAAAAAAATGTTTTTGCTAGCATAACAAAAAAAAAGGCGATTTATACAAACTTTATTAAACACTTTTTTTTAATAATGTTGTAAAATTATCTTGCTTTTACACTTGTTAAAAGGTGATTTACACAAACTTTATTAAACACTTTATTATTATTATTGTAAGATTAATTTTGCTTTTACACTTTGTATTAAAAAAAAAAAAAACTTAAAGTTTCCTGTAGCCCACACACAACGAGCCAGCTTTGAAGCCCAACAATTCTTCCGGCAAAGTTGATGCATCCCATCAACTTTTATGTCATCAAACTTATTGGGATTTGAACCTGTCCCATCTACTTGCTCTTATTACATAATTTCATATAAACAAAGCAGAGAACGCAGGAAGAGAAGCTGTACTTGCTCTTATTATATAATTTCATATAAACAAAGCGGAGAACGCCTGAAGAGAAGCTATAGACAGTACCCTCCTTAGTAAGAAAATAGGCTTTAGCAGAGTTGTAGATTTGTTTTTATCCTAAGCTTAATCCCGCAGATTTATGAAAGCGGTAAATTTAGTGTGGAAATAAAAGCTTACTCAGATTTGAATGTTTTGCTTTTCACATTTTTCGTTCTAATAAATGTGAAATTTGGTGTTACCAAGTTTCAAAATGTCTCAATTTGGTGTTACCAAGTTTCAAAATGTCTCTACCTCTAATCATTGAATGGATGATATTGACATTTCTGAGGGATTTAAATTGAATGATTTTCTCATAATGGGTAATTATCACATCGTGAGTATGCTTGATTTTTATTGCTTGGTAACACTATAAAGTCTTGAATGGCTGATATTGACATTTCTGAGGGATTTAAATTGAATGATTTTCTCATAATGGGTAATTATCACATTGTGAGTATGCTTGAATTTTATTGCTTGGTAACACTATAAAGTCTTGGTCTCCAAAAAGTGGCAGTATATCTGGGTACTAAACAAGTTTTGTGGATGCAAAGAACAAGCTAGTATTAAGAGCTTGATGATCAAAAAAAAGAAGAAGAAGTCAAACTAACCAAATTAAATACAGATTATAGGTACTCTTGTAATTGCTGAAATCAGGGCAGCTAATCATTACGATCATTATAGGTACTCTTTCTTTGCAGATCACTCTTTGCTTATTATCTTCCATTTCCATCTCTGTTAGACCTCCTTCAAGCTGCCTTAAGGAAGGATATATGACAACTGCCAAGACAACATCTCCATTATATCACACCTATTATAACTCCCTGATTCTTTTTTTTAAACAAAAAACAGAAAACAACTTACCATAGAATTCTAGAAGACTAGATTTTCTTTCATATGTAGACATTGTTGTTGTTCCATCTCAATACACCTGCTAAATGGAAACACTGTAGTATTAGAAAGCATAAAAGAATAACAATGCTGCAATGAATTGAACAACAATATAACGAGATACATAAATAAATAAATAAATAACAAGTGGATAATTAACAAAGATTAGGTTTTCTCAGACTGCACAGAAAGACTCTAGGTTTTCCAAAAGGGATCTTTAAATATCAAGTCAATCAAACACTAGAATAATTGCTTAGGAAAAAATTAAGCACCGGACCTTATATATTAGTATGTACAGAAGTCCTAATGTGCTTGCTAGGCTGCAATCAGCCCACTGTACAAGAAAAAAGAACAGCTGCGCTATAGAGCTGTATGATAGTCTCATCTGAATACAGGCGATGTCATATTCCCTTGCAAATGAAGATAACCTGCATAAATTTGATCATTTTAGTCAAGTCTAGAATAGTACTCTTAACAAGGTCTTAACCACAACTATTGCATTCAACATTGTAATTTGTCAAAAGGAATAACCCAGATTTAAATTTCAAGTTTATCTATGGGCTAGGCTCGTCTTCATGATAGTCTGGATTTGATATATCAAAATCCAAATGAAAATTCATTAACTGAAGCATTGTTTGGACCTTGCGAAACTCATCTTTGTTTTTCCCCAAAAGTCTTTTTTTTAAAACATAAGAATACTTATATGTAGAATCAATAGATGATGGCAGTAGATTAAGTAAGCTCAAAATACTCATTTCTCTTCTCAATTATCATTAAGTTGTTGTCCATCTATGTAGGAATAGAGGAACAATTAACTGGTAATGAAACACAGAAGAATATTGAGGGGATAGTTAGCACGAAGCTAATTCCTGGCATGTTGTCATTCCTCTTAAGAACAATAATGTAAACCCAAGATGGAATTTTTTTATTTGCTACAGATGCCGTGAGGGACAAACACCTCGTCTCCAAGATAGAGAAATCTAATCAACATACATAGTGGTAATTTCAAGCTAGGAGAGCAGTTGACACTAGCGCATATCATCTATCACCCATGGGAAGATACTGTAGAATGGTTTGGATCGTCCAGCCTCTAGTCTAGATGAGTAGACTCAAAGGAGTGACTCATCGTCTGGAGTAGAAGCTACCTGCGGTGTGAAGCTACCCATTGGGGCAACATTATCAAAATAAATAATGTGAACAAAACTAATTGATTAACTGTTATACTACTGAAATCAATGTTGAAATATGCAGAATCAATTACAAAGAAATCAATTCTAAATACAGGAACTACCAAATGTTTAGGAGTAGCACAAGCTAAAAATGTTTCGAATTTAGATGTCACTTGCCGGAAGCTAGAGACCAGCTAAGAAAGGTTGTGAACGTCTTTCTAATTATTGTTGGATTGACTCTTTGAGGTGGTCATCAAGTGGAAACTGGAAACGTTAAGCCCATGAATTAACAAGTTATGGAATTGTATTAATTATCTCTTTGTATTGTTGCCTCTGCATAGCAATTGAGAAGTTGCAGTCAGGGGAAGCTATGCAATTAAAGAGTAACTAACCTTGGTTTAACAGTAAAATCTATCTAGATAGCCCCTATTTATTAATGAAACTCACCGATATTCAATTCGAATGAATAAGTCTCAATTTCCAATGACAAAGATGATTTCCTCAAATCCTTACGCTTATGCCAGTTACTGTAAGTCCAAGGAATATCCTATTTTTAAGAAATGAACAGACATATTGTATTATTTATATAGTAATATTGATCACTCAAATCCAAATATACAACATTTAAGCTGCCCCTTAAATTCTGATCTCTTCGTGGGGTGGGCTAGTTATCAGATCCCAATAAACGCTCACTTCCCAATAAATTGCCAACTGCATAATCTATCCTTAAGATATAATGGTTTGTGTGTATGAGATTTGAGTTTATCTTCGCTCAATAAAATTGCAGTCTTGTCGAGTATATCTATGATCCTGTGTAAATCAACTGTTTAAATTCCCACTTTTTCTTAAATTCCAACTGACTCTTAGCCCTCACAACCAAAAAAAATATATATATACGTATTTAAGCACATCCTAAAAGCTGAAAAAAAACAATAAAATTGAAAAGTGTGAAGGTTGGCATTGATTAATGAACGCCTTTATGAAGTTGCGTAAATACAGTTCCTTTTAGTAAAAGAAAGAGGTGGCTGGAAGTCGCTGCTTACCTACGACATCTCTTACCATACTGCCACGTTCATCCCTATTGCATGCTCTCAATGCTTTCAATCAAGACCTAACCAATGCAAACACCTACTAATAGCTAAGGAATAAACACACAACTAACAGTGGGCTACTCTGATCACATTAGGTCAAATCAAGCAAGATCATCAATCAATGTTATGAGAAATTTTGCATTCCCGGTTATACTACCTACTGATCTATGGGGAGATTTCAGCTTTCATCGATTTTCAAAAATAAAAAGAGATTGTCAGTCTGGCAGGAATAATTGAATGAAATTCGTCCGAGTGAAAATTTTAAGGTGCCTATCGACTACCACGTATCACCACATATCTTTTCAAGGCCGGAAGAGACTGCTCCATCTGCTAAAAATTATTTCCATAATGACATATTAAACGATGGATCACATTTCAAAGTTGGATGTTCTCCTGAGCTGTGAGGATGTCTGCGTGAAAATCAATACATAATGGAATTTGTAGCTCCACTTTAATGAGGCTTGTCAGAAACGATAAACATCTGCATTAGGAGGTGGACAAATGGTATGAAAAAAATAAAAATAAGTTCTCAACCAAGAAAGCTATGTATTGCATGCAACTAGGTGACATCACTTCACCGTCGGGTTTTGGGGCATAAGGATCCAAGCCATTGATATCTTTAATAGCATGTTGAAAATAACATTGATGGTTTTTTTGGAGAATCCAAGCGATTAAATGTAACAACAGTCTGTCCACAAAATGATCATTTTCTGCTTACGCAAGCTCGCAGCCAAGTCTTGGGATACAAAGTCCGAGGCCTACGTCACCTATATAGATGAATAGGAAGCAAGATAAATCAAATTTAAATAATCCTCCCCAAAATAATTGATACAAACTATAGCAAAAACATTTCAAATGCCAAAATTTTTAACCTACCTCCTAAATTAATTCACTTGAGCGATTCATATATATCCCCTGTCGAGTACATAATAATGGATGATATTGAATCGAGTAATATGTGCATAAATATAATTTTTTTGTTTTTACCATCATATATATTTTAGGTTGTTTTTACCACCATATATTTTTGGATAATGTTTTATTGAATTCTATAATAATAATGGATGATATTGAATCCAATATGTGCATAAATATAAATTTTTGTTTTTACCATCATATATATTTTTAGGTTGTATTGAATTTTATAATAATGGATGATATTGAATCTAATAATATGTGATAAATTTTTCTTTTTACCATTATATATTTTAGGCTATAAGGCATTGTGCACTTTAATGAGAAAATAAATAAATGAGTAGGTTTTCAAATATATATAATAATATAATAGGAACCCAATGAATGATCAAAGTGGGGTTTACTAGACAACTATCAATAACCAGCGTGTTGTGGAGGCTTTAATGCAACGACCGCTGGGCAGCAAGTCGTTGGATCTCAACGACCTTGAGATCCAACGGCCTACTGTGCAGCAGCCGTCACATTAAAGCCTATGCAACAGGTTGGTTAATTTTTGCTTTAATAGACTACCTACCATGCCTCATATATGTAATAAATTTTTCTTTTTTACCACCTCCAATTTCATATATTTTAGGTCATCCTACATTGTGCACTTTAATGAGTTTAATGAGAAAATAAATGAATGAGTGGGCTCTCGAATATATATATAGTAATCCTATGAAAGATCAAAGTGGGGTATACTATACTTCCCGCTATGGTTCAACACTTTAATCGTACAAGATTTAAAGACATTACAAATTTAATAATATAAGTTAATGTTAACAATGAAAATGTGTCTTGTGTTTTTTAATAGGTCATTTTATGTGGTGTTTTTTTTAATAACCATGATGAATCAATCCTCATTTGTGAGGTAAAATTAATGTTTTTATTGTGAATTGTCAACTAGATATTTATTAAAAGACCATTTAAAAAAGAAATACATAATAATATTTGTAAAAGAAATGGATATTTATTGAAAAACTATTTGAAAAAAATACATAATACAATAAAATTTATATATTAAATTTCAATTTTTTGTTTCTTTTAAATAAATAAAACTCAACCACACATATTTATAAAAGAAATACATATTTATTAAAAAACCATTTGAAAAAGAAATACATAATGCAATAAAAATTTTATATTAAATTTTTATTTTTATTTTTTTAAATAAATAAAACTTAAAACACAAATATTTATAAAAGAAATACATATTTATTAAAAAACCATTTGAAAATTTTTTATATTAATTTCAATTTTATTTTTAAATAAATAAAACTCAAACACACAAAGAAAATACCTATTTATTAAAACCCATTTTAAAAAGAAATACATATCCATAACCTATCATTGAAATACAAATTTCATTTTGTTTTTTAAATAAATAAAACTCATATACATATTTATTAAAAAACCATTTGAAAAATAAAATAAAAATAAAACTTAGAACACATAAATTCATAAAAAAATATACATAATTTTATTAAAAGATCATTTAAAAAATAAATACATATTTTATAACATATAATTGAAATAAGAATTTCGTATTAAATTTTATTTCTCGTATTTTAGTAACTAACACTCACATTCATATTTATTAAAAAACCATTTTAATTTTTATTTATTTATAACATATTATTAAAATAAATTTTCATATTAGATTTCAATTATTTGTTTTTTTAAATAAAACTGGAACATACACATTTATAAAAAAAAAAAACTATTTATTAAAAAACCATCTAAAAAAAATACATATTTATAATAATAATAATCTATTTTTAAGGTCACCGCCAAGCTAGACACAAAATTGGTGTATGAGACCCCCTTGTTTGTGGGACAAGGGACCCCCCTCTGCGCAGCGATTTAACTGCTAAAGTCTACAGAGGTGTACATACACTACCCCCCTCTGGATTTGAACCCGTGACCTCCTAAGAGGAAACACATGCTCTTAACCATTAGACCCACTCTAATATTGAAATACAAATTTGGTATAAAATTTAATTTTTGCTTATTTCAAATAAATAAAACTCAAATACACATTTATTAAAAATCCATTTAAAAAAAGCATATATAACATAATAAAATTGTCATATTAAATTTTAATTTATAGTTCTTTTATTAAAAAAATAAATACATATTTACAACATATAATTGAAATAAAGAATTTCATATTAAATTTTAATCTCAATTTTTTAATTAATAAAACTCAAATCACACCTAAAAATAAATAAAATTCAAACACACATATTTATGAAAGAAAATACCTATTTATTAAAAACCATTTTAAAAAGAAATACATATCCATAACTTATCATTAAAATAAAAATTTTATTTTATTTTTAACTAAATAAAACTCATATACATATTTATTAAAAAACCATTTAAAAATAAAGACATATTTATAACATATCATTGAAATAAAACTTGAACACATAAATTTCTTAAAAAATATACATATTTTTATTAAAAAACCATTTGAAAAATAAATACATATTTTATAACATATAATTGAAATAAGAATTTCTTATTAAATTTTATTTCTTGTATTTTAGTAACTAACACTCAAACATCCATGTTTATTAAAAAATCATTTCAATTTTTTTTTTTTATAACATGTGATTAAAATAAATTTTCATATTAAATTTCAATTATTTGTTTTTTAAAATAAAACTCAAGCATACACATTTATAAAAAAATATATGTTTATTAAAAAACCATTTAAAAAAAGAAATACATATTTATAACATAGCATTGAAATACAAATTTGATATAAATTTTAATTTTTGCTTCTTTCAAATAAATAAAACTCAAATACACATATTTATTAAAAAGCCATTTAAAAAAAATGCATATATAACATAATAAAATTTTCATATTAAATTGTAATTTTGTTTAAACTCAAACATAGATATTTATAAAAGAAATACATATTTGTTAAAAAAAAATACATAACCATATTATTAAAATAAAATTTTTATATAAAATTTCAACTTTAGTTCTTTTATTAAAAACAAAACCGTTTGAAAATTAAATACATAGTCATAACATATCATTGAAATAAAGAATTTCATATTAAATTTTAATTTTCAGTTTTTCAATTAATATAAGGCTAACCACACCTATTTATTTATTTATAAATAAATAAAACTCAAACACACATATTTATAAAAGAAAATACCTATTTATTAAAAACCAATACATATTCATAACCTATTATTGAAATAAAAATTTCATTTTATAATTTAATTTTGTATTTTAAATAAATAAAGCTCATATATATTTATTAAAAACCCATTTGAAAAATAAAAACATATTTATAACATATCATTGAAATAAAACTTGAACACATAAATTTATTAAAAAAATATACATATTTTTATTAAAAAACCATTTAAAAAATAAATACATATTTTATTTTATAACATATAATTGAAATAAAAATTTCTTATTAAATTTTATTTCTTAAACACTCAAACACTCATATTTATTAAAAAACCATTTCAAAAAAAAATTATTCATAACATATCATTAAAATAAATTTTCATATTAAATTTCAATTATTTGTTTTTTTAAATAAACTCAAACATACACATTTATAAAAAAAATCTATTTACTAAAAAACCATTTAAGAAGAGAAATACATATTTATAACATAGCAATGAAATACAAATTTGATATAAATTTTAATATTTTTGCTGCTTTCAAATAAATAAAACTCAAATACACATATTTATTAAAAAACCATTTAAAAAAAATCCATATACAACATAATAAAATTTTCATATTAAATTTTAATTTTGTTTAAACTCAAACATAGATATTTATAAAAGAAATACATATTTGTTAAAATAACCATTTAAAAAAAGACATTTGAAAAATACAAATTTTATATAAAATTTCAACTTTAGTCTTTTTATTAAAAAAAAAACATTTGAAAAATAAATACATATTTACAACATATCATTGAAATAAAAAATTTCATATTAAATTTTAAATTCTGTTTTCTTAATTAATAAAACTCAAACCACACGTATTGATTAAAAAATTATTTGAAAAAAAAATACATATTTACAATATATCATTGAAATAAAATTTTCATATTAAATTTCAAATTCTGTTTTTTTAAATAAACAAAATTCAAGTACACATATTAATTAAAAATATATATATATATATTTTTAAAAACCTTTTGTTAAAAAAATACATATTTACAACATACCATTGAAATAAAATATAACATTATTGATTATAGCATGTAAAAATAATATCTTAATTTTTTTTAAATAATAACCATTTTAAATAAATTAGTCCAACTCTAAATACAATTTCCAGTACAATATATTATTAAGTGTGTTTTGTGTACACATTGTACACAACACATCACAAACACATAGCACACCACAACTCACAAACATTAGGCACAAATACATAAAATTTATATTTTTATATTTATTAATTATTAATTTGATATTAAATTTTATAAATTTTTTAAAATGCAATGTATTATAATATAAAATTATTTTTTTAATTAATAGAACAAAATTGCAAATGCAATGTTTATGACAATAGATGAATTTTTCAAATGTAATGTGTTCTAATAAAAATTGCGTTTTTTTAAATTAATAGAAAAAAGTTGTAGATGTAATGTAAAGTTTATAACAATATATGAATTTTTGAATTGTATGCTGCAGATTTAATGTAAAGTTTATAATAATATATGAATTTTTGAAATGTAATGTGTTTCAATAGAAATTGATTTTTTTTTAATTGATAGAAAAATGGTGCAAATGTAATTTAATGTTTATAAATAGAAATTGTGTTTTTTTAAAATTAATATAAAAATCTAATGTAATGTTTATAAAGAAAAATTTTGTTTTTAAATTAATAGAAAAATGCTGCAAATGTAATGTAATGTTTATAACAATATATGAATTTTTGAAATGTAAAATGTGTTCCAATTGAAATTGTGTTTTTAAATTAATAGAAAAAATGCTAGAAAATGTAATGTAATGTGTTCCAATAGAAATTGTGTTTTTTAAATTAATACAGAAATATTACAGATGTAAAGTAATGTTTATAACAATAAATGAATTTTTGAAATGTGATATGTATTAGTTATTTTTTTTAAATTAAAAAAAAATGGTTGCAAATGTAATATTATAATTCTATTAATATGCATGTGTTCCAATACAAATTAGTTGATTAAATTAATTAAACAAATCACATAAATCACAAATTATATAAACACATTAAATGAAGTTATAAAATAAAAATAAAAATAATTTTATATTTGAAATTGATTTAAATATTTTAAATTACCATTTTTTATTATAAAAATTTGAAAATTCTTCACAAAATATAACATACATTAAATAACAAAAAAATAAAATGAAAGTTAATAATCTAAAAAGCATAAACTAAATCACACCATGAAAATAGACACTTCTCAAGGATAGCTTTGGCCAATGCTATCCTCGAGAGATTTGAGAAAGGGTTTAGCCCTTTCTAAATAAAAAAAAATGATAATTTTATTTATATCAGTCTTGAGTTTTACATAAAAAAAAGGTAATATTATTTACAATTTAAAAAAAAGGAGATTGATAACTTATTCTCCATCTACTCCTTCACATATTTGCTTCAACAATGAATCTTCATCTTTCTCTTGATCTTGTCTGGTTTTGTCCAAACATCTTCTACTTCATCCCCCACAGTTGAATCTTCATCTTTCTCTTGATCTTGTCTGGCTTTGTCCAAACATCTTCTACTTCATCCCCCACTTTACCTGGAAGGCTAAAAAAGTTTTTAAAAAAATAACATCATGAAGTTAAAATTTATTTAAAATATAATAAAAATTAAACAACTAATTTAGGCATATTAAGAGAGCACATAAACATGTCATTTTTAGAATCATACCTTAATAATCTTCATTTGACATGGACATCAATAACTCAACTACTTTCATGGTATAACAATGTTATCATGCACACCTGCATAACAAAGCATCACAGGGTCATTGCAGCCATACTTTTTCAAAGTACATATAAAAAAATGAAAACATACATAATCTACTTTTTCACAGCAATAGACAATGAAACCAGATTTTATTTAATGTACAAAGTTTTTGTATTTCAATTAACTTTTAAATATTGAAAAATAATCCTAAAAGACCAATAAAAAAGAAAAATAACCAACTCAAACACTACTAAAATCAGCAATCAATCTCAAAAATGAGATTACAGCAGACTGATAAAGTTGCTGGAAAGATTCCAAAACATGAGAAAAGCATCAAACTCTCCAACCAGCTGAGAGAAAATAGAAGCCAAAGCATCAACTCGCCTCTCATATATCGACAGCATATCTCTTGTGAGTTATTCAAGAGAGGACTCAATCCTTATCCAAACCCAGGAGCAAATCAATTCCATGATGTAACTAAAATTTCAAGAAGTCATTAATAAATTACAAACTCAAAATTAATTTAAAATAACAAAAATCAAATACATATTACATAAATTATTAAATCTTATACATTCAGAAAAATTGCATAAATCCCAATCTTATAAATTCAAAAAAATAGCATAAATCCCAATCTAAAATTAATCCAGTACAAATATAAATCCCAAACTAAAATTAATCCAGCATAAACATAAATCTCAAACTAAAATTAATCCAGCATAGATATAAAATCCAGCACTCAAGATTATTATTAAAATATATGAAAAATTATGAAATTAATATGAACTGTGCATTTCAACTATCTAATTTAAAGTTGACTAAATCTAAATGTATATGTTCACATTTACAAACATACATGTAATTTTGAAAACGAAATTCAAGGAGCCTTTTGAAATTCAGTTGGACTTGTGGTTTACTAACTTTCCCAACACTGTAAAATAAATAAAAAAATATTAATCTAAAAAATAATAGAAAATACACACGCTAACATATGATACAAAGGTATTTTCATATGTATTATAAAATATAAGGAAGCACATTACCTTAAGGCCTCTGCACTCTCAATGTTTGCAGAAAGTGCTGAATCCCTCATTCGATCGAGCATCATCTGATAGCTCCACACCTCTATTCAAACCCAGACCCCAAATATAAAGAAACAGGCTCAAAAACAAAAATAAATAAACAGACTAAAAAATAAAGAAACATAATCAAAGAAAATTTAAACAAAACCAAAAAGAAAACCAGACAGATCCACAAATAGAAAAGATAATCAAATAAAATTTAAACGAAAACCGTAAAGCAAACCAGACAGATCCACAAATAGAAAAGAAAAGTAAAAAAAAAACAATGCATGGCCATGCTTGAGACAAAAAGACAATAAAAAATAAAACCTATTCGGCTCAACTCTCCTGTCCCATCTTATCTTCTCTGCTCGGCTCTTCTCTAGCTTTACTATTCTATTCTCTTCAAAGATAGGTGTGAATTTCTCTTCTCTTCAATGCTGGGATCGGCTCTTTCTCTTCAAAGATAGGTGTGAATTTCTCCTCTTCAAAGCTGGGATGGGCTTTTTCTCTTCAAAGATAGGTGTGAATTTCTCTTCTCTTCAAAGCTGGGATCAGCTCTTTCTCTTCAAAGATAGGTGTGAATTTCTCTTCTCTTCAAAGCTGGGATCGGCTCTTTCTCTTCAAAGCTCGGCTCGGCTCTTTTCTGCCAATGCCTCTCTCAACTTCCTATTTTCTTGTTATTTTCTGCTCAGGTATACTATTCCCTTCACTTCAAGGCTGGGCGTGCTTTCTCTTCAAAGCTGGGCGTGGCTCTTCAATGGCTCTGTTCGGCGTGGCTCGGCTCTTCTCTACCTAATGCCTCTCTCAACTTCCTATTATTCTTGTTTTTTGTTTTCTTGTTCTGATGCCATACGGTAATATCACGATAAGATCTGATGCATACGGTAATATGCCTGTCAAAGCGTCACGTTTTTTTATGAGGTATATAATGTTTGAAATCCGACTACTAAAAATTAAAATCCACTTATGTACATGTACAGGCTGTCACACACACGTTGCCCCAGGCTGACTATGTTTCATTAAATTTTGAAATTTGAATAGCATGGTACCGTTAATGGTTACAGATTGTGAGGTTGTATATCAAGATTTGAAGTCCGCCGCCACACTAAGCGCACCCGGCCCAACGCAATTCTGTTTTTATTAATTCTGAAATCGTATTTTTGATCATGTTTTTATTTTTATTATTATTAAATTTGAAAATTTTACAAGCTGGCATGGCATCAGCCATGGTACAGTAACGCAGTAACAAACCCACAGCTCATAAATCTTACAATGTCAAACTGCAGACTGAATGGTCCCATTCCCCTTCCCTGCAGAACCTTACTTCACTAGAAATTCTCCATCTGGATCGAAATAATTTTGAGTCCGAGTTCCCTACATGGGTAGCGAAAATGACTAGCTTGGTCTCACTGCAGATTAGCAATGCGGATCTCTTCCTTTTGAACTCTCTCATATCCCTAACATAAAAAGGATTTTCTTGGGAAATAATAAACTAGCAACTGCCCCAAGGAAGATGCAATAATACGCTGTTAAGGTAATTGTTAGCGGATAAGCGAGAAAAAAAAAATGTAACATTGAAGTGAGCCAAAAAAATGGAGAATAAATATATATTCTGTGCCAATATTGAGAGAGGTGACTTGTTGCAAACGAGAATTTATGAAGATCCCAACGCTATTCCAGGAAAAGGCACCTGGTCATAAAGAAGGATTTCCAATCTTACTATGGAGGACGAAAATGTCAGAAACAAGACATGGTGCACTAATAACTTAGATTGTCCACAGCTTGAAAACTTGAATATACCTTCTATTCTTCAGCTACTAATATAAAATAGAAACACAAAAATAAAAGTATCATTTATGCATCCATCTGAGATTTCATTTATGTGAGATCATTACACTTCTGTGATAAGAAATAATTGCGGCAATAACAACACTCTGCCTTCATGCTGACTTGCTTTATTGACTAACCATAAGCAATAAAGTAGATAGACTAACCTCAAAAGTGTTCTTGGAAGTTCTAGTCCTTACTAGCTATTGAAAGGTGTAAATTTATACAGGACCCCAAATTATATAGAATAGAAATGTTGACTTGTTGGTGCCTGAAATAAAAATCAGGAGCACTCTTACAAGTATATGTTACATATAAATGAAAGCATCAACCAGTACAACCACCCATCATTTTAAATGAAGAAGGTTCCAAGAACCCACTCGGTATAGTTACATCTTATTCATATAGAGACATTCTCGCAAATACTTAACATCTTAAGACAAATTTTCCTCCAACTAGGCAGAAAAATGTACATTTTCGAGAATGAAAAGTTGAAGAATACAGCATTGCTTTGACTTTGCTCAAGCCTGAAATCAAGAGCATAACCAACTTCATTCCATTTCAGTCACAACAGATTTGAAATTACACCTTTGATTTTCTTCATCACACTATACATAATAGCAGTCCTCGATTGCAAGCCCATAACACGTTTCTCAACTTTCTACTGTGAAACTCTTTCAAGGATATATGAAATTGCATGAATCACTATCAACTATGCAGAGGGCTCAAAAGGGGATAAGGCAGCCACTTCCCTTTGATAGATGTGGCTGTTGTGAAGTCTACTAAGCAACTGGAAGGGTTGGAGTAGGCACTGATGCATGAAAAGCTTGAGAAATTGATGAACATTGCATAGGGCTGATATATCATTGAACTGAACTGAACCGAACTGTGTACTCAACACCAAAGATTTCTGTTGTAACAATAATATAGGTTTATTTTTCTGTTCTTGCTTTGATGATGGATAACACTTTCATTGTGAGCCTAATGTCCATTGAAGATGGTTTTGAGCAGATGCTTATGGAATTCTTGAACCAGAGGCAAGCTTAGTCTACAATTAATTATATATCTGTAGAAGAAAAAAAGAAAAAAAATTGAGTCAAAAGAACTACCTAATGGACCCATAAATGGCTGTTACATTAATGCAGTTTATTTTTCTATTCCTTCTTTGTTGATGGATGGCACTTTCATTGTGAACCTAATGTCCATTGAAGAAGGTTTTGAGCAGATGCTTTTGGAATTCCTGAACCAGAGGCAAGCTGAGATCCCCAACTGAGGTACACGCCTCAATGTGATAGAGGAAAACAAGATCCTCATTGTCTAGCTCCTTTGGATTGATATGAAACTGCAAACCATTGATGAAATAGAACAAATTAAACTTGATATAAAATTGTGTTTTATCATGAAAATAACAAAGCAAAATACAAATCCCCAATATTAACATGAAGCAAAGATAAAGAGAGCAAAATACAAACCCCACGTACTAATCTGAAGAAGAGAGAAACAGGTAGTCCAGTATCTATCATCGCCTAACCAGCACAGCCTATTAATAAGAAAAACAACATCATCGGCAAACACATAAGAATTCCACCGATTGACGAAGTTACAAGATTAAATTGACCAAGTTGCAGCAATTTCAAATATGAAGCATTCCAAGTTCCATTTTTGCACATTTAGATATTGACTTTTCAAAGAGTCTAGCAAACCCATATCCATTTCCATGAAAGTTAGACAGCTATTTTTCTTTATATGTTGCCTTTTAAATTGATTCTAATTTTGAGCTGCAAAGCTTAGGGCTCAAGCAAAATACCATGCATTTTCTTTTAGACTCATTTCCAGAACCAATAGGCAGATTTATTCGCAACACATAAGCCCAAGTGCAGAGCTACTACTTACAGCAGGAGAAGAGCAACTTCCACAACACAATGCAAAGGTAATCAATGGTTCAGACCACTCTAAACCATAAACACTGCGCATCATTGCCTCTTCAGATTTTCCATTTTTCCAATAGGCCTAGCATTCAATCAACTTGGGAAGGTCAGTTAGATACATAATTGGAAGAATTTAAAATGTCTTTTCTAAAATGGAAAATTATTACATCTTTTGAGTGAAAGGGTGGTCGAAGTATGAAATGTTCAATAGCCAATGCATTCATCAACTTCCCTCCAACATTAAGGACTATGTGTAACCCTCCCATCACAGTATTCATAGAAATTAAATGACTGCAAAACAGTGGCAATATGAAATTCTATAAATTATTTCATAATCTTATTTCCATTGCAGAAGCAGGGTAAGCTGTCATTATATAAGTTATAAAAAGTGCCTTCAATGTTCACCCTCTGATAAAGGAAGCTACTACTATAGGAAACGAGCAATAAAGTCAATTGATTGCATTCTTCATTTTTGGTTGTCATACCTCGCGCATGAGTGAAACAACCTTCTGAGGGGTGCTTGGTATTCGATGTTCAACAAAGGCCTAAAGTTTCTCAAGTGTAAAAGTTAAATTTGTATTAGTCACAAGAAGATGCATCCTAAAGTGAAGATCAGCTGTTTAGAAAGCAATAGACAAAAACTAGGAGAGCCCATTAATGAGTTTGTTCTGATAGCAATAAAAAGAAGCTATAGATGTAAATCAGGGGTTATGTTACCATCATACATGCATCATGCAGGCATTGTAAATGTTGATCCAAAAGGCTAGCTTCTGCTGATATGTCAAGCCCTTTACATCTCCAGAACATAGTTTGCTCACAAGAAATCTGAAAAGCAAAGACTTATAAATTAGGCCAAACCTAAAAATGACTAAATGAGAATGGAAACGTTGTAAGGGCTTCTAATTGACCTTTCAATGATCAACACAAATAATCTAGATTGTTTACAGTAAAGGAATTAGTACATGTGAACGATTTGGCCAAATAACATTTAAGAGATGTTTATTGGTATTCCGATAAAGTGACAAACACACCTCAATCTTCTAAATAAAGAAGCACAACTTGGGAGCCAATCCAAGTCAAATGAGACTGCAGAGATATCATGGAAATGTTTGTATGGACCAATATCTCTCAGAATTGATTAAGAACAAATACCATAAGGATCTTTGAAATGTATTTCTTCTAAATATTCCATAGGTATTTTACAGTTGAAAGTGCTTCTCGAGCCATAGCTTTTTGGGCTTACACTTGAAAAAGTTGACCGTGAAGCTATTGATGGTGTCTCCTTATTGGTTGCCAACGATGGCCTTGTTAGCTTCAAAAAAATACTCATCAAGCACTTTACAATATCTTTAGAAAGCTTATTTTGTTGTGTACTTTTCCCATCTTCAAAAATATTCAAAGATGGTTGTTTCGTTGGTCCAAAATGAGTAATCACTAGAGTATGCTGTGTCTGGCAGATGTCATAATATCATACCTAATTGAATCAATATATACTCATATAATATACTTAAAGTGTAGGTGCACATAAAAAAAAGTGTATGTTCTTTACAACTTGAAATGAATACTCATATAATATTGTTAAAGTGCAGGTGCACATAAAAAAATGTATGTTCTTTAAGCAAGTCTTTTGATATCATACAGGATTCCAAATTTGCTACCTTTTTATTTGTTGTTAGGGGTTGTGTCTCCATAAGAGCTGTATAAATGAGTGAGCTTTGTTTTTGAGCTCCGGTCTGGAGGCCAAGCATGTAGGTTCTTAGCTTTCAAATGCAGCTGGTTCTCTTTCTCATGGCTAACAACTGGTATCCTTGATTTCCTTTGCTCTATTGAGAGTTCTAATGCCTTTGTTTCTTCAAGCCCCCTATAAAAATGAAGGTTACCATTCATAGCCTAGGATAGAAAGAAGAGGCTCTAGGTGTCTGGTATAGAGCCCAGAGACAGTTGTCTTCTATGAAAACCTCTAGTTTCCAAAGCCCTATCATGTGTTCTAAGATTGCTATCCAGTGAAATCCCTTTCATGGAATGAGGCAGACTTCCTACAAAAAGAATCTTGTTTTCCTTGTTTCGTAACATGATCAGATAAATCTCCTGACGAGGGAGACCTATGCAATACTCTCTTTGCCTTCAATTGTTCAGCATTTCCAAGAGGTTCCTTCTGCTTTGTGGATGATGAGGCATGCTCTTCATTTTGATACATACCTTGTCTCATGTGTACAATTTGTTCCTCTAGGTAAACACTGCTCAGATTTGCAGCCAAGATAACGGAGTATGAAGTTCCTCCTTTCCATCCATGAGCTTGCCTCTGACATAAATGAATGCTTTAGAGAAGTCAATGTTTAGCTGATATTAATTATTCTTTGAGGTAAAGCATGATCAATTCATGTTCCTGTTCAGATAAGAATATGAAACCATTGTGGCCATGGAAAACTTATAAGCAATCATAAAGAAATATATTGCTGGCAAGAAAATTCACTTCTTCCAATCTTGAGTTAATCAAAGCTTGATGAATTGCTACATCATCCCTGCGAATAATCTTCCAACGGATTGCTACATTTGTATTGTCATTAACGTTTTCATAAACAAAAATATTCTGGAGCAAGATACCTGTTAAACTACTATCACAATTACTGAATAGTATGGTTAGAAATTGAAAAACCTTAATATGAAAATGACCAATTGAACCCAGGAAGATTTTTTCATACCCAAATGTTCCTAAAACATCACTGAATGTGATATATGAAGATGTTGACACCCACCTTGCTAGCCCAAAATATTACAACTATTATAGTTAAAGCCACACTAATTTTGTTGAAAATTTTCATTGGTGCAGAATTCCAAGTATCAGTTTACAAATCTAGATCACATATAAGATTTATAATAATACTGAACCATCAAACTTAGTCTTGATGCTTCTTGCTTGAAAATATTTATACTTGTGGTTCAAACTCTTTAGAAAGCAAGATGTCGAAAGACTTCACATCTCTGTGAATGACTGACAAAAAAAATCCATTATGCAAGTAATATAATGAAGATAACACATAATCAATAATATAGACATTAGACTTTGGCTACGGATAATTATTCCATTCAGATATATACCAAGGAGAATTTCAATCACATTGCAGAGATGAAAACAACCCAAAATCTGGACAAATTGGGAACAGTTAGAATCAATCAACAATGAGCATTGCTCATATAAAACAATTAGCTCACACATAGGTGAACTATTGGATTTTTACCATTTACCAATCTATAGAGGGATATGAACTTTGGAGTATGCCAACTTGAACCACTATGAGAACAAATTTCAGTACTTGAACTGCAATGGTTAAAGTTTATAGAGGGTGTAGACCTCCCAAGCCATGGTGAGAAATGTGTGCCTAATATGCTCACGGATGTATGAAAGCCGAGCTTTTCCAGCTCAAAATTTAAAAGCAAAATCATAAAATCACAGAGCTTTATACATTAGAGTTGAATTACTAACTATTAAGGAAAAACCTGATTGGAATTTAGTTGTAGTGAGCAACTCTAGCAAGCAGCAAGAGAGAGAGAGAGAGAGAGAGAGAGAGAGAAACAATAGTAACAAATATCATACATGTTGCTCGAGGCTTAATATTCTTTCCCGGCATGAAGACGTTCGAGAGAGAGCATTCCCTACTGTGGGTCTTTGAAATTCTTGTCTCTGAATACCCTTGAGGAAAAAACAACAACAACAACATCAGTTATTGAGTTAAACAAGGATGGATTGCATTCTGTTGGATGGAGTCCAAACCTTAGTTTGAATCAACGAATAAGAGAGAAAGTACCTTGTCA
The DNA here is from genome assembly GCA_001517045.1 of Pseudotsuga menziesii. Classification (NCBI taxonomy): domain Eukaryota; kingdom Viridiplantae; phylum Streptophyta; class Pinopsida; order Pinales; family Pinaceae; genus Pseudotsuga; species Pseudotsuga menziesii. The sequence continues at coordinate 80,606 of LPNX010132856.1, read as the reverse complement.
TCATTCCTAGTTTTGTTTGTTAACCGAAAGAAGCTATTGCTCTGGGCAACAATGGATTCCTTCTCCCCGCCATGATATGATAACTTGTTAGAGTAGCACACAACACAAGAACAATGAACTATAATATAAATATAGTATTATGTTGTTGCCATTAAGGGGAGGGTGGCTAAAATAAAGTAATTTTTTTGTTTCTTTTTGTATAAAATGGACAAATAGCATGGAAAGAAAAGTAGATAGGAAAGTACCTTTTAGTTTGGAGTTGGATGCTTTGCATGCCACAAAGGAAGCTTGCATTGGCGGGAACCAGAGAGGACAAGTACAAATGAAGCAGCTGTACTAGTAAATTAAAAAATCGACTAACAAACTGTTGCAACAGTTATTTACTTACAGACCATATACTCTCTTATGGAGCGTATTTTGAAACGATTTGAGTATTGCAAATATTTGAAACCAATTGAATGTACAAATAGTATACTTGTAGTAGAAGTTAAAAAATGGGCAACAAATTTACTTTCAAACCAAGTATAGGGACACCATGGGGAAAAATACAGACATAGGTATGAAGTCAATAAGTACAAGGTAAATATATAGATAGGATAAATGCACAATAGAACTTAAGAATTTAGTATATATTGTGAACTGTTTCTATGTACATACAGTATAGTGTGAACTGTTTCTCTGATCATAAGAGAGTATTTGAAATAAAATGAGGATTGCGAATATTTGAAACTAATTTAATGTACAACAGTCTAAATTGAATAGAAGTAACAAATGGACAACATATTTAATTTGAAACCAAGTATAGGGACTCCATGGGAAAAAGAATATACATATGTGTAATGACAAGAAGTAGAAGCTAAATATATACATGGATTTAATGTACAACAGAAGTTAAGAAGTAAGTATAATGTGAACTGTTTCTATTTACATAGAGTTTGTTGCATTGTATTTGTAAAAGAACCGTTTGTTTGATAGAGTATATACTTTAGAGAGGTGCATTACATGCAAGTAGAAGGGAAAGATAATAAATGTACATGTACTGTGGTAGTAGTGGAAGCATGTAATATGTACAATTTTTATGCATTCCATGTGTGAAAAAAGCTAATACATTTATTCAATTAAAGCATAGGTTATGGACAAGGTAGTACGTACAAGTGAAGGGTAGTAATGGCAACTGAAGAACGTGTGGGAATCAAAGAAGAAGGGTTGATGGGTTGTAAGGAGAGGGAAAAGGGAATTGCAAGCAAGGAAGAGGCTTTAGTCATAAATGCAAGAGGGATTATGGCAACAACAACACCATGTAATGTTTATGTATTGAGAAAGACAAGGGTGGCGGGATACTAAGTCTTTGCGGATCTTACGCATGGTGTCCCTTTCATGCATATGGATCATGTGTTGAAGGAAGGCTCTTATTTTTTAGAGAAGCTTAATAGTAGGGTGAATCGGATTCAGTGGGATGTTTGAAGTTGATTGGAAGCGTGCTTCAATTTGTTGTAGCGATGCTTGTTGTTCCTTGATCTGCTTGCAGAAGTCGGCAAGGGTGTTCAGGTATTGCATGTCCATGTCTGTTGTTGAAGAGCTAGAAAGAGAGAAAACAGAGCCATTAAAAGCTTAACATGTTCAAATAATATAGAGTAAAGAAAGACACATTTTCTTTTGTAATTGAATTGCTATACTAACAATTTTTTTTTCATAGTACCGAATAACAAAAGCAACAACATATTCACGTCATAGATGAAAGGAAAAAAAGTTGAAAACTTGTGTAATGGCCATTTTGCTGTTCTTTTTTTTGTTTGTTCTATTGCAGAGAGAAAAAAATGGTGTAAGTGTAATGTTATGGTAGATTCAAGTAGATGAAACAAAACGAAGTTAAGATGTTGGAAGCAAATGAACAGAAATATATGCATGAGTGTTTTTCGGGGGGGTGGATGGGCTGAGGGAAGAAGGCGAGATTGTTTCGTTTTGGTATTTAGCAAGCGAAAAGTGATAGTATTTGGTTTTTATGGTGTTGTTTGTTTATTATTTTCTATGTAACTGAGAAGAGGTGTGGGAAACAATGCATGGGTGTAAGCATATGTGAGTAACTATGTTAAGCAACGTGTGGTGGAATTGATCTAGAGGCAATTAAAGTTTCTTCTTGTTTTCTTCGTTGGACAGAAGGGCTATCCTTCATACGTGCATAGTGAGGAAAAGAAAAAGATGGCATTATGCGTAGGTCAGTGAGTTGTCTAAATCTTGAAACTGTAGTAAATGTTAGCCCTTGTCAATCGATGTTTCCTATGTCGATTGTTGCCTTCTGTAAGGTCATTCCTTGTGATTTGTGGATTGTTAAACCCCAGGCCATGCAAAGGGGAAGTTGTCTACGAGAACCTCTTGTTAAAGGGAGGATCGGGATGTAGGTAGGGTTAGAAGCATCCCATGGTGGGCCTTTGTAGTTGACAAAGTCAACAACAACAAACAAAGGAAGCATAGGTGGAGTAGTGGCGGCGTTGTGCAAGATTGAAACAACTTGACCAAGAGCACCATTAACAAGACCTGCCTCAACCCAAAGGTTTGTTGTAAGCATAACTTGTTGACCAACGGCAAGGAGTACGAACATATCTAATTGTTCATCTTCTGGTGCAAGCAGTAGTGTTTGTTTCCTAACTTCTGCGGAACATAATGTAATCGGGACATTTAGTTGTTTAAGCATTTGTTTGTTATGTAAGGCAACAGAATTGTTAGTTGAGAACAAATGGGTGGATTGATCAAATACGTGGTTCTCGGTTTGAGAGAGGGAAGAGGATGTCCTTGACATAAGAAGGGTCCAATCGGCAATAGTTGGTGTTGCATTCCTAAGATTGAGGAGAAGTTGGTGGAACTGAATTTGAGAAGGGTCATTTCCTTGTTGACGAAAAACCGTTGAGAGGGTTATGAATGTGTCAAAGATATGCCAAAGTGTGTTTCCACGTGATGCTCCTACATACATGGGGATATCTTTAATAGGTGGAAGTTGACCAAGGTCACCTACGAGGATGATAGAGCAGCCTCCAAAAGGGCAAGTTCGATGGGAAGGGAACTCTTTCCAAAGACGAGAGTCAATGTTGGATAAGAGCTTTGGTCCAATGAAACTCATCTCATCAATTAGCACATAGCGTATATGGAGGAGTCGTTCTTAGAGGTTTGCAAGGGCTTGGCCCTCAAGAGGAAGCATAGTATTTATTGGTATCCGAAGGGCAGAATGTATTGTAAGGGCATTTATGTTAAATGCTGCGAGGCCAGTTGGAGCAAGCAGTAGAAGAGGGGATGAGTTATTTGTAGATGATGAAGAGAAGGAAGCTTGCAAGCATCCAATTAAGTAAGATTTCCCTGTGCCTGTAGTTCCTTGGATGATCATACGTAATGGTTTTGTGGTAGTGTGTTGTGTGTAGTGGGACATAATAATTTCAAAGGCTGTGCATTGTGTTGGAGAAAATCAATTAGGAGAAGCAGGAGTTGAAAAAGGTTGTAGTTCTGCTTGGTTCGATGAGCGGTTCAAGTCAAGAAATGAGATGGCTGAGTTTTGCAAGTGTAAAGGTATCTGTGTGTGGCCCCAATTGTGATTGGTGTCAAAGTCACGATGACCAAGCATGTCAAGATCATCAAGTTGTAGGTTGTTCCCAGGGTGGAGTTGAGAGAGGAGTTCCCATTCTAACATGTCGATAGAGGAGGGAGGATGAACTTCATGAGGGGGAGGTGTATCAACAGAAATAGTTGGAGGGGGCGAAGGTTGTTCGTCAACATGCCAGGCATTGTAGCTCCCACGAAATGATTCCCATGCAGAGACAACTTCCAAGTCTGAGGAGCCAATATCTTTTGGCACATCGCAGAAAGGTTTGTACAGGAAGAGTTCACTCCAACAGAAATTGACATAAAGAGGAAAGGTGGAAGGAGGGATGTCAAGAAAACGAGGAAGGACATGCACAATCTTGGTCGGTTTGTGGAGCTTCCATTGAAATTTTTTCCTATGTGCAGAAAAGGACCAAGAGCGGGAAACTTCGAGAAGGGGAAGGTGTTCAAGCGAAGGGGGTCTTTGCATATATGCGGAAATGAAGTTGGTTGGTGGGGGGGTGTTGGGGAGGTCTAGCGAGACACGTTTGAAAACGGTCTGGGAAGTGTTCAAGGAAAGAAATGTACGACTGCAAAGAGTCAAGGGAAGTTTTTGTAGTATATGGCAGGTTTCTTGTGCTCCAATGTCTCGATCAGCCATGGTTTCGGACAATAGTTTCTGGATAGGTAATAAGATTCCCTCTTCTGTAGGGGCGGCATGTGCAATACGTGTTAGAATGTCATGGTAGCTCTCAGATTTTTTCTCTGCTTTCGAAGCATACTTTGAAATGTATGAGAGGACAGCATGACACGAGAGCACAGGCTGGCAATCAACATTAGCTCTCTATACTGAGAGCATAAGAGGGTTGTGTACGTTTAGAAGCTCATCATTTCTAGCGGGGACATATTTTTTTTGGCCAGAGCTGTCAATGAACATAGAAGATGTTTCCTGTAGTTCAAAGGGGAAACCATAGCGGCAAACGAGGGTTGTGCCTTTTTTGCGAAGACAAGAGGATTCATTGCATTTTGTGTGGCATTGCACAGAATTGACAAGGGTTTCATAGTCGTCATTTTGGTTTCCTTCACGTATGGAGGATGCCGCAAGTGTGTAAGGGTCTTGGTGAGATGCTCGATGGAAGGCGGAGACACAAAGGTGTGCGGGACAAGGGTTCCATGCTGTTAAGAAGCTGTCAAAGTATGTTTTTGCAGTATCAACAGTGAGGGGATCATTCCAATCAAGGATGTCCATATTGGGTACGTCCTCCAACCAAAGGAATCCATGTATATGAGCAGAACCTCGGTTTTGCCATTCATACCTATATTAAGAAGGGAAGGAAAAACAAAACACAAAGTTAGGGAAAAATTCGAAATGCCAAGCAGTAAAAGGAAATAAAATGCAAAGAGTGAGAGGAACAAACTTGCACCAGTAATATTTTGTCTGGAATGTGTGTAGTAGGACCTTTTCAAGGAAGATGGTGAATCTATGGTGCATATATAGAGACGTAGTATGTGGATTGGTTATAATGTTATGAATTCTCCATTGGAATTGTGAAGGCAATGAAGTGGGAGGATGGGAAGGCATGAGCATGTGAAGGTCATGCCATTTGGTGTCAACTGCATTGAGGGTAAAAAAAAAGGTTGGGCTACCAAGCTGGGTGATCATATCACACAACTCACCTCGTCTTTTGTTCCAGAAAGAGTGGATGCCACGTAGAGCAGAGCCAAAACGCATGGCATGATCAGCAACATGAGAATCTGACATCTGGCTGAGTTGTGTGCGCAAAGCTGAGACAATTGCGGGGAGGGTGTCCGCTAGGTTGCATTTAACAAAAACAACTGCGGTAGCTTGGCTACGATGGCGCATCATAAGGTTGTACAAGTAGTAACGGAACCGAGGGTGTTGGGCAAACCTATTATCATGGAATCGGATAAGGTGCAAAGCATATTCCTGCATGGTGACTTCGTAAAGACGATGTTGTTTTAGCATGGGAACCCCTATGGGAAATAGCGTTGGGAATGCCATTGAGAGGAGCCCTTCCGTATTGTGTTCATTTATTGGAGAAAGACCAATGGGGGGCCAATCAATTGATGTTGAAGGGGTGTTAGGGGTTGTAGATGCAAACCACCTAATTTCTTCAATCTCAGTGCGAGAATCTGGGAGTGCAAAAACAAAGGATGAGGTTTCAATGCTTGTTGGAATTGGCATTGAAGGTGTTGCATCATCAGTAGTGGGTGAGGGTAGTTGGAGGTCAGGCCCAGGGGTTGTGGCATGGTGAAGAAGGGAGGACACATCTGTGGGTTCAAGTGGCATAGCATGTAATGCTTGGAGGTCAAGGTGGACATCCTTGTAATATGGGTCATTGGAGATTTTGAATTCCAATGCAGCTAGAACATTTGTACGGCTAACAATGAATTCATAAGGCTTGTTTGCAGCATTGAATTTGCGAATAACAAGGATGTCTAAGTGTGCTAAGAGACGTGGAAGAGAGGTGGCTATTGTGGAGATATCTTGTGGGAAGCTAATAGTATGGCCGGAGTATTTGTATTGGCCACCACGTGCATGCGTAACTTGAAGTATTGGATTGACTCGGGCAATTAGCATTTCTTCTATTTGAGTCAGGTGTGCAAGTTCAATTAGTTGGTTTCCAGGATCCATGTTGTTATCTGTGGAGAAGCGATGGCCATGTCGCTCATTATTACATCGAGAGCATGTATAGATTCCACTTGAAAACTTTGTTTTCATTTTTGGATATGATTCCTTGCATATGGAACAAACATGAAGAGGGTGGAGGAGAGAAAGTCGGTTAAGAAAGCAAGCGTGACCATCTGGCACGGGGGTGGTTCGAGGTGGGGGTGTAGTGGATGTGTGCATTGGGGTAGGGTTGATTGAAGCATTGATGTTTCCACGCCTAGATTGATAAATAAGACGTCTTTGCGCATTTTGGCGGTCCTTTGTTTGGCTATAAAGAAGCCTTCTACGTGCATTTATTTGGTCATGTGCAGTATTGGGCAACATGGGTTGTTGAAGAGGAGTTTTCCTTGAACCTGGAGGAGACAGTGATGGGAATTTCAAATGTTATAAATGTGTTATTGTAAGAAAAATTCGAGGCATGTACATTAAAAGCAAGATATGCAAAGTACAAATAAGAAGGTATGTCTACATATATAAAATAACGCATTGCGAAAGTTTTTGCAAGAAATAAGGTATAAAGCATTTTTTGTGATGTATGTGGAGCATGTATGTATGTGAAAAGCAACCAAGGAAAACATAGTAGAAAAAAGAAATCCACATATATGACATAATAAACATTGTATACATGTAAGAAAACGTGAAATGTTGCATGGACACATATGTATGGCGTGCTTTAAAAAAAAACACGTAATGTATACGATAACACATATGTCATGTGAGCACAAAATTTATAGTAGCTAATTACATTGCAGATCTTTGTAAAAAGACAGGAAAGTAAGGGAAAAGTCTATATACAAGCAATGAAGGAAGGAAAACCGGGGGGGGGGATATAGTGATCATGATGAAGTGGAAGAAACATAATTGGGTTGAGATGAGGTGGAATGTATTTGGAGAGATGGGATGGTGTATTGTAGGGTACGATGTGTTGAAGCAAGGAGTGAGGGAAGAGTAAGATGTGTGAGGGTGAGTAAAAGCGATGGTTGGAATAGCCGAGGGTGGAGTATATGAAGGGGAGGTTAGAGATGGCGTGCAACAGGATGGCTTTGAGTAGTGAGTACAAATATTTCTTCAAGGAGCTTGGTTGATGCAACAGCATAAGGAAGCTTTTCAGACTTGACAATGGTTGTCTTCAAGTGTGTACTAGAGTTGAAAGTCTCTGTCTTAATGGACAAGGTGAACAGGTATCGACGCAAAGTTACGTGCAGAGAGATATCCTTTATGGCTGAGGGATCAATGGCGAGCAAGCATAAATCCTTTGCAGAGACACCAAGTAGTTTGTTGGCTGCATCATCAAAAGCTGTGGCCCCGTTGATCTGGCCGGTGTGGTCTTGCAAGGAAAGCTTTAAAATGTATCTATAGTCACATTCTGTGAATTCACCATCACATTTGCTGCATTGCCAAGTGTTGAAAGCTCTATGTGCAAATTTCTTCATGCATTGAACGCCATCAACAAAGAGAGGGCATGCAAGGAAGTGGAAGTCATCCATGTTAATGTCAAAAATGGAAGCATGCACAAAGAGCCACAGGTTCTTATCAGAGGGTTGCATGCTTTGCAAGTCGAAGATTGTTTTAGATGGGTGTGTTCGAGACATAGAGCCTATGTATTTGCGGTTCAAGGATGGTGACGTAGCGTGAAATCCATGATCAGTGTACCATTTTTGAAGGTGATGGGTTGCCTCAATATCTGGATTGATAAGGATGGTACTACTGGGAACACTTCCAATTGTTTTACCATTGTAATCTGTAAGATGGCCACCCTTTATTGCAAGGACAGGTGGTGGGTCGGAGGAGTATAGTGAAGGGACATGTGAACCCTCAGTGTGGCAATGATGACCCCAAAGTGTGACATCGATGCTAAAATAGGATGTGTCTCTGAGGCAGATGGTTCTCCTACTTGTTTCAAAACCGTCTTTTTTTCGAATTGTAGATGCAGGCGAGACAGAGCTAACAAGGCCAACCAGGTCAACCATGGAATTTGAAGGTAAACTTTGGAGGTCATTGATTGTTTTAAAGTGGAAGGAATGTAAAGGAATGGAGGGAAATGCATCGAGGCAAGGGTGGATGGTTGATGTAGATGAAAGGACAACCTCAAGATGGTTGTTCAAATGGTTATATGAAGGGTTGCTTGTTTTGATTGTGCCATTCGAGATAGTGTACACTGTCCCCATTTCAACAAGGGAATATAAGGCATCAACAAAGTTATTAAAGGCAGAGACATGGATCTCTTCTCCAGAACAATCAATAAGGTCAAAGCCAAATAGTTTGCTTGGGCTGTGTTGGTTGGTGTATTCATGGATGGGTGTCTTGGCAAGCACACGACCTTGGATGGACCATTTTTTATAGTTGGGATTGAGTTCTTTGAATGGAATTACAGTAGTTGGCATGGATATTGGTGTATCTAATGCTTGGGATGAGTGAACATCGCTTTCTTCTATGAGGCGGCTGGATTGGCTAGTTGATGAACCAATTGGAATGCCAAAGCTAATCGGTAGTAAAAGAGGAACATGGCTCCCAACAAGGGCAAGCTTGCGGTGGACCAGTTCAAGATCAAGTATTGCAATAGTCCTGTAGGAGAAGAAAATGCAAGAATTAGTAAAGGTGTTATAAAATTGATGATGTTGGTGGTAGGTAAAAATGTATAGGCTAAGCTACATAAGAGAGGGCTTTAAATAATGGGCAGAAAACAATACGTGTTATTATGGACGACGGTGCGAGTGCACTTGGAGAGCTTGATGACAGAGCCTTCTTGGAGTTCTCCATTTGATATGAGGGAGTTGAAGGTAGTTGGGAGCAAAGTTTGATGCGTGTTGTTACCATCAAAGTAGTTGCATTTGTTGGTCCGAATGGCTGGAGCAAAAAAACCTACAAAAGTGGTTGAAGATGTACAGAACCAAACAACAAAGAAGATATCACATTTTCTATCAAGGGTGCCTCCATTATGCGGGGAAAACACTGAGAGTAAGAGGAAACAAATGTGTAAGTATATGACAATTTTTTTGTGTATATATACATATATGTATATATATATATATACTATTGTAGGAGTGACATACAACCATGCCATACGTACAATGAAAATGTAGCAGGAAGAAGAGTAGAATGTAAAACAGTGATATAAAGACGGTAGTTTTTGACTTTTTTTAATATAATGTGAGAAGAAAAGCATGCAATGGAACCATGCAAAGTTAGGTTGTAAATGCTTAAAGTGTATTAAAGGTACGATCCAGCAAGGAATTTATTGGATACTTCGGCCCTTCTCGACATATCCCTTCTAGTCAGCCCACTGCCTCATTACGACCCTCATTATGTGTTTTATTGAGTCCCATTCTCATTGCTTCAATACACCCCTCCTTCTACTTTTCTCATGCAACACACTCTATTCGTCCTCTAATCTTCCATATCTAGCTTTGCATTTTTTTCCATCATTGTATAGGGAGGAGATTCAAACTAACGATGTGATGCACAAGTCAACAAAGGGCTTGACTATCTTCTCTCTCTCAATGTAGGTATTTTTTTTCTTGTGTGTCATCACTGTATAATTATGTGTTATTCAAAAGATTAACTATCATGTGTTATTCAAAAGATTGAATCAAAATTATATAATTAGTTCAAATATATCAAACTACTCTTGATATCCTTCTTGATCTAATACTTGTAATATAAGACAATAATCATATCATCAAACAACTGTCCATACCCCAATGGGTCAGATAGAATAGTAAATACTACATTACAATGCAGTTCAAATAAAAAATATAACTATGCCCAAGATGTGAAAAAATACTATCAGCACCTGGGTATCAATACATGAAAAGGTCCTCCCATAAGTGAGCAGTATATACATAAGTCAAAGAAATGTGCATAAAGAACATAACAAGAGCCTAGACACCTTATCCAAAGTAGGCAAGCGACTCTCAAAATTCCTTTAACTGCTGCTCAGCATAACCAGAAATATCTCAAAGAAATCCATGAGATAAATATCTGAAATAGAATGAGCAAATTCTAAAAAAGTTGGATTGAGACTTCCCCAATAAACTCATCATCATAAGATTCAGTAAGTAAGAGGTGACCAGGATCCATACACAAACCCTCCATGGAGAAGATGTCTACCCTCTTGTTATGTTCCCTATAGACATGACTAAAATCCACCCAGGTGAATGAGGATATGAGTAATCTGGTGTTGTAGCACCAAGCCTCAAGGTCCACCATGTGAAGGGTGGATTCCCGCTTTTCCCAATTTATAATCACCGAGGAGTCACTAAAGATATGTAGGTAAGGCAGCCCAATATATTTGGCGACCTGTAATGATGCCCAGAGTGCTAAAAATTATGCTCTAGTATTAGTACTGCTCCCACATCCAAGCTTAAAAACTACAAGGTCTCTACATGGCCCTTTAATTAAGATAATTTTGTACACTTAAACATTTCAAGTTTTCATATATTCATTGCTTCATGGGAATAATTTTTTAATTCCATGCATAAGCAAAGTTATTTTCTTTGTGAAATGTGCCAAAACAATCCTCAATAACTACTTCAGATTTGCATCATAACTTCATACCAAATCTACCCTTCAACAAACTTTCAAATGTGTCTACTGAAGAGAAGGCTCTTCTTTGCAAAGAAGTGCCACATTTTTTCGACATTCCTCTCTAAGAGCACTTTGAGAATTCACAAGAAAGTGTTTTATGTCAAATATGTAAGTTTTTTGCATAAATTTTGAGCCCTTCTGTGCGAAGAGACTGTTCACCAAGTTACTCTTATCTCATCCTACTTAGACAAGAGCTACCTCCTTCCAAACAGATAACTCAAAATAAAAGGCCATGAACAAGTGATCTACAATATCTAAATCGTGCTTGCAAAGTATGCATCTCTTAGCATGTCTAGTTTCTTTTATGTCTATTATCCTAGGTTAAGAGCTTCTTGGCTATTTATAACCATAAAATTATCTTTATTTTTAAAGGAAATGTTGATTTCTAGACCGCTCTCCCCAAATAGACTCTATATGAAAGAAGGCATTCTTCAATGCTTGCAGCATAACCCAACTTGATAGTGTATACCCTTGTCAACAATTGTCCATACCCCAATGGGTCAGACAGAACAGTAAATACTACATTACAATGCAGTTCAAATAAAAAATATAACTATGCCCAAGATGTGAAAAAATACTATCAGCACCTGGGTATCAATACATGAAAAGGTCCTCTCATAAGTGAGCAGTATATACATAAGTCAGAGAAATGTGCATAAAGAACATAACAAGAGCCTAGACACCTTATCCAAAGCAGGCAAGCGACTCTCAAAATTCCTGTAACTGCTGCTCAACATAACCAGAAATATCTCAAAAAAATCCATGAGATAAATATCTGAAATAGAATGAGCAAATTCTAAAAAAGTTGGATTGAGACTTCCCCAATAAACTCATCATCATAAGATTCAGTAAGTAAGAGGTGACCAGGAGCCATACACAAACCATCCATGGAGAAGATGTCTGCCCTCTTGTGATGTTCCCTATAGATATGACTAAAATCCACCCAGGCGAATGAGGATATGAGTAATATGGTGTTGTAGCACCAAGCCTCAAGGTTCACCATGTGAAGGGTGGATTCCTGCTTTTCCCAATTTATAGTCACTGAGGAGTCACCAAAGATATGTAGGTAAGGCAGCCCAATATATTTGGCGACCTGTAATGATGCCCAGAGTGCTAAAAGTTCTGCTCTAGTATTAGTACTGCTCCCACATCCAAGCTTAAAAACTGCAAGGTCTCTACATGGCCCTTTAATTAAGATAATTTTGTACACTTAAACATTTCAGGTTTTCATATATTCATTGCTTCATGGGAATAATTTTTTAATTCCATGCATAAGCAAAGTTATTTTCTTTGTGAAATGTGCCAAAACAATCCTCAATAACTACTTCAGAATTGCATCATAACTTCATACCAAATCTACCCTTCAACAAACTTTCAAATATGTCTACTGAAGAGAAGGCTCTTCTTTGCAAAGAAGTGCCACATTTTTTCGTTACATTCCTCTGTAAGAGCACCTTGAGAATTCACAAGAAAGTGTTTTATGTCAGATATGTAAGTTTTTTGCATAAATTTTGAGCCCTTTTGTGCGAAGAGATTGTTCATCAAGTTACTCTTATCTCATCCTACTTAGACAAGAGCTACCTCCTTCCAAATAGATAACTCAAAATAAAAGGCCATGAACAAGTGATCTACAATATCTAAATCGTGCTTGCAAAGTATGCATCTCTTAGCATGTCTAGTTTCTTTTATGTCTATTATCCTAGGTTAAGAGCTTCTTGGCTATTTTTAACCATAAAATAATCTTTATTTTTAAAGGAAATGTTGATTTCTAGACCGCTCTCCCCAAATAGACTCTATATGAAAGAAGGCATTCTTCAATGCTTGTAGCATAACCCAACTTGATAGTGTATACCCTTGCTCCACTATTCTTGGACCACTTGAGTTGATCTTATTCTTCTAAAAGTTTAATAGCACTATGGTTAACAATATATACAAAATGTATACTAAAAATATATACAAAATGTTTCAATTATTTATCCAAATGACCTTGTAAGTTTACATCAAATTCCTATCACAATATATGTACATTATATACAACCTTTATGTGTTGAAAAGAGTGGGAGAGGATAATGAAATTCTTATTCATTGTAGTGGGTAGGTAACGAGGGAGAAGCGATGATGCAATGGATGAAGAATAAATAAGAGCTGATAGCAATGGGATAAGGTTAGGAATATAGAATAGAGGTTAAGAGGAGTTGGTAGGGTCACTTAGTAATGTTTACTGTGTATGTAGGAATAACGAAAACCAACTATAAATGAAAGGATCCAACATACTACGTAACAAAGATTAAATGAAAGGTTCAACATATTCCATTTACCACCGTCCATAGAAGTCAAAGGATCCAACATTGTTAAAAAGAAACTTTGAATATATTATATTTTAAGAACACTAACAAAGATAACAGTTTTCCATGAAAACCAACATCATTAATTGTTACATAAAGCTCCAAGCTCCAAATAGTTTACATGAAAGTAGTGCCAACAAGAAGTGGCAGCGGTCAAAATGTCAGAATAAGTTATGCATGCATTCATTTTAAGTAAATGCTTCCTTTTGCAAAAAATTGTTAGAGAAAACTGTGCCTTTAATTCCTAGCCTCTACTACTTCAAAAGCTAGAATAAATTGAAATCTACAGCAAAACCATAATAAATAGGAAAGCCTTGACAATATTATCGCAAACGAGGAAATGGGTACACGCTGCAGAAATGAATATCATTCCTAATTTGAACTATGGAAAAGGGAATAAATTTGAACACTTTAAATAAAGAATAAAGTAGTAATAGTAAAAAACTCACAAGTTGATACAAATTTGTTACCAAGATTCTTATCTCAAGTTAAGGAACGACTAATAACATGATATAACATCCACCAGAAAAACTTATCCAAGAGGCATGGGAGATGCATCATTATTAAAGAACTTAGTGAAAACATACAAATTGAAAATACAGATAGGGCAGCAGATAGAGGTGTTGAAGCATATGGACAACCGAGTGGTGTTACTAAAGAAGCGAAACCCAAATCTGTCAAAGATTTCCTTTTTAAAGCAATGGCAATAGATGTTTATGTGCAGAAGGAAAATGCAAAAAACCGCAATGTTCAACAACAGAAATATTTTTCGGTACTCAAGCTCCAACATTATTAATTGTTACATAAAGCTCGAAGCTCCAAATAGGTTACATGAAAGTACTGCCAAGAAGAAGTGGCAGTGGTCAAAATGTCAGAACAGGTTATGCATGCATTCATTTTAAGTAAATGCTTCCTTTTCCAAAAATTGTTAGACAAAATTGTGCCTTTAATTCCTAGCCTCTACTACTTCAAAAGCTAGAATAAATTTAAATCTACAACAAAACCATAATAAATAGGAAAGCCTTGACAATATTTTCGCAAACAAGGAAATGGGTACACGTTGCAGAAATGAATATCATTCCTAAGTTGAACTATGGAAAAGGGAATAAATTTGAACGCTTTGAATAACATTGAGAACACTCTTGAGATGGCATCAACATTGGCCTGGTCAACACTATCCAGCTCGGGCTGTTATTTTCATTGAAGGTTGGAAGTCAGAACAATATAATTATTCAATGAACAGAGCCATCAAATTTATGGATTGCACTTTCAGGTCTATTGGTGCTACAGATGCAGCTGGCCCTAATGTGAGTCTATTGTGAGTTTGTCACCGCAAGGCAAGAATTATATGGAGAAAGAGCAAAGTCAGGAAGCTTCATAAAGAAAACAAAGGTTGATTATATCTCTCCACATAATATATGGAAGACAGATGAAACCACGAGAAATATGCTAGTTTCTAATACCAAGCAAGTGGCATCCCAGATCCAACATCAGCCTAGAAAAGAAAATGAGTGAAGCAATAGTTTGATGAAGCATGAGACAACTCCAATTTGATACGATTAAAATTGGATGGTGCTATCCTTTTCAGAGTATAATTTACCTTATCTTTATTTTGTTTACATTAATTTCCATTTCACAATGACGACAAATTTTGTTGGACTGGTACACGTATTACATAGTTTCAACCAACAAACTTTAAAATTACCATAATTTTTTTTTGGTAAGAATTCTCTTTTCAAGGACATCTGAACTCCATATTTTTGTATATAATTGTAAGTTTGTGCCATACTTCAATTTCACAATTTATACACAGGGCAATGATATAAACTCTAACACTTCCTATTTTTTCTAGCCATTAATGGTACCAAAGTTTTGGTACATGATTGTGTCGAGGCATAGTGTCCATTTGAACAAAATCAACTTGTAAACTACTTCTATTCAAAGGGCCATTGGTATGCTACTTTGAGCCTCACTTGATCTTTCGTATTCTTATCTTAGAAGCCCATTTTCTCACAAAAGCAAGCCACCCCTCTTGTTTGCTTATTAATGATTTTAAAAGCCAACTTTAACTTCAACGTAAAGGCCTATTTTTTTAGCATCTCTTATACCTTAAGCTCACCAAGCAACTATAGCATCACAGAACATAGGAGGGACCTTCACAAGAACCAAAGGAAGTTGCTCTTATGTAAAGTACTTTTTAGTTAATTATGGTCTTATGTAAAGTACTTTCTAGTTCATACTGGTATTTGGATTGGAAATGTTGGAAAACACTTTTTCTTCATGACTTGAAGTGAACTATAGAGTGCATATTGAATTTGACCAACCCTAGAGTCACTTCACGTTTCCTTAAAGCTCAACGAGGATTGTAAACTGAAGTGGAAAATGAATACCGTAAGCTGAAACCGCTATGAGTGAGAAACCCTAAATGTCTTCATAATGTGGTCCGTTCTCCGGTACTAATATGCTACAACACATGACTAAGCTGTTCAGAACCCTGAAGGAGCTAGGGTTTACTTCTGAGTTCAGTTATCTCATAACATCGAGCATTAAACCAAAACCAAGGCGCTTCCTACAGCTGTTGCTCAGACCTCTCCAGAAATCGTCGAGTGGGCTCTTTCTACAAGACGGGGTCTTTCACAGGACGGGCTCTCAAGAAATCACCTCACGACAATCCAGAATCGCCGGACAAGAGTCACGGCTCTCCAAAAATCACCGGACTGTAGAAGGAAGAAAAATGTTTGGAAACCAATGTTCATTTCGTCGTCTATTCAGCCAACCGTGCTTCTCTGCGTGTCTTCTTCGTGATCCACTGGTTCTCCGTGTGTCTTCTTCGTGATATGCTGGTCCTCCATGTGTCTTCAAATTGACTCTTGCGGGGTAGCATAAAACTTTGGTGTTGATAGTCTGGCCTTCCGGATCTTTTGGAGGTAAAGGTTAGAACCCAATTCGGGCTCCTCCACAAGTGATAGCATTGATGGTTGGACCTGCCACTTAACCCCCATCCCCGAGTTCTTAATTGATTAAGTTTTTCGGTTGGTGCCTTGCTTTGTCCTAGTGAAAAATGCACAGCCCAGGAGGAGACACGCATAAAAGTAGCACTGGCAAGAGGGACGATGACATATACAATTGTTTAGAACAAAACTTCAGAGAAAAACGCCTAACGGCATTCCATTCAAGTTTGTGATTTGATTTGATTGAAGATGAAAGCAGAAATTCTAAAATATGTTCAATTCTAAGTTTTAGTATAGTTGTCTATATTTCAACTTATTCTTTACTTTGCATGTGGAATCATACATCTTTCCTGTTACATTTCATTACTTATGACTTAATGCTTTGTCCAAAACAGTTTAGAAATTTTCATTTTTACTAGAGTTTGGTGAAGCGAAAAATCCAAAGGGGACACAGTTTTAGTTTTTCTTTTAGATTGTTTTAGGATTTTTGAAAGTTTTAGAGAGAGACCCTCAAAACCTCTAGGACATGGAAAACTATCTTTGAAACTTTAACTTATAAAACTATGCCAAACATCAAATTTTTGTAGAATTTCTACTTAAAACTTATTTTTGCACCCTCTTGGATAGGCAATCTGCCTTACTCATTTATCATTTATCCTCAACATGCCAAAACTCTATGGACATTGATTTGATTCATATGAAAGTGATAACATAACTATAAGGTCTTTGGACTAGAATGACTTTAGAATCCATTAATTAAAAAGGGAAAATGACTTGCAGAGTGCACTATGCACTCAATGGATTCTAAAGTCCCCAAATAAAAAAAGGCTTCCTCCTCGTGTGTAAAATTCCGGTTCCCTCAGGCAATCTATAAAGACTATTCACAACTTGTGTTACAAGCATTTCCAGATAAAAAGTTCTCGGCGTGTGTCAAAATGCTGGTTGACTTAAGGAATATACAAAAACTCCATGAAATACTTTCACCTTTTTCATTTTTTTTTTGTAGCTTATTATTTTATTTTATTCCTATTAAGAAAATCTGCAAAAGCTTATTACATATGCAATTTCCCTCGCACCTTTAAATAACTATGCACCCATAGAATACAAGGGCACTCCATTGGTCTGGTGTCTACGTGTATATAGTTATGTGCATTATATAAGGTTCTCTAAATCTAAAAGATGTATTCCATGCATTGATCATAGACATTCATTTACTTACAAATTTGATGGGCATGACAATTTATTTAACAAGGATTGGGATCTGAGCGAAGGGGAGGGCGGGGAATTCTGTTGGTACCATGTTGAGCTGCCGAGATCTAATCAGAGACTGGCAGTGGCCGCACAATACTTGATTGTTGTTCTTTTCCCACATCTGAAGCTTCAAGATATCCTATTCTCGTGAGCAATGGGCCCTTTTGTGGGAATTTAGATGGTTCTCCTGTGTTTAGGGTAAATTCCCCAGGCCCCACTGTCAGCAAATGCACCCAAAGGCTTGCTGCCAGGATCAGCGAGAATACTGTGATTACAGTGTCTCTGGGTAAGGTGCCAAGGCTGGGATTTTCTCCGACGGGCCAATCTATGCTTTCTGAGATCCCCAGTGTGGAGAGTCCTTCATCCCAGGCGCACTTATGGGGGAAAGGAGGAGAACAGCTCAAAACATACCATAGAGCCCAATGGAATTGTCATAAGAGAGCATGTGCTCAAGTTTCTGTTGACTATGAACCATTCCGATGAAGCTAATAACCCTGTGCCCACTAGGGTCTCCAATCTCCTTGTGCACATTGTGGACACCCATGTTGATCATTTGCAGGATATAGTAACCAGGCTTGAGATGGAGTTGGATACAATAGAGCTTGAATTGGATAAAGGTAAGCAACTCTAACATCTTTGCTCTCTTTGTTCTATTTTTTATACCACCAATGATTTTTAAGTTTAGTTTTTCATAATGAACATTTCTCAATTTTAATGCCTGGCAACCAAAGTGACATTGATACAGTTTCTTCTCGTAGCAAAATTCGGGATTCATTTCAGAAAATTGCTTCTCCCCCCTTTCTTTCAAACAAATTTTAATCCTTTATCCATTTTGGTTTCCTTAAATACAATTGTCTCTTGATTGCATAATGCTATATTTTCCATTTCTTAGCTGCCTGTAATCTCTAGAATATTCTGGATTTTAACTGTTAAATTGTAAATTCCACCTTAAGAACCAAGTATATTCTGGATTTTAATTCTTGTTTTTATCAAGCCCTTCTAGCTATAAGGGATTGGATAAACAACTGAGGTAATTGTTGCAAAAGTTGTTTTCTGAGAAACAACTACATTGAGAATTTTGAAAGAGTGGTTCTATGTAAAAGCCTCCCTTGGGTAAATAGCTGCGGGTAATTGTTGCAAAAGCTGTTTTCTAAGAATCAACAATATTGGGAATTATGAAAGCGGTTCCATGTAAAAACAAACCCATCTTGTAGTTTTGAGACACTACCATATTATTTGGTTTGTAAGAGATACCAGTACTTGTTGATTAGAATTTAGCTGAAGTCGTCTAACAGTTGCCTTGGTATGAGCTAATTTTGACAGAATTTCTGGAAAACAAACAATTTTAAAAAATTGAAATTGATTATGTCAGGTTCATTTATCACATACTCCAATTGTATTACGATTTTGAAGATATTATAACTCGATACAGTTGAATATTTGAGTAGAATTCGTAGAGTTGTTCAGCAATAAGTAGAAGAAATCTAAATGAATGATAAAAATAAAGTCCTGAACAGCATTCAGCATTCAAAATCAGCACAACTAATAAACCAGCGGATCATGAAGAAGACACGCGGAGAAGCACGGTTGG
This sequence comes from Pseudotsuga menziesii, assembly GCA_001517045.1. Classification (NCBI taxonomy): domain Eukaryota; kingdom Viridiplantae; phylum Streptophyta; class Pinopsida; order Pinales; family Pinaceae; genus Pseudotsuga; species Pseudotsuga menziesii. The sequence continues at coordinate 61,622 of LPNX010132856.1, read as the reverse complement.
CTGAATAGACAATGAAATGAACAGTGGTTTACCAAAGAACTTTAGAGAAAAACGCCTTACGGCGTAAAAATTACCGTGCAAGCATCACTAGGAATACTATTCGGTCAGATACTCCTTCTTTTCAGTTTGGAAAGAAAGGGAAAAATAGGGCTGATAAAGAGATGACCAATCCAATTTTTGGACCCTGCGCCTACAAAGGATGTCTAAAGTCAGAAGTGAAAAGGTCTAATTTCAATTCATTCATTCTTCCTACTAAAGGTTAATAGCAATGGTATACTGACCCCATTCGATCTAATAAGTTCTGGTAGTGGTTCCTAAGGCAGTTCTGAGGATTCCAGAGTGGGCATACCTAGCTCTAAAGTACAAGTGTCCCGACTATTTTGGTTTTAACCATAGCTTCCTTTCCCTTACCAGACTTAGCCCGTGGAGTTTATTTGAAAGTAGGCCCTAAGGTTAATGATGGTGGAACATTCGTGCGCGGTCACCGATTAGGAGTAGTAATTTCTGAGATGGGCTGTAGCAGTTGGCTTTGCAACAATTGATCATGATTTGAAATCTCAATATGTCCAGTGAACTTTTCCTAGTTATAAGTAGTATTTGCCATCAACTTACAATGCAGGCCTCAATACCAATGGCTAGATTGGGCTGCCAATCAACTCATTTAGTTTGGACAGAAATTGATTGAACAATTGACATTGTATCTGGTTTGTGATCAGTTCTTCATGCAAGGTAGGGTTGTCTAGTGAACTTTACCTAGTTATAAGTAGTATTTTCCATCAACTTACAATGCAGGCCTCAATACCAATGGCCAGATTGGGCTGCCAATCAACTCATTTAGTTTGGACAGAAATCGATTGAACAATTGACATTGTATCTGGTTTGTGATCAGTTCTTCATGCAAGGCAGGGGTGGGAAAAACAAAGAAGTAATGCAACAATATCAAGAAAAAGTTGAATATTTCATGTGTGCATGCCTTCAGAAAAATGGCCACAGTGTACAACGAACACCAGGTTTGGTTCATCAATCTGCCTTCCAGAATACATACATCATTTTATCTTGATAGCAAGCTACAAAGTGGACTAAATGAGTGCATCATTGGTTGTTCAGGTGGGCTATTGTATTGGCAGAAATGGAACAACATGTATTTTGTGATGAGTGCCTCATTCCTTCTCACGGTCTACTCTGATTACTTGTCTTCTAATGGCAAGCAACTGCAATGCCCCAGTGGAGAAATAGATCCATCTCAGCTGTTGGCATTAGCTAAGTCACAGGTATAATAATTGTAAATCCCATGATGGGCTAAAAACCTCCGTATCACGAAGATAGATTAATGAGTCCAAGATCTAAAAAGCCTTAATTCCTATTCATTCCTTTGTCTAAAACGACGTTCTTGTAGGTTGATTACATACTCAGTGACAATCCAAGAGCTACGAGCTACATGGTGGGATATAGTCCAAACTATCCTCGCCAGGTCCATCATAAAGCTTCCTCCATTGCATCATACAAAGAGGATTCATCATTTGTGAGTTGTAAAGGAGGATATGCTACATGGTTCAACCACCAAGGAAATGATCCGAATACTTTAGTTGGTGCTATTGTTGGAGGACCCGATCACAATGATAACTTTGCAGATGCAAGAGACAACTATGAGCAAACAGAACCTGCAACCTACAACAATGGCCCAATGGTGGGAATTTTAGCTAGACTTCAAGGTGGAAATGCTGGAGACAACCAACTTTTCTCAGGTATTATTGTTTTATAGGATGAAATTAATTTGGTTTCAGTTTGTTTCAGTGATGTTGATGGTGATGCTTTTAATGGTTGTTCTTCTGGCAGTGACTGTGCCAAATCCTGGATCAGATTCAGGATCTTTTGCTCCAACTACAGTTCCAAAGCCAAAGCCCTCTCCTCCACCTAAACAGAGTTCTCTTCCTACTTCCCCACAGAGTAAGTCCTCTGAATCTTAAATTTTGGCCACCACAATTCAACTTCAGCAGGAATGAGCCAGGGGTAAAAATAATGTAGTGCCACATAAATAAACAAACTCAATCCTGGACAAACAGGGGAAAATCAATCATAGTTTTGGATTTTGCAATTAAATCTATATTAAAAATAACATATTAGTTCATCCAGTTCTTATAAGCAGGTAGGTTTTCCAACGGACGGAAGGATAAGATAAGCAGGTGCTCTTCAATAGAAGGAGGTTCATCGTTTCATTATTGCATCCTCTACGTTCTACAAGAGGGTTGTGTTCCGTCATTCGCCCAATTAACAGCATATATAATTTACCAAACCACATCGTGGAACCCTACTATTGATTCAGGGGTTTTGAATTATTCTAAGCTATACGAGAATGGCGATTTAGTGGCGGGGCCAGCTGTGGTGCCCGATTCTTTTAATGGAATTTTTGTGGAAATTGATGAACGACTTGGCACAAGGCAGAAGATATGACAACACCCAGACAATCCTACAAGATTGACACTAATAATCCTGGATCAGATCTTGCAGGAGAAACTACTGCTTCAATGGCAGCTACTTCAATAGTATTCAGACAATCTATCCTGATTACTCTAATTATCTTTTGGGCCATGCTAAACAGGTAATTTGCTCTGATTCATAGAATTTAAAATCAAGTGCATTATTCCTTGGTTGAATAACTGTAATTGGTAATGCTCTAATTTAGTGTATTATCTTAATATTCAATTGATTGGGAGTCTTGCACAACAAATTTGCAATAGAAATGAAATTGCACAGAATGAAATCCAGGAGCAGTGGAAAAACAAAGTACCTGTGTTTTTTTCCTCTTCTTTGGCTCTTTGAATCAGAATTCCTGCAAAGGTATTCCTAGAAACAATGCAACTTCTCTGTGCAAACCCAAATAGTGCAAATTCTTTAAAACCGCAAACTAAATGTGACCAGTAAACACCATTTATGCAGGAGGGAGGGGCGGTCGCCATGACAAGATGTTCAACCACCTCCTCCATGAATAGCAAGCTATCTATGGGGTTTAATAAATTCAAAATAAATGTCAAACCGAGAAAAAATAGAAGCCATCCTTTGATCATCTAACCAACCCTATAGCCACTTCATGTTTCAGACGGGCTCTTTCACAGGACGAGCTCTCTAGAAATCACCCACAACACTCCAGAATCGCCGGACAACTGTGGTTCTGACCAACTCAAGAGTCACGGCAAAGCCTATGAACAATGCTCAACAAAGAGGTGGAAAACATGCGAACACAGAAACTTGTAGGGTGAATACCGAGAGTTTATTGCGAAATGGGAGGACGGAGCAAGGCACCGACCGAAAACCTTAATCAATTAAGAAATCAAGGATGGGGATTAAGTGGTAGGTCCAACCATCAATGCTATCACTTGCGGAGGAGCCTGGACTGGGTTCTAACCTTTACCTCCAAAAGATCCGGAAGGCTCGACTATCAGTACGAAAGTTTTATACAGAGTCAAATTGAAGACATGCGGAGGACCAACGGATCACGAAGGAGACACGCAAGGATGGGGGTTAAGTGGCAGGTCCAGCCATCAATGCTATCACTTGCGAAGGAGGCCATACTGGGTTCTAACCTTTACCTCCAAAAGATCCAGAAGGCTCGACAATCAGCACGGAAGTTTTATACAGAGTCAATTTGAAGACACACAGAGGACCAGCGGATCACGAAGAAGACATGCGGAAAAGCACGGTTGGCTGAATAGACGACGAAATGAACAGTGGTTTACCCAAGAACTTCAGAGAAAAATGCCTTACGGCGTAAATATCTGCCAATGTTTCTCAGATTTTCAGGGGCCAATGGAAGAGCCTGACCATTTTCAATATGCCAAACAACAATTTGTACGGCTCCATACCACTTTCTATAGGAAAAATATCATCTCTAGCGTAGCTAGAACTGCACAGAAACAACTTGTTGGGAACTATTCCAAAGTCATTGGGCTGTCTCTGCTCGCTTACTGTCCTAAAACTTAGCTACAACAAATTAACATGCCCTATCCCATTATCGCTAGGATCATTGTCTAAACTCACCAATATCAGTCTTAATAATAACGCTTTGAACGGAACAATCTCAGAGTCACATTTTCACAGTCTGAAAATAATGAAATATATTGACCTGTCCAGTAACAAATTAACCTACAAAATATCCTCCAACTGGACTCCCCCATTTTATTTAGATCTGTTAAAACTATCTCATTGTCAAATAGAGAGGGCGCTTCCTCTTTTTATGAAAACTCAAAGTTCTATGACCACACTGGACCTGTCCAATAACATCCTCACAAAACAAATCCCTTCATGGCTATGAAATCTTCCCAAACTCCAGAGGTTAGTCCTATCATTCAATCAGTTGCATGGACCGATACCACCTCAGCTGTATAATTTGTCGAGCTCATTGAAAGAAGTGGAGCTATGGGATAATCAGTTGCATGGCAATCTTCCCAACCCTGCAAGGAGCTCTGTGGTAGGCTTCCCTTAGGAACTTGATCTGTCAATGAATAATATTACTGGTCCAATCCCCCAAGAAATCTGCAAGATGTTGCATACTTCTAATTTTTTATCTCTAGCATGGAATAAACTAAAGGGTCAGATTCTTGCTTGCATTTGTGAGCAAAAAGAGTATCTGGAGGTTCTTGATCTTTCATGCAATAAGCTTTATGGGTAGTTCCCTTCCAATTTTAGCAATTGATCTTCTTTGAAGGTATTGAATGTGGCAAATAATAGTTTGGAAGGAGATATACCGGTGGAACTAGGAAAATTGAAGAAACTTCAGGTATTGCACATCAACGACAACAAGTTAATAGGGCATGTTCCCTCGTCCTTGCGAAATTGCAAGATGTTGGAAATTTTAGATTTGAGTGGAAACAACATATCGGGAAAAGTGCCTGAATGGATTGGGGATCTTTCAAAGCTTCGGGTACTCATTCTCAGATCAAATAAGCTAGAAGGTAAGATACCAATCCAGATTAGGTACCTGCAGAAACTCCAAATTTTTGACCTGGCAATGAATCAACTGTCAGGCTCGATACCACCACATCTCTCAAACTTATCAACATTGAGGAATGGATGTAATTTCACAAGTTTGCAATCCAACTCTGCTATTAGATACACAAATTACTATAAAGAAGAACTTTACCTGACGGTCAAGGCTCAAATACAGCCCTGTAAGAAAATCCTCTCGATTTTCACATTTCTAGACCTCTCGGCAAACAACCTTAGTGGTGACATCTCGGAGGACATGGGATATCTCAAGTGTGTAATTTATTTGAATCTGTCACATAATAATCTTGTGGAAAACATTCCAAAAGCATTTGGTAGAATGGTAAATTCAGAAGCTTTAGATCTCTCTTGCAATCAGTTATCGGGAGGAATACCTGAAACATTTACAGATCTGGACTTCTTGGGTTATTTAAACCTGTCGAATAACAATCTATCAAGTAGGATTCCAACTCTACCACATTTGCAAACATTTTAGGAGTCTTCATTCTCGGGTAATCCGGAGCTTTGTGGAGAACCAGTGCAAAGAAAGTGCAACTATCGTACTTCTAATTCTGGCCAACGAGAGGAGGGTGATGAGAGTGTGCATTGGTGGAATTTGTGGGAAGTTGGAATGGGGATGGGAATTGCAATTGGGTTTGGAAGTGTGATTGGAGCGTTAGCTCTCAGAAGGTGATTGAACAGGTGATACTTCCAGTTTGTTGATGGCATTTTGAACTTCTCGTTAAGAGTACGGTAGGTTTACGTTGAATTTTTCCTTAAAAGTATGATTACTATGTATTTTTGAATTTTGCTTTAGGTTCTATTAAATTGTGTGATCTTAAATATTACTAAAAATATGTTGCCCGAACATGCTGTGCTAATCAGCTTTTCCATCTAGAAATTAAGAACAATAATGTATAGGGTTTATTTTGTCGGACTATCTCTCTATGATGTGTGGAATGAAATGTTTTTAGTTTTAATTTATTTAGTTTTTATGCATTGTTTTTTTAAATATTTTAAATCTAATTTGAACGGACATGTTTTTTTATAGAGTACACTAGGGAGTTACACATCTCCCTCTATTGGATTGTAAAATGCACCTTTTGGGTGCAACAAGTCTTCCGTTAAAAAATTAGCTTCATATAAATAAAATATAAAATGGTTTAGCATAATTGATATTGTATTATTTTTATTTTAAATTGTAAAACCATAGAATAAATTGATGGATTTTTTTTACTTCTGTATTTGATTAGTGTTAGCCATGCTTAATTTCTATTCTTTTTATTTTAAATTGTAAAACCATAAAAGAAATTGATTCATTTTTTTACTTTATAGTGATCCGTATTTGATTAGTGTTGGCCACCAGTAATTTGTATTAATTTGGCTATGCTTAATTTCAACCCTTTGAGATTGAAATTGATGTGATTGTATATAGTTGTTAAATGGACCACTACTACACTACCCTACCTATGACAAGAAGCTATTTGCCTTGTACAAGCATTCAAGAAATGAAAACATTATCTAGACCTACGAAAGGAAACCATAATCTACACCAATCACCAACTATTATAGAGGTTGTTGATTTAAATAAATATGCAACATGTAGGGCATTGTAATTTTATGGGATTTTAGCAACAATTCCCTTGATTGTAAAATACAAGAAAGTTTATGGAGAAAAGAATAAAGGCATATCTGAAATACATGAGGCAAAGAAACCAAACAATCTCATAGAGAAGATTAGGAAATCTCTAGTTTTATCTCAATAGATAGCACCTACAAGAAGAAACCAAGAATTTGAAGCCTTTGAAATATGGACCTTTTGAAATAATTAAGCAAGTCAATGGTAATTCTTTCAAATTAAACCTAACTCCCTCTATGAGACTATACTCAGTGAACAATGTTGACAACTTGAGCTTGTTTGAACTGTCCCAGTTAGATAGAGAAGAGGAAAAATAGGCTCTGTCTAAAGTGCACTTTTTATTAAACATGCTTAAAGAATTGGAGGAGGACATAGTCCTTCATAAAATGGTCTTGGAGACTCTTAGAGGACAATAGGAAATTTAGTAAATTGGACTTGAGGGACAAAATCCAAGGAAATCTAAGTGGTATGATATAAACCAAATTGTAGATAGGCTTGTACACCTTTTCTTGCGAGATTTTGGAGACCAAAAGTCTCTCAATGGGGAGGTGTGATGTGAATGGATCCTTGAAGACTCAAATGGATAAGTTATTTTCTCTCATTACATTTTGTGATTGAGAACCCTTATTAAACCCTCTTCAGCAAGCATGATAAATTCCCTTTTCTATGCATGTCCTTGACATGCAGATCCTGTGGTTATGAGAAGCACTGGAGGAGTTGAAGCAAAGATAATTCCTCTACTCTCTATGCTTCACAGAAAGAATGGGAAAATATGCAAAAAAATACTAAGGAAAGAAGGGGGTGTGGAGTTTTTGGTCATAACTTCTCACTCAACACAAGAACAAAGAAAACAATATTGAAATTGACTTAGGGAAAGGAAGGAATGAAGAATTTAGGGCAATAAGATGTTTCGACAAGGAAAAAGGTGGTGTTACATCTAGATTATGCACTTCATGTTAAAGGAAAAAGTTAAGGCACAGTAAAAAGAAGTAAAGGTCTTTGTGTTATAGAGAAGTGGCACATGATGTGGAGCAAGAATCAAGGGACTTGAGAGGCTCACCCTCCATGATCTACATATGTTCTAATGCAAAGTGTGTGGGCCCCTTAAAAGGGTTGATTCTAAGATACTAGTTTTTCGTTTTACATGTGATAGCAATTATTAAATGCATATGTACAAAATTCTAAGAAGGAGGTTGAGCCCTATGTGGATACAATGACATAGAGAGGAGGTGATCAAATAAGGACACATGGGCATGCTATCGAATCTCAGGAATTCATGTGTTCTCCAAGAAGGATGACCTACCTTCTAATCTTTTCTGTGTTTGGAATGTTGAGGGGGTTATGTCACTGATTCTTAGGGAAATGTTCTTGAAATATTTAGGGAGGTGGTTGACCTTCCAAATAGATAGAATGAAAAGATTTAAAAGAAGAGTATGCAAAAAAAAAATGTTCTATGGTACAACTAGAGGGAGGAGATCCTAGGAGAAATCAAAGGAAAGTAAGAGGATTGTCCATGGGTTGGGTTGATGTCAATTTTGCTTGGATTGTGGATAGTGAAGAGATAAATTAGACAAAGATTGATTTACTAGTTTGTGGAATAGATCTATATACAATGGAGTTCAACATTGTTATTTTATGTAGTGTTTCCTAAGTTGAAAATCCAAATATCCTTGGCATTATAAAACTACAAATGAGAATAACCATAAATAACAACATAGAAATTTCAAAACTACAGTTTTCCCATAACAGTTTATGTATGGTGTCCCTTATGTTACATGTATGTATGATTGAGCATTTATTATGGTAGCGGGTTTTTTCTAAATAAATTTAGATTCATTATTAATGAACAATAAATTATTCTAGAGAGGATTCTAATTTCTTTAGAAATCTACATTTAGGATCTATGTTGGTGAATCATTTTGACCACAAGCCTCTTAATTGCAAATTGTATCATTACCATAGTATAAATTTTATGACTTGGGGGGGAGTTACAATTGAATGCTAATAGACTAAGAAATTTATAACAATTTGGAGAGTTAGTTACAATAAACCCCAAAATTGTATTAAATAAGAGAAAAAAAAAAAAAAAAAAGACCAAACAATGGGTGATGAAACATGAACCAATGAGACCTAGTATGAGATAACTCAGTCGGAGAACCAAATAACTTGAATATGACCATGGAGGTGTATTAGATGGCATAGGGAATGACTAGGATAAACTAAAGTTACATAAACCGAATTTCCATATTAGTACCAAAGAAGAAAAAAGAAAAGAAAAAAACTTGAGTATGACCATGGAGGTGTATTAAATGGTATAGGGAATGACTGGGATTAACTAAGGTTACATTAACCTAATTTCCATATTAGTACCAAAGAGGAAAAAGAAAAAAAAACTTCAAAGGATCTCCAATTTAGATAATAAAGGTGGAGGTGATGACAAATTTAAAATAAAAACCTAATATGAGGGAAAGTGAATGTAATAAGATTCAAGCACCATTTAAATTTGAGGAAAATATAGATATCAAGCCATATGCAAGTGATATAGATGACTTAAGTTGAAATGTTAAAAGTATATTTTAGTGTGCATGAGGTTAGTGGATAATAATGATTTTTTTACTTATTTAAATATAGAAATTCATGATATGACATGGTGGTGGAAAAGTAATGACATGGATAAAAGACTAGGCAATCAACTATTGGTGATACAACATTTATAATTATTTATAGACATGCTTAAGTTATATTTTTTTGTTATCAAGTATGAAGAGGAATTATGGATAACTTAGATTTACCTTAAATGGAAACACAAGTATGGATATAGTGCACGAATTCAATACTAAGTTATGAAAGATAGCAATCCGATTAAGAATATCTTTTTGAGTTTCATGAAGTATCTATCTAATAATTTTGAGTTTTTCTTAATCACCTTAAGAGACGAAAAATTATTTCGAAAAATTATTTATGTCTTGTGTTCAAACACTATTTTTTTAAAGGAGATAAAAAAACAAGAATTTAGTGGGCCAAAACAAAACAAAGTTTCAAGAAATAAGAATGAGAAAGTTAAAGTCAAGAAGATAACTACACTTTTTAAAACTATTTATCAACTTTGTACCATCTTCTCCTTTTAGCATAGTGTAAATGGGTTTTCATGTGTTGTTTAAAAACTCTTTTTACTATCCTATAGATGCATTACATGTGTCAAATAAAAAATTGTTGAAAGTCATTTTATATTTTTTTCCAATAAATTATTAATGGAAATGTTACTTATCATAATAGATGTTTATGTAAAAAACAATTAGTTGATTTAGTCGTGGATAAATGTGTTTGAAAATTGTTATATTAAAATTGTACAACTCTTTTTACCATGCTATAGATGCGTTTCACGTGTCAACTCTTTTTATTTCATGTTCCATTGTAAATTAGATTTTATTTTTTAAAACTATTTTTTTGGCTATTCATTGGTTAGTGTAGGTGGCGTTTCTCTAGGGTTTTGTGCCCCAAGACCCGGAGGCTAGCTTTGGTCAGCAAAAATTAAATACAATTAAAGTTTTAATGCAACAATAAATAGTGATAATTAAATGCTATGGAAGTGCGCATTTTATCACTTAGCACGAGTGCTCTTGCCTAAAAAACATAAAAGGCTTAGTCACATGTCAAGTCCTTCCTTATAGACTTCATTGCTGATTGTACTCCATTAAATATGATGGATCATGGAGGGTTTCGGCTGCCGCTGATGATGACGATTGGGAAGGAAACGCGAGAGGCAGCACAGGCCTGTGGAGGCATCAAGAGAGGTAGCACTAGGCACATGCAGGCATCAAGAGTATGAATGAAAACAAGTGGTAATGATAATAGGCTGATCAGTGAACTTGATATTAACTAACCTGAGAGTGAGGAGTTTAGAAACCAGACATTGGAGACAATGAAAGAATATGATATTATTTGGCAGCACTTCATTCAATTGTACCCTTCGAGGGTTCTATGGTGTTGTAGGTCGAAGGATTCAGACGATCACCTGTGAGAATTCTGTGAAATCTGAAGGGATTTTCAACTGACTGTGTAGAGAACTTAATGCTATTATATATTTGAGGAATTTATGGTGTTATATATTGTGAAACAACAACAAATGTCAAATATGGCGTACGCCTATCTTTTCAAGTACATTATTATGGACGATACGATACTCGTAAGAAATTCTTTTAAAATTCGTATCCTGTAAAATTTTAGGTTTGTTGTGTGTGTACAATTTGTTTATGTTTATTGAGTTTTGAGGTTACATTAGGCCTTGGGAAGCCCGCCCTCCCATCAGCAAAGTGGTAAATTATGAGGTTTATTTATGTATTTTTATTGTAAAGTGCCTTGCACACAGTGGAAATGAATATTTTCATAATGGTTGCCGTCGAAAAATTTAGGAGCTAACTTGTTAAAAAGTAGAGGGATGTCCTTTTTCCCTTGAAGCTAACGGAAGCTCCCATGGCTGCTGTTAAGAGCTGTCGTTATAGTCCCCATCATTGTTGACCAAGTTGCGTGAAGCTTTGCAAAATATGTGCACAGTTTGCAGGAAATTACAGATGTCAAAGGTGTTTGAAAGCTTAAAGATACTGAAAAATGGACAGTTTCGAGATATTTATGAGACACAGGCAGAAGGAAATTCAATGTAGCATGGTTGTTTCAAAATTTATGTGCTTTATTTGAAACAATTCGTATTTGTTTCCAGGATTGAGAAAATGACCACCCATGAAGTATCTTGTAGTGCAAAGTTCTTGATTTATATCGCCATATTTGTGTTTTTTTATAATCTATTGTCCATCGTTTTCATCGGCTTTACCTGTCATTTTAATCTCACAAAGCGAACGTCCCAGCTCTCACACAACGAACCTCTAAAACAAAGCTCACAAAGCTCCAAACACTACATGTGGAAGAATGCCGCGACATATAAAGAGCCGAGTTGTTATTTGACTTCTTTGGAGACATTGTCTGCTATGAGATGCGACAAGCTCCATAGCATACCACGATTGGGGCAGCTCAAAAAGCTGCGAACACTATGTGTGTAAAATTGCCGCGAGATACACCAGTTGCCTAGTGTGGAACATTTGACTTCTTTGGAGACGTTTAGTTTTTGGCACTGCAAGAAGCTAGAGAGAATACAAGGGTTAGGGTAGCTCACAAAGCTCGAGACACTAAATGTTGGTGGATGCAGTGATATACGAATGTTGCTAGGTATGGAACATGTGATTTCTTTGGAAACGTTGAATTTTAGCAGATGTGGGAAGCTCCAGAGCATACCAAGATTGGGGCAACTCACGAAGCTCAGATTCCTATATGTTGAGGAGATCTAAGAGTTTCTAGGTGTAATGGAACATTTGACATCTTTGGAAATGTTGGATGTTAGGGGATGCCAAAAGCTGCAGAGCATACCAGGGTTGGGACAGGCTCACAAAGCTCAGAACACTATATGTGATAGAATGTGGTGAGATAGAAGAACTGCTTGGTGTGGAGTATTTGATTTCTTTGGAGACATTGTCTGTTATAAGATGTGATAAGCGCCATAGCATACCAGGATTGAGGTAGTCATAGAAGCTCAAAACACTAAATGTTAGTGGATGCAATGAAATAAAGGAGCTGCCAGGTGACTTCTTTGGAGACGCTTAATGTTAGCCAATGCGAGAAGCTCCATAGCATACTAGGGTTGGACCAACTCACAAAGCTTCGAATTCTAGATGCTAATAGATGTTGTGAGATACAAGAGCTTCCAGGTGTGGAACATTTGAATTCTTTGGATAAGTTGGTTGCTGGGAAATGTTGGAAGCTTCAAAACATACCAGTGTTAGGGAAACTCACAAAGCTTACAGAACTCGATGTTGGTGGATGCAGTGAAATACTAGAGTTGCCAAGCGTGGAGCATTTGATGTCATTGACGTCGTTATGTGTTGGAGATTGTGAGAAGATCAAAGCATATGAGGGGTGGGGCAGATCACAAAGTTCCGAACATTAGTTTTTAGTGGGATACCAGAGCTGCTAGGTGTAGAGCATTTAACTTCTTTGGAGACGTTGAGTGTGAGGAGCTGCAAGAAGCTCCAATGAATACAAGGTTTGGGGGCACCTCAAAAAGCTCCGAACACTAGTGGTTTTGGAATGTCCTCAATTACAAGAGCTACAAGGTGTGGAATATGTGATGTCGTTGGAGATTCTTTTAGTTGACGGTTGTCCCAAATTGCAGTGGGGGCAGTGGAGTACTCGAGCAGCTTGGCTNGACATATTTCTTTAAAGCATGTATAAAGAATTGGAAGAAGAATATAGAGTCATCAATTCCATGCTTCTTCTAAAAAATGTGACTAGCATAAGGTATTGCATCACTAGAGTTTTGGAACCATGTCTAAAATAATAAATCTGTGAAGAGTTGTGGGAAATGGAGTTGCAACCCAATGAGTTCGTGAACAAATTTGGATGGAAGGTAGGATTATCTAGAGCTTAAGTATTAATGGATGATATTGAATCCAGTAATATGTGCATAAATATAAATTTTTGTTTTTACCATCATATATATTTTAGGTTGTTTTTACCACCATATATTTTTGGATAATGCTGTATTGAATTCTATAATAATAATGGATGATATTGAATCCAATAATATGTGCATAAATATAAATTTTTGTTTTTACCATCATATATATTTTTAGGTTGTATTGAATTTTATAATAATGGATGATATTGAATCTAATAATACGTGATAAATTTTTGTTTTTACCATTATATATTTTAGGTTATATGGCATTGTGCACTTTAATGAGAAAATAAATAAATGAGTAGGTTTTCAAATATATATAATAATATAATAGGAACCCAATGAATGATCAAAGTGGGGTTTACTAGACAACTATCAATAACCAACATGTTGTGCAGGCTTTAATGCAACAACTGCTGGGCAGCAAGTCGTTGGATCTCAACGACCTTGAGATCCAATGGCCTACTGCGCAGCAGCCGTCGCATTAAAGCCCGATAATATAATAGGAACCCAATGAATGATCAAAGTGGGGTTTACTAGACAACTATCAATAACCAACATGTTGTGCAGGCTTTAATGCAACAACTGCTGGGCAGCAAGTCGTTGGATCTCAACGACCTTGAGATCCAATGGCCTACTGCGCAGCAGCTGTCGCATTAAAGCCCGTGCAGCATGTTGGTTAATTTTCGCCTTACTAGACTACATGCCATGCCTCATCAAGGCGGGTTTCAAGGACAAACTATGATATGCAATAAATTTTTCCTTTTTACCACCTCCAATTTCATATATTTTAGGTCATCCAACATTGTGCACTTTAAACTAATGAGTTTAATGAGAAAATAAATAAATGAGTGGGCTCTTGAATATATATAGTAATCCTATGAAAGATCAAAGTGGGGTATACTATACTACCCGCCATGCCTTATCAGGATGGATTTCAAGGACAGGCTATGGTTCAACACGTTAATGGTACAAGATTTAAAGACATTACAAAGTTAATAAGATAAGTTAATGTTAACGATGAAAATGTGTCTTGTGTTTTTTAATAGCTCATTTTATGTGGTGTTTTTTTTAATAACCATGATGAATCAATCCTCATTTGTGAATAGGTAAAATTAATGTTTTTATTGTGATTTGAAAACTAAATTTTCTCGCCTTAAAAAAATTAAAATTTAAATGATATAAACTTTTTATAATGAAACAACTTTATGAAAGCTCTACATTTGTGTTAACATTGAATGTTCTTAAAAAGACACTTGTACTTTTAACCTCAAATCTCATGAGATTGATGTTCCAAGTATAGATGTCTAATCATTTATTTTCCGTCTATTGGAGAGTCACTATAATGTGTAGCCCTACACTATGTATGTTTTCCACCTAATTAATCAAAGCTCCTTCAATTGTATCATAAGAATATAAAATATTATTCCGAAACCAAGAGCAGAAAATGGCCCGATTGAATAATGGGAAGAGGTAATCATTGGAACCATTTTTGTCTTTAAGGAGTTATGTCAACCAATTTGCTCGAGTCCAATGAAACCCTCATGAGGCAATCAAAGATGAGCTTAAATAGGTGTGGCTATGCAAACTTGTTTGGATTTGGTCCCTAGTGAATTCTTAGAATCCCAAACAAGTTCATATAGGCATGTGTTGGAAGTGGCTTGGTTGCACATAGTTGAGGATACGTCACCTAGATTAGACAACGTTTTATGCGAATTCTACAAGGAAATATATGATTTTATTAGCTCATATTTGCTTCAAATATAGAATGATGCTATAAAAAACACTCATTAGGGTACCAGTATCCATAAACTGATGTAGTTAAATTGTTGTGACGGAGGGGGTCTCTTGTCCCACAAACAAGGGCGTATTTTACACCAATTTGGTGCATAGCTTGGTTATGGGCTTAAAAAGAATTTATTAGTAATTTTATCAACAAAGGAAATATTGATTTCAACCTCAAGCTTAGGACCTAGAGCTGATTACTAGTTCTTATTGCTAATTGGAGACCTGTTTCCCTCCTAAATGTATCCAACAAAATCTTGGCCATAGAGATGTCCATGAGATTGAAGCACATATTTTTGGAGATTATTAATCCATAACAAATTTGCTTCATCTGAGGGTGGTAGATTATGGATGACATCATATCAATGTTGAAAGAAATGGAGTGGACTAGAAAGGAGGGCCTCTTTTGATCAATATGACAGGGATGTCCTTTAGCACCTATGTTTTATATGATGGCAATTGAATCTATGGGGTAATTGATTTCCCAAATAGTTGGACATGTGCTCATTAAGGGGGTCAATTCCTCTCATAGAGCATGACTGTGGGAAAATTGTTAATGGGCACTTTGTGGATGACTCATTCTTTGAGGAGAAATGATATGTAAATAATAATATGGTTTAAGAATTGGTGGAGTACTATGGGGTACCTCTAGAGCTATTATTCTTCAATGTTTAGTTTTAAATTCATTGAGCCAAACAATAGTTGTACAAACATAGTCCCTAACATATGCCAGAATTCTTGTTAGAGCAAGTGTGGTCCTAGATCCAATTAATAATGCAAATCTCCAAGTTCCTAGTCATCCCATTTTCGTATAGGCATTGCCTTTAAGTTATTAAAGAAAATGGTTATTCAGAGGATAGAAAAAAATGAAAATG
The DNA here is from genome assembly GCA_001517045.1 of Pseudotsuga menziesii. Taxonomy (NCBI): domain Eukaryota; kingdom Viridiplantae; phylum Streptophyta; class Pinopsida; order Pinales; family Pinaceae; genus Pseudotsuga; species Pseudotsuga menziesii. Next base: position 45,838 of record LPNX010132856.1, on the reverse strand, counting down.
GCGACAAAGCCCTTAGCCTCAATGGTTAAGTTTCAAAATTGCTCTAATATTTTAGTTGCAACCCACGTTCACTATTCCTCCTACTAGGTTCCCTTGGCTAATGCCTACCAAAAGCTAGAAAATTCTCTAAATGTTTCTTTGGGCTAATAGAGAAGGTGGTTAGGGATTTCATCAATTTAATTGGAATCTATGTTACACTCCTAAGAGTTGGGGTGGAATGAGGATCATCATGACTCATACTCAAGCTAGAGACTCTATACCAAATAGGTTATATGATCCTTGGAAGGGATAATTGTATACCTTAGTCGGGAGCTTCCCAGGGAAAATAATCATTGCCAAGCTTGAGTTATCATCTAGCTCATGGTTAAAGTTAAAGGGACTTTTGTTGCTGACAACATATGGAAGGCCTATGAGGATATTGATCCCTACCCAAATTAAAACATTTGGGGTTCCTATTTTACCCATGTTTCATTGAGTATTTGATTCATTGGTTGGGTGTGATCCTTCACAAAGGTAAGACATTGGTGAATCACCATATTTTTTGACCTTGAGATTCTTCATAAGAGGAATTGGAACTATACATAGCGTTTCTGATACTTGGCTTAAAAATTGGATCTAATGGTCTGAGATGAAGGAGTGCTTTAGACTTTCTGGCCTTAACAAGTTGGTCTTGGAATATGTGAAAGAGCTTATTCTATACTCTCTCTTGGTGGGTATGGGGATTTTATATCATGTATATGGTGGAAGGATTTGAATTAGATTAACTCCAGGGTTGTCTGGAAATATAAGTTGATTGATGCATATAGGTGGTTGCATCACGAACCTCAGTGCAAGCCATGCAACTTAACTTATCTTGGTTGGGCACGCCATAGGTCATAAACTAGTTTATCTTGGGATCACTTAACCCTTGTACCCTTATCTTGCTTTGGTATATTATAAACTATACACTAGTTTATCTTGTAATTATACCATTTTTGTGGGAGCCCTTAAAGACCCAAGCATCTCCTTTAGTTCTATTCCTTTATCGAAACTGAACTAGAGACGGGTGTTAGAATTCTATGACCGATTTTTTCGTAACTTCAGTTCATGGAAATCTTGCGTTATAGGACTATTAGCACCCTGTAATTTTCCTATGGTTGTTGTAGGAAGTCACAGGGGTAACCGTTTCAAACCAGCTTTAGACTGCGTTCTAGCCAACACAATCAGAGATGGCTCTCTCTTGTCACGGTAACATTCACATACACATTTGTCTTTAACGAGCACGCAAAAGACTATATTTATGCTAGTAACAGGACAGTTAGGGAATAAAACATGTTGAAAATACAAACAAAATCAAAACCATCAGACCCCAATTTCCACCTATCAAGCAACATAATAGATGAAAAAACATATTATAATCCTAATCAGAAAATACCTCTCCATTTAGGGAGGTTGATATGACAGGGATAAATATATAAATTTTCATTTTTTAGGTGTTTTTTGGGTGGAAAGATTGGATAAATTGGCTTGTAGGGCCCATTTTAGGGGCAATCTCACTTTGTAGAATTGGGATCTAGAACCTTCCAAGGCTTGTTTGAGGGATTAAATGATGTATTTTGGGGTGAAAATTGTATTTCTTATTCCATACCCCTTGAAATTATTCTACACTTTGATACCTCTCCAACGGTCCAAGAATTGTCTGAATCAAAGTCCGTATTAGGAAGTTATGCCTCCTGCAAGTTAACTTATCTGGTTGAGTATCATGGTACTAGGAGAATTCCACATCAACTCTAATTTCTCACACATGCAGAGCTATTCGAGTGTGGAATTTCAAGAACATTATAGAAGGTCCAAAAACCTAACCCTAATAAAGAGTTGAGGCATGCGAAAACCCTAGAACTAACCCTTAACAACTATCAAGCTATGATAAATATTAGGTCATTAGGAAAAGAAGGGTTTCCATTCTTATGATGTTATTGTATTGTTTCATAGTTGAGCAAGAACATGGGAGTGGATGTTAGAACATAACAAAGAAAGTAGGATATTTTGTAATACCCATTTTGGTTACAGAGTCAGATGTAACTCCATAGAGAGTACCACTTTCTTTGTTTCTGCACTACATATTGGAGAAGAAAAGGAAAAGTTATAGTTCTCACTTATGGATGGGTTTTTCCCCTTAGTGGGTTTTTCTAGGGTATATCTTGTGTTATTTGTGTGGATGTGTTATTTTTCTTTCAGTTCCAGTTTATTTTAGCATCAAGGGGAGATAAGCTAATAAAAGTAAGTAAGTTGTAAATTTGGTGTGACAAATTGTTCTAGTGGAATATCCATGGGAGTTTATGGATAAAAGGATTTTAACCCTCAAAATATTTACTTAATCATGTGAGGAATTTTTTGATCTACCTTCTCCTTGGATTATTATTTTTCTTTGCTTGGAAATTGTCCTTTCAACCCAATCTGCCAAAGGTCATGCTGCCCTTGTCTGGTAGTTATGGACTTCTTATGCAAAAATGCATCCTCTGCCAACTCTACTTGAGAATCAAGTGTTAAGTCTTCTATGGTAGGTAGGACATACTCCTCCTCCTAATCTAACATAAAAAACTCATAGAGTTTCAAATTTTCCACATTCACTATTGATTAAATGTGTGTGTATTAGGGTAGTTCGAGATTATATGCATTATCTGCCACTTTCTCCAATACCTCAAAAGGAACATGCCATAGAGACTTGATATTCTTAGTAGGACCTTGCAGTATTTCGTTGTTTATCTCTAACCAAACTCTATCCCCTACTTTGAATGATTTCTCGGTTCTATGTTGATAATGTCTAGTCTTATACTTTGCCTATGATTTCCTTTGTGTCTCATTTACCAACAAATGGATATGTCTAATATTTTCAACAAATTTCACTGCTTTAAACACTTCTCTCGTGATGTCTTCTCTCACTCTTCCTTGATTTCCATATACAAGATCCAAGGGAGAAGGCGGAAAATACCCAAAGCAAGTTTTAAAAGGGTACTTACAAGTAGAAGTTTGGAATGCTCTATTATAAGAGTGTTGGATATAGATCAAATTTTCATCCCAAGTCTTTGGATGCTTTTTAGTATTAACCCCTCAAAAGATGCACCAAAGTATTGTTGACTACTTATGTTATCCCATATGTATGTGGATAGAATGTTATAGATCTCTTCAACTTAATGTCCATATTATCCTATAGTGTTGTCCAAAAGCCACTAATAAATTTAGTATCCTTGTCTAAGATCATGCTCCTTGGTATCCCAAAGTGCACCCAAACCTGCTCAAAGAACATGTTTGATGCTTCTTTTCTTTTAATGGTATTTTTAAAAGGCATAAGAATGTACATCTTGTTGAATCTATCAACTACAACAAATAAATAGCTGTGCCCATTCCTAATGGTTGGTAAACCACCTGAAAAACCCATGGAAATGTTTTCCCAAGGACAAGTGGGTACACTGCTAAGTCACCGGATTCGACGATTTTTTGCCATGAAATTCGAAAACCGTCGATTTTCTATGCCTGGTGAATCATTGAAATTCGATGATTTTTCATGTAGGTAAACCCTAGTCAATGACAAAAACTACCTCTGCATTAACTCACTGCTCATTACGCGAGTTTGCGAGTGAGCCTCCCTCGTGAATGCTTCTGTGAGTGACGATTGGAGTGTGGAGGTCGCCTTCGTTTTGCAAGTGAAGTGGTGTGGAGCCTTCACTGCGTGAGTTGCAGAGGGTGCGGAGAGATGAACCTCGAGTTTGTAGTTGTTGAGGCCCTGACGGGTAGGGCAGTGTTTACTTTACACTGTACATTTGAATAAGCGCAACGGTGCCACGGCGATGTTCAGGATATTTGATGAAACCCGAAAAATTTCCGTATGGATACATCACATAAATGTATTTCTTACATGAGGAATTTCAAGTCTAAATATATATATATATATATATATATATATATATATATTCTAAATTGATTTTATATTAATTTGTTTATTTAAAAAAAGATTATAATAAAAAATTAATGTTGATTTATTTTAGTATATTAATATTATTTATATGAGATCATTTTTTAGTTGAGTACAACATATTTCAATAATCTATGTTAATATTTATATTCGAGCTGAAAGGATGTTATGTGATTAGGTAAGAATATAAGTTTCTGGTTGGGATGTTAAATAGTGTAAATATGTTTTAATTTTAAAATTTTATAGTCATTCAAACATAATGTTGTTTTTTATGTCGAATTTTATCACCAAATTTTCTATTGCCGAATTTTTGTTGAATTTCAACCTCTCAGAATTTCAACACAAACTCGAACCATGTGACTTTGGGTACATGTAAGGGATGGTATAGACCCTTTTTTTTAATTATTGGGCTTGCTGGTATAAACCCCTTTTTTTAATTATTAGGCTTACTGGTACATACCCATTTTTTTAAATTATTGGGCTTGTTGGTACAACAATGTATGCAGCCTCTAATATACCATGCTACATCTTCTTGTACTCTGGGCCAATACTACTTTGTAAATTATAAACTATCTTCCCAATGCAAATTTTCCTTGCAACTTTGGAGGTGTGTATCTCTATGATAAATTGCAATATTTCACCTTTACGAACACAAATATTGTCTATATTGTAGAGTAACCCATTATGGGGATGATAGTTAGCATTATTGCGACCTTCTTCTACTTGAATTTGGCCCTATATCTGTTGAACACCTCTTTAAAGTCCTAACCTTATGTTTATCCCTCTTTGTATGGATCATGGGTAAAAGATTCCATGTGCGTATGAGTTCCAAAATCTGTAATCTTGGATGTGGGTGGCCTTGAAAACATGTCTGCCAACTTATTAGTGTTTCCCTTCTTATACTTGATGACTAGATTAAACTGTTGCAAAAAAACCATTCACTTGTTTGGTTTGTTGGAGCTTACTTTAGGCTTGCAAATACTACAATGGTTGGTTGTTTGCGTGGATAAAAATTTCTTTACCCATCAGATAGTGCTTCCACTTGTTAATAGCTTGAACCAAGGTATACAACTCCTTATCATAGGTAGGGTAGTTTAAGACTCTCCCATGAAACATTTTTGAATGATGGCACATGACCTTACCTGCTTTCTTCAAAACTGCACCCATAGTGTACCCACTTGCATCTTTCTCCACTTCGAAAGGATTTTGGAAATTAGGCAATGCAAGAGCTAATTCTTTTTTTTTTAGCTCGTTGAATAATTTCTGTTGATTTTTACCCACTCGGAACTCTTATCGACTGTTGTTATGGCAAGGAGTGGTGCATATACTACTGAAAAGGAACTAATAAACTTGCATAGGTACTGTGTTTTCCAAACAAAGATCCCAACTTTAGTTACATTAGTAGGAATTGTCCATTTTATAATGGCCTCCATATTTATGGGAACTATCTTGAATTCCCCTCAATTGATCACATAACCTAAATAAACCAACGATTGTTGAGAAAACTCACATTTTTTTAGATTAGCCACTAGATGGTTATTTTTTAGAGTCTCTAACACTTGCATGAGATGTGAAATGTACTCCACCCAGGTAGATATTAAACCGATATATCATCCAAATATACTAACAAATATAAATATGGGCACAAAACATCATTCATCAGTCTCATAAATGTAGCTGGTGCATTACATAAACTAAAAAGGCATGACCAACCATTCATACAAACATTTCCTTGTCTTAAAGGTAGTCTTCTAGGTGTATTCTTCTTGAAATGTACTTGGTGGTATCCTAATTTGAAATCCAACTTGGTGAAGTACTTGGCATGCTGCAACTGGTCTAACCAATCATCAATCCTAGGCAGAGGGTACCGATTCTTAAGTGTAATCTTGTTAAAATCTCTATAGTCAATACCCATCCTTGTTGGGTGTGATGATTATAGGTGACCCACAAGGTGAGGTGATTGGATGAATCAATCCTTGCTCCAACAACTGTCGCAACTACTTCTTCACTTCATTTACTTCTAGAATAGTCTGTCTATACAAGTTATTCAGGAAACAACTGTATCTCATGCTTTACTTCCCTCTTAGGTGGTATCCCTTTAGGGTCTTGGAATACTCCTCTTTATGCCAATAATAACTCCTCCAATTAATATTTTTTCTTTTTATCATCCCTCCATGGATTCCTTTACTCTTATGAATTCATCTTCTAACCAATTCTATTGTAAGAAAATAAAAACATATTTCTTACCTGAGATAACCATTTTTTGGCTTGGTTCGAACTTCCAATGTGATATTTGATTTATGTTTTATGTGCATTGATGATGAATGACTTCCCATCCTTGATTAGGCGGTACTTTTTTCTCTCCTCATGGAGACTGCATCCCTCATATATATGTATGGGCTTCCAAACACTACACCACACATGTCAATGGGTACTACATCTAACTCCACTTCATCAATAAGATATGCACTTACAATTTTTTTTATCTTACATTGTTTTGTGACCTTGATATTTGCATCCTTAAATACCCATCCCATTGAATATGGGATAGGATCATCACGAATCTCCAATACAAGCTTACTGACTATATTAACTACTATGAGAATGACTTGTGAACTAGAATCGAATAGAACGTCTACCTTGGTATTCTTGACCTGGATCTTTATATGGAAGAACTTTGTAATCTCCTTCTCTTTCTTGTGATGAAGGCTACTTAGATTCACTTCTTTCTAAACCGAAGTGTAGACAATATTCTCATCTTCATTTGAGTTACTCTCTACCTACTTACTTGAATTTATGGCTAGAAGGTACTTCTTCTTGGTATCCTTCTAGCAACCCTTGGGGTTCAACTCTATATGTGGTTATTGACACTTTTCTTTAGTGTGACGATCAATATTGCAATGGTTAGAATGGTTACTTGGATACTTACTCTAATGTTCATTGGTTTCTATCTTATTTTCTTTGCCTTTCCACTTCTTATCCCCTTTTTGAAGCATCCTAGTTCTCTTTTTGTTTGGAACCATTTGGTTGTCATTTCTAGTTTCCTATATTATCCAGGAACGGTGCTTACACACATGCCTCATTGATTGTCTTAAGATTGAAGATAATATGTTTTTTTCATAAATGATTATGTAGACCTCCTCATTACTTGAGGAGTACTGTGGAATCTTGGGTGAGATACCCAACATGATAGCCATGTTCCTAAATTTGGTGGTATACTCTTACATACTCTACCCTTTCCTTTTATTGAATTAATGCAAAGGGATCCATTGGTCCTCTACATACCCAATAGGGTATAATTGGGACTTAATGAGGGTTTTAAAATCCTCACACTTAGTTACTGGTGGATCACCCTCCAACTTAAGTGTCTCCTTGTGACTTTCCCACCAAGTTAATGCATGGACCTCTAATTTCAATCAAGCAAATGAAATTGTTTGCTCCTCATATATGTCTTGGATATTAAAGTATACTTCTAATTGCTACAACCAATGATTCAACTTTAAAGAATCCATCTCTCCTTGACAGGACTTGATATCCACTTTCATTTCTATCTTAAATATAATATGTGAAGGGGTAATGAAACTAGAACTTGGATACTCTTTCTTGGGATCTTACCTTATCTCCTTTTCTAGATATCCTTTATCTCCCGATTTCCCCTCTAATCAAATATTTGTGTTAGAGCCTATGAAATCATTGAAAGGTCCAAGCTTACTCTCTAAAGTTTCCATTAGTATTGGCATCATGTGAGAGATATCAATGAATTGTATTTCCATCTTTGTAAATCAATCTTTGTATTCACCCCTTGATTCTTCATCGGACTCATCCACCATGGCTAAGGTTTGAATACTTTTTCTTTACTCCTCCAAATTCTAGATCTTGTAATTTCCCAAAAAAACTGCTTTGATATTAATATGATCTATAAACTACCATGGATATTCCATTGGAACAATTCGTCATAACATATCTTATAACCTTTGAAGAATAAATTTTAGATTATGAAAACTATCATAAATGAAAGAATATGCACATAAAGACACAATCCACATAATGAAAACACTATTTATCATGGTAAACCCAATACATGAGAAACATAACTAGAAGGTGAGGCCTATGATCTACTCTCTCTTTATTGCAGTTATCATTATGAACATACAAATGAATGAACACTCACTATGGAGTTACATTTTGACACTATGGCCTCAATGACTACTACATAATTTCCCTTCTTCTTTGTTATGCTCTCAGAATACCACTCCTCGATGTTTTTCTCAGCTATGGAACAAGTACGATGCTCAAGAATGGAATCCCTTCTCCTCCTATTCTTTGGTATTTAAAATAACTTGATATCTGTCTAGGGTTCATTTTTTTTTACTTCCTCAAGCCTCAATTATTAATAAGGTTTGGACCTTCTATAATATTCATGAAAGTATACATGTGCCTAGCCCCAATCATTGGAATAATGCAGCTGACGTGGCATCCACTTGTATAGGGGTGCTTAGCTTGTAGGAAGCATAACTTTAGCACACAAGCTCCAATTAAGGAAAAACTTGCACCATTGGAAATATCTCAATGTGTAGATTATGGTATATTCCTCCTATAAATGTTTCAAACAAAAAAAGGGTCGTTTGATGCCTCACAATGGGTATGGAAGGTTTTAGACATTTTCTTTCCCCAATTTCCACACAGAAAGTACTAGAATAGATGGCTTGGGTGGGATTCTTATGAAATCTATGGAGAACATATTGTAATTGTTGTTATCATCAAATCTATGCATTAGAGATTATTCTCTAACATCCACTTTGACATGGTTTTTTGCATGGTTTGAGAGATTAAGTGAACAATCAATATCCTTAATAAAAATAATATACCTAGCTATCTTGATGAATAATGTCCCTTAGCTCTATGTTTGTATGGACCTTAGAAAGTTTCAAATTATAGAAATTTTTAGCCTAAATAAAAAGCAATGGATTCAATAATACTGGACTTGCATGTTCCCAGAGGCCTATAAAGCAATTATGATCTCTTCATGGCTATTATAGTGTTTTGATAGAATTATCACTCTTCAATGAAGGGCTCGAGGGTTAATATTAAGTTTTCTTCTTTTTTCTAATGAGATACACAATGGACTTATGAACACAACAAATGTGTTTGAGTTTAAAGGACATGGATTTCCATGGTTAAACATCATTGCAATATGCTTAAGGTATGAATTCAAGATGTAGTCCTCAAGCATAATCTGAATACATGGGAAAAAATCCTCTTTTAAATGAGTGTCTACATAAATGTTTGATTTTGACATAATGTAAGACACTTGATATTGTAATTTTTAACCCTTTGAAAATTTTCTTTAGAAAATAATAGTGGTTCATTTTTTATGAAATTTAGTTGTTTTTAATGTATATATAACCTATCATAAAGTCACATTTGACATTACAAGCTATATTTATTATTAGTTTCTTTGAAATTACAATTTATTTATCTTGTGAACGATTATTTTTTAATGTTGAAATATTTGGAAGAGTAATATTTTTTATGAACACTATTTTTATGAAGTGTACATCTAATTTAAGCATCTCGATTGAAATACAATTATTTTTACAAATTTTTTTCATGAAAGCATTGGATGAACATTTACCTTTCAACTTGAAATTAAGAGTACTTGTCTTGTCGCCCATGTAACCCTTTTTGTTGTTGTTAGAAAAGTCTTTACAAATATATAGTTTGAAGATGCTACTATGGAAAAATACTTAATTATTTTCATCAAAATTACAAAGTATGGATATATTGGTGTGTCTTCCTTTCTTTTCAAATCTTAACTATTAATGATGGCCTTGCACTCAATATAACAATGTAAAGCTCTATTTGCATTCAAAAGTTTTTTTTTAAATATTAGAAGTGGATTGAAATGCTTATAAAAGTTCAAAGAGTTTCATTCTCACAAAGAAAATGAAAATCTAGTTAAGTAAAGGGAGAAATAAGTTTTTTATTTTTTGTTTTTTTGTTTGTTGGCAAAGTGGTGGAACCCCCCTAACTAGCAGGGTTTCCATTGGATAAGAAACCACGAACTAGGGGCATCTAAGCCGTCAAAAACACTCAGGGATCGCACCCGGCCTGGACCACACCAACCCTTAACATGGTTGGATTTTTGGTATCCAACGGGATTAGAACCAACGACCGTTCAGCTTAGGGAGTGTCTTAACCATACCCCGCCACCAACTGTTCTACATCTCGTGGATAAAAAGGAGAAATAAGTTATTCACAAGGAGCCTCCATAATTGTTTCATGCCTCCATACACCACATTGTTTTCCTGGGCAAAGAGGGAGGATTTTATTCTTACCCTACATGGTTTTACCCCTCCCAACATTCTGCATTGTTGTGGGTGTGAAAATTTATATCATAACAAGAGGGAGGATCTTACCTATGAATTATGCATGCCTCACTCTACAAATCATTTTTCTTGTACACTCCATCCCTTTCCACTCCCACCCCACAATATTAATACCTCCATGTCTTCACATCACTTTTGGGTGCAAAATGCAAAGACCTATAAACTTGATAATGTTTTCCATTTGACTTCCACCTTAGCCCACCTAGTGTAGGTAAATTTTTAAATTGCAGTGATCATTCCCTCTAGGGGTGGAATTTGAAGAGAAAATTACCCATCACGAGATAATTTTCCCATCAAACACATTAACAAATCATTTTGACTTTTTATTTGCTTTGGTATTTAATAAAAGATTTGAAAACTAAACAATACGAGTTGATACTCATTAGGATATTGACCTTCTTCACTTATGGTATTCGATCATTTAGATGTGTAAGGCCTTGTTACATTTCTGATATGAAATACATTATGGTTTTGTTGATGAAATTGTCATTGATGCCAACATGGACTTGCAGTGGCCCCACGGGATGTCATTGATGCCACCAAGTCCCACCTGCAGTGCCTTGACCCCTTACAGAGTGGGTTTGCACCTTGCAGTGCCTTGGATCCCAAACAGAGTGGGTTTGTGCCTTGAAGCACCTTGTACTTGGTTGACAAGGTCCATGTACCCACAAGCTTGGATCTTAATGCCACCACCTTGTTGAAGATGTTGAAGACTCTGTTGATGGTGTTGAAGACCTTGGAGATGGTCTTAAAGCCTTGATGGACATTGGAGAAACCCTAGATGGGTTGGAGAAGCATTAATGACCCATTTTGTGGTCATTCATGCTATGATGGTGTCATGGTACCCCAGGAGAAGACCTAGCTATTCCACATGTAATATCATGTTGGATCTTGACCCTTGGGGGTCTCCTAGTGTGGTTGAAGTGGTTAAAGAAGCCTATGAAGCCCCTTGCTTGATGAAGAAGCCCATGAAGGCTTGGAACCCTTGATGATGACCTTGATGCACTTACAAAGATCATGAAACCCATTGCTTGCTCTTGATGTGGTTAGATGGCATGATGAAGGAGATGATGTGGTAATGAGGTCTTGGAATTCTTGAAGATGGTCCTAAGTGCATGAGAAAGTTTGGCACCCACTTACATGGTGGTATGATGGCACTTATGATCTTAGCACACCCTTGCATGTGGTACCCATACACTTAGTGGCTGTGTGATGGGGTGCTTGGTCATACATGACATGATGATGGGTTCCTTGATGACTTGTGGACACACCCCTATGTGCCATAATGATGTGGCAAAGAAGTGGTGAAATAAAAATATTATTAATAAATGAAATATATTATATCATATGTGGACAAGATGATGTGGCAGCTCACTTAACAGCCTTTTCAAAAGAATGAAAAATTATTGTGACAAGTCGGCTAGCTAAAGGAAAAAGAAATTAATTTAAATTTAAATTTTTAAATGAAATAAAAATAAAAATATATATATTTACAAGTCGGCCCAGTAAAATATATATGAAAAATCTATATAAATAGGATAGAAAACGTCCTCATTTGATCATCAATTTTCGGTGGAGCTCTGATATTTTCAACTGAGGAATTTCGGATGGTTGACTAAGGCTCAGATGTGGCAGCAGTAGTTCGAATTTTTTGTAGCAGCTAACTGAGGTGAAGGAGCAGACCCGAATTTTTTTTCACATGAGAAGTTCTGTGTTTTATTTTTGGCAGCCCAATTTTGGGCTTTCATGGGGTTAGTGTTTACCAGCATTTGAGCAGCAAAGATCCAAGGATGAATGAAGATCGCCGGTTGACTGAGGCTCCCAAAATTTGCAGCAGCAGTCAAGATGTATGACAGCCCACATTTTTGAAAAAACAAACAGTCTCGATTTTTGGATTACGCGGTCTATGATTCGAATTAGCAGCAGCAAGGGATCTGAACCTTCATAGAGATATATCTTTTTTCAGGCTTAAAACAATAACCAAGCTCTACAAATCTTCACACAAGTCTGGTTATGCGAATTTTGGAAGTCCAAGTTTCAACAGCAGTTTGGTGTTCACACGGACCTTCTTTACAGCCCAAGTTTGAAGTTCAAAAGTCTGAGTTTGTACACAAAGTCTAAAGAAGGTATGCACACCTCAGTTGAGAACAAGCTAACACACACAGACCAGGTATGAGTTGTTTGACTAACAAAGTAAAGTGTGAAGATAATGATGCAAACTTGCATGCATACTCCATATATCCTATACACTGCTGTATGATGATAAAAGTGGAGACAGTCCATGACATCTTGATGCGTGTGATGATGATGAACACACTATGATGCATAATGATGCATTCTATGAGGTGATACACTATGATGACAACTCCAGGCATGAAATATGCACAGTCAAATCTAATGCTTGATTGAAGTCTGTTTTTGACACTTGTATACATGAAGGAATAAGAGTTTGGTTTTGAACTTGGCTTGATATTCCATATACATACTTAGTTCAAGTTTATGCTAGAAACCAAACAATCCGAGAAGGTGTACAGTCCAAGGTGACTGATTTTGGGGTCTTCTTCACAGTGTACACAGTCCTCTTGGACATTGGTTGGGGTTTTCTTGTATTGGTTGTATTATTACAAGTCTAAGAATATTAATGAAGCAATGAGAGTGTACTTCAATCATTGGAAGCTGGCGCAGTGAACCTGGGCATCTCAGTCTACATGTGGATGATACTGTACATACAGTGAAGCATAAACAATGATGTGTTTATGAGTAGATAAGTTGTATGAACAGTGGTGCATGTAAGTACAAGAATATAGTTTGATGCTACCCTATGCATTCTCTTTGGTGACATACTGCATAATGATGTTGTGTATCTTATGATGCTTTGTAAACCATGATAATGCCTTGTGCATTATTAATGATGCCTTGTACACCATTGATACACTATGTTGATGCATACTCCATTCACTGCATATGATATGATGATGCATGCAACATGATATAGAACCTGATGATGACATGTTCAGACCTTGATGTTTGAATACTTGACAAGTAGTGATGATGAGCAGATAACTAGTAGTGTTGAATACATGAGCAACAGTCATGAGCAGTGGTGAGCAGATGAACAAGAAGATTGATGCGCAGCATTACTAATAAGCAGATCACAAAGAATGATGAGCAAAAGAGTGTTGCAGCAGTAGATGACCAGCAGTAGTAAAGAGTAATGAGCAAAGGTTGATGAATAGACTTGACCAGCAGGATTGATGAACAGAGGTTGCTGCGCAGCAGTGAGCAAGATGACTGATGAGCAGTGTTACAGCAGAGTTGATATGATGAGCAAAGATGATGAGCAACGTTGATGATGTGACAGAGATTGCTTGTGTATGATGAAATGAGTATGGTAACACAAGTATACTGCATTGTAAAATAAAGCTTGTCTTGCTTTTGAGGTTAGGATACCTCAAACCCTTCTTAGCAGGGTCTAAGAAAACCAGGCAGGGTCCTGGATGAAGACTAGGTGCTCTTTGTATTAGTAGGTGCTGATTTTACCTCACAGTTGTAGCCAGTCCAAAACTAATACAAAAAGATTACAAAATTATATGGTGTTGTGTTCTTTTGTGTTATGATTCTTGATGCTCCAAATGCTTATGATATGTGAATGATGAAGTGAAATATGTTTATGAAATGATTATGAAATTGGAAGAATAGTGGAATGATGAATTGGTAGTTAATTGTGACAAGTTAAGAAAAGTTTTAAAATTGGCTTTACACTGATTCACCCCCCCTCTCAGTGTCTAATAATTGGTATCAGAGCCGGCCTTTGTCACAAGCCTAGCAAGCTTGAAGGAGATCCTTAGACACAATGGAGGAAAAGAAAGAGTCATCAAGCAATGACGTGCCTATACTTGATATTACAGATTATTTTAGTTGGAGGAGCAAAATGAAGGCTTATATGAAGAAGTTTGGTATTTGGGAAAGTGTTATCAATCCACCCGCTCCATCAAACAAGAAAGGAAAATCAACTGCACAAAAGGAAGCAAAGAAGGAGAACATTACAGCCTTGAAGTTACTCATGGATGGACTTCCCAGCTCAGTAAAGGAAAGTATAGGAGAGTATACTTCAGCAAAAGACCTATGGTTCAAGTTGGAGAGTGAGTATCAGAAGGCAAGACCAGAACCCAAAAAGATAGATAAGGAATTAGAAGACAAGCTCCCAGAAGAGCTCAAACAAGAAGAGGACCCCAGTTAAGGTATGGATAATTTCGATTGTAGTATTCCTATATTTTATGAAGTTGAAAATTCCATTACTGAGAATGATGAAGCAATGTTGAAAGCTAAACAGAGAATTATAAACTATGTATGCAACATAGATCTCAGAGCTGATTGGTACTTGAACAAAGTTGATTTTAATCAATCTGATTACAAGATGTTTAGGATGATGACCTTTGATTATATGGATAATCTCCAAAAGAAGAATGTTGAACTAAAGGAGTTGCTTAAGAAACTTAAGCATGAAGGAGTAGGTTGGCTAAAATTGCTGAAAGAAAAGGAAGAAGAAAAAGAAAAGCTAAAGATTGATTTGATCGATCTAACCCTAGAACAAAAGAACCATGTTAAAGATTCAAAAATACTTGAAGAAGCAAGAGAGGCAAATATTGATCTGAAAACTCAACTAAAAGAAGCCAAGAGAATAGAAGAATCATTTAGAAATCAATTGGAAGAAAAATAAGTGACACACCAGAAGCATGAGTTTGAGATTGTCAATCTCAGAAAGAAGATTGAAAAATCAAAGCATCATGAGAAGTTCAACAACAACTCTGTCATGTTAGATAAGATCTTAGATTGCCAAAGATCTCCACTCGACAAAACTGGTCTTGGTTACAAGAAGAACAAATAAAAATATGAAGATGACACTTGGTCTCTAAAGACTCCAAAAGCAGGTCCATCAACGTCCAAAGCTTCTCCCCATGCACCTGCACATGACAACAAGGACTTTGGAAGTTCAAAGATGAAACAAGGAGTTAGATATATTCCTCAAAGCAACTTCATAAAAGAAACAACTCCAAGACCCAGGTATGAAAGTGGCTTCAATGGTTATTGTTATTTTTGTTCTAACTTTGGTCATAAGGCTATGGATTGTAGATTCTATGGAAGAAGAAGGGTTGGAAGCCCCAATGACTCAGTTAGATGTTGGACATGTAATCAAGTCGAACATGTTGCTTCCACATGTCACACATTGAGATGCTACACCTACAATGGGTTTGGCCACAAAGCCCAAGAATGTGCAAGTCAAAGAAGTCAACTAAGAAGGAGTACTTCATATACATCAACAAGAAGATTTGAAGATCAGAAGACAAATGTCTACAGTCAGGGATACGCTCAGGTATGGAGAAATGAAGCTGATCAAAGAAGTGTTGGAAGTTCCAACAGCTCAGTTAGGTGCTGGACATGCAACAATGTTGGTCACATTGCTGCATATTGTCATATGATGAGGTGTTATAGCTGCAGTGGCCTTGGGCACAAAGCTCCAGATTGTTGGAGTACACAAAAACAATCCTTGAGAAGTTACCTAGATAAATCATCAAGGAAAGCCAGTACAAATGAAGGAACAAATGCTCAAAGGACAGATGCCAAGAAGCAAGTATGGATGAGGAAGACCGAGCAGTTGCAAATAGGAGAGGTTGATCAGAGTAGGGAGGATAGTTGCCATATGGCAAGCCAAATGTAAGGTCTCACAAAGACCTTAACACACCTTGAGTTCATGAGGCTAGAGAATGAACTCAAAGGAGAAAGGATGGTTACTCCAGGCATATAGACAGGTCCTAGGATCGTGCATGTTGACAGGGGGAGCAATTACCAGTGATCAGTGATATCAAATACATGTATGTGGACACCCTTTTCCATTGATGCCAAAGGGGGAGAGATGAAGACAAAGGGAGAGATGCATACCAAAGGGGAACATCCTCATAGGGGGAGCATGAGTTGTTGTCATCAATGAAAAAGGGGGAGATTGTTGATGAAATTGTCATTGATGCCAACATGGACTTGCAGTGGCCCCACATGATGTCATTGATGCCACCAAGTCCCACCTGTAGTGCCTTGACCCCTTACAGAGTGGGTTTGCACCTTGCAGTGCCTTGGATCCCAAACAGAGTGGGTTTGTGCCTTGAAGCACCTTGTACCTGGTTGACAAGTTCCATGTACCCACAAGCTTGGATCTTGATGCCACCACCTTGTTGAAGATGTTGAAGACTCTCTTGATGGTGTTGAAGACCCTGGAGATGGTCTTAAAGCCTTGATGGACATTGGAGAAATCCTAGATGGGTTGGAGAAGCATTAATGACCCATTTTGTGGTCATTAATGCTATGATGGTGTCATGGTACCCCCAAGAGAAGACCTAGCTATCCCACAGGTAATATCATGCTGGATCTTGACCCTTGGGGGTCTCCTCGTGTGGTTGAGGTGGTTAAAGAAGCCTATGAAGCCCCTTGCTTGATGAAGAAGCCCATGAAGGCTTGGAACCCTTGATGATGACCATGATGCACTTACAAAGATCATGAAACCCATTGCTTGCTCTTGATGTGGTTAGATGGCATGATGAAGGAGATGATGTGGTAATGAGGTCTTGGAATTCTTGAAGATGGTCCTAAGTGCACACCTCGGTTGAGAACAAGATAACACACACAGACCAGGTATGAGATGTTTGACTAACAAAGTAAAGTGTGAAGATAATGATGCACACTTGCATGCATACTCCATATATCCTATACACTGTTGTATGATGATAAAAGTGCAGACATTCCATGACATGATGATGCATGTGATGATGGTGAACACACTATGATGCATAATGATGCATGCTATGAGGTGATACACTATGATGAACACTCCAGGCATGAAATATGCACAGTCAAATCTAATGCTTGATTGAAGTCTGTTTTTGACACTTGTATACATGAAGGAATGAGAGTTTGGTTTTGAACTTGGCTTGATATTCCATATAAACACTTAGTTCAAGTTTATGCTAGAAAGCAAACAATCCGAGAAGGTGTATAGTCCAAGGTGACTGATTTTGGGGTCTTCTTCACAGTGTACACAGTCCTCTTGGACATTGGTTGGGGTTTTCTTGTATTGGTTGTATTATTACAAGTCTGAGAATATTAATGAAGCAATGAGAGTGTACTTCAATCATTGGAAGCTGGCCTAGTGAACCTGGGAATCTCAGTCTACATGTGGATGATACTGTACATACAGTGAAGCATAAACAATGTTGTGTTTATGAGTAGATAAGTTGTATGAACAGTGGTGCATGTAAGTACAAGAATATAGTTTGATGCTACCCTATGCATTCTCTTTGGTGACATACTGCATAATGATGTTGTGTATCTTATGATGCTTTGTAAACCATGATAATGCCTTGTGCATTATTAATGATGCCTTGTACACCATTGATACACTATGTTGATGCATACTCCATTCACTGCATATGATACGATGATGCATGCAACATGATACAGACCCTGATGATGACATGTTCAGACCTTGATGTTTGAAGACTTGACAAGTAGTGATGATGAGCAGATAACCAGTAGTGTTGAATACATGAGCAGCGGTGAGCAGATGAACAAGAAGGTTGATGCGCAGCAGTACTGATAAGCAGATCACAAAGAATGATGAGCAAAAGAGTGTTGCAGCAGTAGATGACCAGCAGTAGTAAAGAGTAATGAGCAAAGGTTGATGAACAGACCTGACCAACAGGATTGATGAACAGAGGTTGCTGAGCAGCAGTGAGCAAGATGACTGATGAGCAGTGTTACAACAGAGTTGATATGATGAGCAAAGATGATGAGCAGCGTTGATGATGTCACAGAGATTGCTTGGGTATGATGAAATGAGTATGGTAACACAAGTATACTGCATTGTAAAATCAAGCTTGTCTTGATTTTGAGGTTAGGATACCTCAAACCCTTCTTAGCAGGGTCTAAGAAAACCAGGCAGGGTCCTGGATGAAGACTAGGTGCTCTTTGTATTAGTAGGTGCTGATTTTACCTCACAGTTGTAGCCGGTCCAAAACTAATACAAAAAGATTACAAAATTATATGGTGTTGTGTTCTTTTGTGTTATGGTTCTTGATGCTTCAAATGCTTATGATATGTGAATGATGAAGTGAAATATGTTTATGAAATGATTATGAAATTGGAAGAATAGTGGAATGATGAATTGGTAATTAATTGTGACAAGTTAAGAAATTTTTTAAAATTGGCTTTACACTGATTCACCCCCCCTCTCAGTGTCTAACAATTGGTATCAGAGTCGGCCTTTGTCACAAGCCTAGCAAGCTTGAAGGAGATCCTTAGACACAATGGAGGAAAAGAAAGAGTCATCAAGCAATGACGTGCCTATACTTGATATTACAGATTATTTCAGTTGGAGGAGCAAAATGAAGGTTTATCTGAAGAAGTTTGGTATTTGGGAAAGTGTTATCAATCCACCCGCTCCATCAAACAAGAAAGGAAAATCAACTGCACAGAAGGAATCAAAGAAGGACAACATTACAGCCTTGAAGTTTCTCATGGATGGACTTCCCAGCTCAGTGAAGGAAAGTATAGGAGAGTATACTTCAGCAAAAGACCTATGGTTCAAGTTGGAGAGTGAGTATCAGAAGGAAAGACCAGAACCCAAAAAGATAGATCAGGAATTAGAAGACAAGCTCCCAGAAGAGCTCAAACAAGAAGAGGACCCCAGTTAAGGTATGGATAATTTCGATTGTAGTATTCCTATATTTGATGAAGTTGAAAATTTCATTACTGAGAATGATTAAGCAATGCTGAAAGCTAAACATAGAATTATAAACTATGTATGCAACATAGATCTCAGAGCTGATTGGTACTTGATCAAAGTTGATCTTAATCAATCTGATTACAAGATGTTTAAGATGACGACCTTTGATTATATGGATAATCTCCAAAAGAAGAATGTTGAACTAAAGGAGTTGCTTAAGAAACTTCAGCATGAAGGAGTAGGTTGGCTAAAATTGCTGAAAGAAAAGGAAGAAGAAAAAGAAAAGCTAAAGATTGATTTGATCGATCTAACCCTAGAACAAAAGAACCATGTTAAAGATTCAAAAATACTTGAAGAAGCAAGAGAGGCAAATCTTGATCTGAAAACTCAGCTATAAGAAGCCAAGAGAATAGAAGAAGCATTCAGAAATCAATTGGAAGAAAAATAAGTGACACACCAGAAGCATGAGTTTGAGATTGTCAATCTCAGAAAGAAGATTGAAAAATCAAAGCATCATGAGAAGTTCAACAACAACTCAGTCATGTTAGATAAGATCTTAGATTGCCAAAGATCTCCACTCGACAAAACTGGTCTTGGTTACAAGAAGAACAAAGAAAAATATGAAGATGACACTTGGTCTCTGAAGACTCCAGAAGCAGGTCCATCAACGTCCAAAGCTTCTCCTCATGCACCTACACATGACAACAAGGACTTTGGAAGTTCAAAGATGAAACAAGGATTTAGGTATATTCCTCAAAGCAACTTCATAAAAGAAACAACTCCAAGACCCAGGTATGAAAGTGGCTTCAATGGTTATTGTTATTTTTGTTCTAACTTTGGTCATAAGGCTATGGATTGTAGATTCTATGGAAGAAGAAGGGTTGGAAGCCCCAATGACTCAGTTAGATGTTGGACATGTAATCAAGTCGAACATGTTGCTTCCACATGTCACACATTGAGATGCTACACCTACAATGGGTTTGGCCACAAAGCCCAAGAATGTGCAAGTCAAAGAAGTTAACTAAGAAGGAGTACTTCATATACATCAACAAGAAGATTTGAAGATCAGAAGACAAATGTCTACAGTCAGGGATACGCTCAGGTATGGAGAAATGAAGCTGATCAAAGAAGTGTTGGAAGTTCCAACAGCTCAGTTAGGTGCTGGACATGCAACAATGTTGGTCACATTGCTGCATATTGTCATATGATGAGGTGTTATGGGAGAGATGAAGACAAAGGGAGAGATGCAGACAAAAGGGGAACATCCTCATAGGGGGAGCATGAGTTGTTGTCATCAATGACAAAGGGGGAGATTGTTGATGAAATTGTCATTGATGCCAACATGGACTTGCAGTGGTCCCACAGGATGTCATTGATGCCACCAAGTCCCACCTGCAATGCCTTGACCCATTACAGAGTGGGTTTGCACCTTGCAGTGCCTTGGATCCCAAACAGAGTGGGTTTGTGCCTTGAAGCACCTTGTACCTGGTTGACAAGTTCCATGTACCCACAAGCTTGGATCTTGA
Source organism: Pseudotsuga menziesii (assembly GCA_001517045.1). Taxonomy (NCBI): domain Eukaryota; kingdom Viridiplantae; phylum Streptophyta; class Pinopsida; order Pinales; family Pinaceae; genus Pseudotsuga; species Pseudotsuga menziesii. Next base: position 25,198 of record LPNX010132856.1, on the reverse strand, counting down.
TGCCACCACCTTGTTGAAGATGTTGAAGACTCTGTTGATGGTGTTGAAGACCCTGGAGATGGTCTTAAAGCCGTGATGGACGTTGGAGAAACCCTAGATGTGTTGGAGAAGCATTAATGACCCATTTTGTGGTCATTCATGCTATGATGGTGTCATGGTACCCCCAAGAGAAGACCTAGCTATCCCACAGGTAATATCATGTTGGATCTTGACCCTTGGGGGTCTCCTAGTGTGGTTGAGGTGGTTAAAGAAGCCTATGAAGCCCCTTGCTTGATGAAGAAGCCCATGAAGGCTTGGAACCCTTGATGATGACCTTGATGCACTTACAAAGATCATGAAACCCATTGCTTGCTCTTGATGTGGTTAGATGGCATGATGAAGGAGATGATGTGGTAATGAGGTCTTGGAATTCTTGAAGATGGTCCTAAGTGCACGAGAAAGTTTGGCACCTACTTACATGGTGGTATGATGGCACTTATGATCTTAGCACACCCTTGCATGTGGTACCCACACACTTAGTGGCTGGGTGATGGGGTGCTTGGTCATACATGACATGATGATGGGTTCCTCGATGACTTGTGGACACACCCCTATGTGCCATAATGATGTGGCAAAGAAGTGGTGAAATAAAAATATTATTAATTAATGGAATATGTTATATCATATGTGGACAAGATGATGTGGCAGCTCACTTAACAACCTTTTCAAAAGAACGAAAAATTATTGTGACAAGTCGGCTAGCTAAAGGAAAAAGAAATTAATTTAAATTTAAATGTTTAAATGAAATAAAAATAAAAATATATATATTTACAAGTCGGCCCAGTAAAATATATATGAAAAATCTATATAAATAGGATAGAAAACGTCCTCATTTGATCATCAATTTTCAGTGGATCTCTGAGATTTTAAACTGAGGAATTTCGGATGGTTGACTGAGGCTCGGATGTGGCAGCAACAGATCAAATTTTTTGTAGCAGCTGACTGAGGTGAAGGAGCAGACCTGAATTTTTTTTCACAGGAGAAGTTCTGTGTTTTCTTTTTGGCAGCCCAATTTTGGGCTTGCATGGCATTAGTGTTTACCAGCATTTGAGTAGCAGAGATCCAAGGATGAATGAAGATCGTTGGTTGAATGAGGCTCCCAAAATTTGCAGCAGTAGTCAAGATGTATGACAGCCCACATTTTTGAAAAAACAATCAGTCCCGATTTTTGGATTACACGGTATGTGATTCGAATTAGCAGCAGCAAGGGATTTGAACCTTCCACAGAGATATATCTTTTTTTGGGCTTAAAACAGTAACCAAGCTCTACAAGTCTTCACATAAGTCTAGTTATGCGAATTTTGGAAGTCCAAGTTTCAACAGCAGTTTGGTGTTCACACAGACCTTCTTTACAGTCCAAGTTTGAAGTTCAAAAGTCTGAGTTTGTACACGAAGTCTGAAGAAGGTATGCATAGCTCGGTTGAGAACAAGCTAACACACACAACCCAGGTATGAGATGTTTGACTAATAAAGTAAAGTGTGAAGATAATGATGATATGAGATGATGATGCACACTTTCCTGCATACTCCATATATCCTATACACTGCTGTATGATGATAAAAGTGCAGACAGTCCAAGACATGATGATGCATGTGATGATGGTGAACAAACTATGATGCATAATGATGCATGCTATGAGGTGATACACTATGATGAACACTCCAGACATGAAATATGCACAGTCAAATCTAATGCTTTATTGAAGTCTTGTTTTGACACTTGTATACATGAAGGAATGAGAGTTTGGTTTTGAACTTGGCTTGATATTCCATATACACACTCAGTTCAAGTTTATGCTAGCAAGCAAACAATCCGAGAAGGTGTAGAGTCCAAGGTGACTGAGTTTGGGGTCTTCTTCACAGTGTACACAGTCCTCTTGGACATTGGTTGGGGTTTGCTTGTATTGGTTGTATTATTGCAAGTCTGAGAATATTAATGAAGCAATGAGAGTGTACTTCAATCATTGGAAGCTGGCGCAGTGAACCTGGGTATCTCAGTCTACACGTGGATGATACTGTACATGCAGTGAAGCATAAACAATGATGTGTTTATGAGTATATAAGTGGTATGAACAGTGGTGCATGTAAGTACAAGAATATAGTCTGATGCTACCCTATGCATTCTCTTTGGTGACATACTGCATAATGATGTTGTGTATCTTATGATGCTTTATAAACCATGATAATGCCTTGTTCATTATTAATGATGCCTTGTACACCATTGATACACTATGTTGATGCTTACTCCATTCACTACATATGATATGATGATGCATGCAACATGATACAGACCCTGATGATGATATGTTCAGACCTTGTTGTTTGAATACTTGACAAGTAGTGATGATGAGAAGATAACCAGCAATGTTGAATACATGAGCAGCAGTCATGATCAGCGGTGAGCAGATGAACAAGAAGATTGATGTGTAGCAGTATTGATAAGCAGATCACAAAGAATGATGAGCAAAAGAGTGTTGCAACAGTAGATGGCCAGCAGTAGTAAAGAGTAATGAGCAAAGGTTCATGAATAGACTTGACCAACAGGATTGATGAACAGAGGTTGTTGAGTAGCAGTGAGCAAGATGACTGATGAGCAGTGTTACAGCAGAGTTGATGTGATGAGTAGAGATGATGAGCAACGTTGATGATGTGACAGAGATTGATTGTGTATGATGACATGAGTATGGTAACACAAGTATACTGCATTGTAAAAGCAAGTGTGTCTTGATTTTGAGGTTAGGATACCTCAAACCCTTCTTAGCAGGGTCTAAGAAAACCAGGCAGAGTCCTGGATGAAGACTAGGTGCTCTTTGTATCCGTAGGTGCTGATTTTACCTCACGGTTGTAGGCGGTCCAAAACTAATACAAAAAGATTACAAAATTATATGGTGTTGTGTTCTTTTGTGTTATGGTTCTTGATGATTCAAATGCTTATGATATGTGAATGATGAAGTGAAAGATGTTTATGAAATGATTATGAAATTGGAAGAATATTGGAATGATGAATTGGTAGTTAATTGTGACAAGCTAAGAAAAGTTTTAAAATTGGCTTTACACTGATTCACCCCCTCTTAGTGTCTAACAGGTTTCATAAGGAGAATTAGGGAAATGATCATGGGAAGAGGACCCAACTTACTTTAAACTTCTAGAGGGGATAATTCAACAATGCTACTTGCTTTTTTCAAGTTGAGAATAAGAAATTGTTGGTAGACAATGTTGTAGATAACATGGAGAAAATTGTTTTACAAAGATTATTTTGGCATCTTATGTGAACTCAAGTATGAGGTGCTTGCATTAAATGTGAAAGAATAAATTACAAAGAACCACTTAGATAATATATTAAGGAAGTGGATGAATCAAGATGTTGAGGTAGTTTTAATGACATGTTTTTAAAAAATTGAAGCAAAGTCTTGAGAATGTAGTAATTTTCAAACTCTTTAGATATGCAAAGTTTCGATGCTTGAAATCTCTTTTGGAGGATGTGCACATGTTTTTATAACTTTCCTCTTTGGGTTCCTTGAATGTTTTCTACTACATACATCATAAAATATTGGAATCAAGTGCATTGTGTTTTCTAATGCAAACATCATAAAATATTGGAAGACAACTTTTGAATTATGAACAAATATTTCATGTCTAACTAGCATTTCATTTTCTACAACAATTAAAGCTACCCAATCCTTTCTCATGCAATAATGCATAAATGAATGAGTCTATGGCTTTATTAAGAAGCATGTTTTGTTGATGAAGTTTATTTATTTTGGGGAGATATATTTTTTAGTATTATTTCATTTCATGCTTTAACAAGATAAGGAATAATAAGTATTATCTTTTATAAAGAAGAGTAGGACCTATATAAAGATGAAGGATATTGCCCCTTGATTTCCACAAGGATTCATTTCAATGTTGAATCTTTTCATATATGAAGAAATCATGATCAACATTTGGAGACCATACTGGGAAAGAAAAAAAATCTTTTTTTAGTCACTATTGAACAACCAGATCAACAAAAATTCACTCATGGTTTTTGAAGATTAATGCAACATCGTAAATCAATTGTTCAATCTTGCTCCGAAAACCACAAGGAATAGGATCGACCTTGAACATTCATGGGAAGTTCTTGCATGGGATGAATATATTACAATAGAATATGCATTCAAAGTCCAATGAATTAAAGAGAATGTATGTTTATATATTGTGGCTAAGCTCTTATTATTAAATGCTTTAAAGTTTTCTACCCAAGAATAATATAGAGAAATTTTTTATTTAACTTTTGATATCATTTCTAAACAAATATTATGTAATTATATCTAAGATAACTCCATATAGAAGGTTTTGGAATATTTGACCTTCAATCTTGAAATATTTTGGAGGAGTCCTCACGAAGAACAAAAGGAGGATTCTTGAGTAGGGTTGAATATTGAGGGAGAAGGGTCTACAATTTAGAAAATGTTAATATCACCTCTCCTATATCCACCCACTTCTCCTCTTGAAAGTTTTAAAGTACTTTGGGTGGACGACCTAAAATTGGAAAAATAGAGCAACCCCAAATTAAGCAACCAATAAACCATATACGAAAACCAATAGCGAGCATCTTATCCCTTAATGGTGAGAATTTAGAAACACCCTGATATCTATATTTTCCACTATGATTCCTTTTCATTTTAAATGGTGATGGTTTAGGGATTCTCACCAAACATATGGGCCAATTTTTGGCAGCGCGCTATTCAATTAATCACTTATGATGATGTTATAGTTCACATATTTCTTTAGACTTTGTTTGTTCAGGTGTATGGTTGGTTCTTTTCTTCACTATATAGTTCTATAATGTGATTCAATGAGTTGGATGAATATATACCTTTCAACTTGAAATTAAGATTACTCGTCTTGTCACCCATGTAACCCTTTTTTGTTGTTGTTAGAAAAGTCTTTATAGATATATAGTTTGAAGATGCTACTATTGAAAAATACCTAATTGTTTTCATCAAAATTACATAGTATGGATATATTGGTGTGTCTTCCTTTCTTTTCAAATCTTAACTATTAATGTTGGTCTTGCACTCAATATAACAATGTAAAGCTCTATTTGCATTCAAAAGTTTGTTTTTAAATCTTAGAAGTGGATTGAAATGCTTATAAAAGTTCAAAGAGTTTCAATCTCACAAAGAAAATGAAAATCTAGTTAAGTAAAGGGAGAAATAATTTTTTTATTTTTTGTTTTTTTGTTGGCAAAGTGGTGGAACCCCCCTAACTAGCAGGGTTTCCATTGGATAAGAAACCACGAACTAGGGGCATCTAAGCCATCAAAAACACCTGGGGAGCGCACCCGGCCTGGACCATACCAACCCTTAACATGGTTAGATTTTTGGTATCTGACGAGATTAGAACCGACGACCTTTCAGCTTAGGGGGCATCTTAACCATACCTTGCCACCAACTGTTCTACATCTCGTGGATAAAAGGGAGAAATAAGTTATTCACAAGGAGCCTCCATAATTGTTTCATGCCTCCATACACCACATTATTTTCCTAGTCAAAGAGGGACGATTTTATTCTCACCCTACATGGTTTTACCCCTCCCAACATTCTGCATTGTTGTGGGTGTGAAAATTTATATCATAACAAGAGGGAGGGTCTTACCTATGACTTCCACATGCCTCACTTTACAAATCATTTTTCTTGTACACTCCATCCCTTTCCACTCCCACCCCACAATCTTAATACCTCCATGTCTTCACATCACTTTTTGGTGCAAAATGCAGAGACTTATAAACTTGATAATGTTTTCCATTTGACTTCCACCTTAGCCCACCTAGTGTAGGTAAATTTTTAAATTGCAGTGATCATTCCCTCTAGGGGTGGAATTTGAAGAGAAAATTACCCATCACGAGATAATTTTCCTATCAAACACATTAACAAATCAATCTTACTCGTCATAAATTCTAAGTAAAATTATTAAAACATCTGGTAAAACCGTTTTAACTAACAATTCAATGGGTGAATTGGATTGCAAATTCCAACCTTGCTTCCCTCGGATGAAAATTGTCCTTGGAAATTATTAATGTAGAACAAAAATAAATTAAATAAAGGATACACTTAACTTAAACTACCCATCGATTAATCCTTTGAGGTGTGTGCAATGTTTATGATACTTTGAGGGTTGTAAATGTTAGGTTAGGAACAAAGACTAATGTTTTAGTCATAGGTGTTAGAACAAAGAATGTCTCTGAGGAAGAAGGGCATTTTGTTTATTCACCGGTAAATCCATTCACTAGTTGAAAACATTTAAAATCATTTTAAAGTTACCAGCAAAAGAATGTAGTTTGGTTTTCACGACTAGTGAGTGTTGGTTGTATGATAACTGTGTTTGATTTTTGAGAAGTTATTGGTTGGTGTGTTAAGAGATTTAATTTCAAAGACATGTTGGTGAAGTTGGAAAAAGAAGGAAACCTTCAAGTTTCAGTTATTCATTTGACATTGAAGAGAACGTTATGACTTCCAAATCCCACCAAGATTCTTAAGATGCCTAAGGTTGATGATTTTCAAGATTCACATAGTGGTGGTTTTATCATTTCAAATACACAACGTTTATAGCACAAGTCAAAAGCTACAAAAATATACAATGCAAGTATACTCAAGTTAACCAACCCCTACAAGGAGATGGCATGAATTTTTTCTCGTCTATTGAATTCACTTAAATGTACATGTATGTGGTACACATCATTTAATGATATTTAACACGGCTCACTAGAATTTTGGAAAACCAAGAGATTCTACATGGATTTTGACTTTATATTTGCTTTGGTATTTAATAAAAGATTTGAAAACTTAACAATACGAGTTGATACTCATGAGGATATTGACCTTCTTCATTTATGGTATTTGATCATTTAGACGTGTAAGGCCTTGTTACATTTCTGATATGAAATACATTATGGTTTCATAAGGAGAATTAGGGAAATGATCATGGGAAGAGGACCCAACTTACTTTAAACTTATAGAAGTGCATAATTCAACAATGCTACTTGATTTTTTCAAGTTGAGAATAAGAAATTGTTGGTAGACAGTGTTATAGATAACATCGAGAAAATTGTTTTACAAAGATTATTTTGGCATCCTATGTGAACTCAAGTATGAGGTGCTTGCATTAAATGTGAAAGAATAAAGTACAACGAACCACTTAGATAATATATTAAGGAAATGGATGAATCAAGATGTTGAGTTAGTTTTAATGACATGTTTTTAGAAAATTGAAGCAAAGTCTTGAGAATATAGTAATTTTCAAACTCTTTTGATATGCAAAGTTTCGATGCTTCAAATCTCTTTTGGAGGATGTGCACATTTTTTTTCACTTTCCTCTTTGGGTTCCTTGAATGTTTTCTACTACATACATCATAAAATATTGGAATCAAGTGCATTGTGTTTTCTAATGCAAACATCATAAAATATTGGAAGACAACTTTTGAATTATGAACAAAGTTTCATGTCTAACTAGCATTTCATTTTCTACAACAATCAAAGCTACCCAATCCTTTCTCATGCAATAATGCATAAATGAATGAGTCTATGGTTTTATTAAGAAGCATGTTTTGTTGATGAAGTTTATTTATTTTGGGGAGATATATTTTTTAGTATTCTTTCATTTCATGCATTAACAAGATAAGGAATAATAAGTATTTTCTTTTATAAAGAAGAGTAGGACCTATATAAAGATGAAGGATATTGCCCCTTGATTTCCACAAGGATTCCTTTCAATGTTGAATCTTTTCATATATGAAGAAATCATGATCAACATTTGGAGACCATACTGGGAAAGAAAGAAAAATCTTTTTTTAGTCACCCATTAAAGTTTGATTGACTATTGAACAACCAGATCAACGAAAATTCACCCATGGTTTTTGAAGATTAATGCGACATCGTAAATCAATTGTTCAATCTTGCTCTGAAAACCATAAGGAATAGGATCGACCTTGAACATTCATGGGAAGTTCTTGCATGGGATGAATATATTACAATAGAATATGCATTCAAAGTCCAATGAATTAAAGAGAATGTATGTTTATATATTGTGGCTAAGCTCTTATCATTGAATGCTTTAAAGTTTTCTACCCAAGAATAATATAGAGAAATTTTTTATTTAACTTTTGATATCATTTCTAAACAAATATTATGTAATTATATCTAAGATAACTCCATATAGAAGGTTTTGGAATATTTGACCTTCAATCTTGAAATATTTTGGAGGAGTCCTCACGAAGAACAAAAGGAGGATTCTTGAGTAGAGTTGAATATTGAGGGAGAAGGGTCAACAATTTAGAACATGTTAATATCACCTCTCGTATATCCACCCACTTCTCCTCTTTAAACTCTTAAAGTACTTTGGGTGGACGACCTAAAATTGGAAAAATAGAGCAACCCCAAATTAAGCAACCAATAAACCATATACAAAAACTAATAGCGAGCATCTTATCCCTTAATGGTGAGAAACACCATGATATCTATATTTTCCACTATGATTCCTTTTCATTTTAAATGGTGATGGTTTAGGGATTCTCACCAAACATATGGGCCAATTTTTGGTTGCGTGCTATTCAATTAATCACTTATGATGATGTTATAGTTCAAGTATTTCTTTAGACTTTGTTTGTTCAGGTGTATGGTTGGTTCTTTTCTTCACTATCTAGTTCGATAATGTGATTGAATGAGTTGGAGAATGTTTTTTTGAAGTATTTACCCACATCACATGACTTACCATACTATGCTCACTTATGTTACTCATATACGAATGGAGAGAAAATAAAAGAATTAGTGATTTTAACTTGAGATTCTTTTGGATTCTATAGAAGTTATCTACATAGAAACATCCTAACAAACTAATGATTTTTTGTTGTTATAAAAGTGGCATGCCCATAAATGTAAATTACACATTGAAATATTCTAATATTAATTCTTTAGAAGGAGCCATGAGGAGGGATTCAGAAATGGAGGAAGTATTGCTTAAAAGTAATGTATGCCCTAACATTATTTTGGAAAGAGTTTAGAGGCAATTTTTGGGCATTTTTTTATCAAATCATAAGCCCTCCACATCATGTAGGGTTGTGGAGAACATATGTGTGGGAAAAAAATGCACCAAGGGAATTGATCACATGTGTGAAATGTCCCAATAGTTGGTGAGAAGCCCCACAACCATCATGAAATTAAATTTAATTAGTATAATAATACGGTTAAACAATTCAAAATGAAGTGCTTCATCTTAGAATAAATGAACACTTGAGACCTAGAAAACAACAAGTGTACACGTGAGATATAGAATTATCACAAATCTTAAGCTCACTCCAATACTTGTGTTCCCACATGACTTTGACAATAAACATGAATTGGTTTGTCTTCTAGTTTCCATTCCCAAGCCATTCCCATAAAGTGATTAGCTACAAAAATAATATCTATTATGAAAAGGGACATATAGAAAACTATAGGACCATTGAGAGTATATTATTTTGCTCCAAAGATAACATCACTAAGGGTGGTGGATAAAATACTTGACCAATTGAAAACTTGCACCATTTCAACTACTTGATATAACTGGGATCTAGGCTTCTCTAACTCCATGGAATCCTTGTTACCATATAATATACTAACTAGTGGCATTGCATATCTATAAAGAAATATAAGATTTGAGGTGGGGTATAATTATGCCTTATTCTAAATAACTTGTCCTTAATCCACCAACTTTTTCAAAATATAGTGATAATCTTTGTTATGGTGAACTTGGTTATCCATTCTTCACTCGTTTTGACTTATGACTTATGTCTTATGTCTTATGTCTTTGGTGAAAATTTTTGTAAATTTGTAAGGACAAGCATTTAATTAAATGCAAATTTAACACATAAAATGACACTGATATTTTTTGAAAAAAACATAGCTAGAAAGATAACACAATGACCTACAAGTGGATTGAATCTAAAGAATAAGAAAAATACCAAATTTTCTTCACCACATTTCATTGAACATTGTTACTCATGTCCATGAATCCACCCATTCAAAGAGCCTATGCACATGCATTTGGAACCCACGACAACCGAGACTACAAAAAACTAAACCAAAGGAGAGCTAAAGGCTTTTTGTTTATTTACAAACTTTGTATTTATGTTTGTGCTCATTGGATTTTGGCCTTCTAGCAACCCCACTAAGTTAATTCATCGTTTCATATTGCAAGGGTTTCTAAAAATTCACTAAGTATGTTGACGTTGTATAAATTTCTCAAATTTTGAGGTTTGTTGTTAAAAATAACGTAAACATATGTGTGAGAGAGAACAAGAAAAATATATGCAAATTTTTTATGGGTGCCCTTTGAAAAAAGTGAGGTTTAATGATTGTAATTTTTTGTGTTTCTAACAAAAAACATATCTCATAATTATTAAATCCAACACCATTTACCTACGTTAATATTGTCAAATCAACAAGTTTTGTAATATTTACAAAAAGTGACCAAAATTCTTTTGCTTCACTAAAATGCATGCCCAGATTTCATTTCTTGGTGAAATTGGAGAGTTTTTATTTTATCATTCCTCATCTTTCTACATTTATAGATTTTCAATTTAAGCCTTAACATTTTTTGTGAAAAAATAATGAACTTCTACCCTCTTTTTACACAATGTGCAAAAATTGTGAGGCCTTGTAAAAATGCATGCCAAATCTTCTCCATGCATAATATGAGGAGATTGTTTTTGAGTGTATATTTTTTTATGTTAGCAATGAAACTTTTTTTTAATTTTTCCTTGATTCGTCTCAAAATGTTTGCATGTGACCTACAAAACCACCCTTTGACATTGTTTTTGTCATTACTAGAAAATGCACACAATCATCCCTAAAATGCATGTTGACGCCATGTCCAAAATCCAAATCATATTATGTAATATGATTTGATCTCTCCATTCAATTATCTACAACCCCTTTTTATGTTATGCTCATTCTATTTCTTGAGAACAAAATTGCCATTATTTCTAAAAATTAGTAAAATGCATGCCTAAAGATTTTAACGTGCATGTTTAGGGAAAACGAAGGTCTTGAATATTGGATTGAATTACTTCAAAGTATTCCACACCTCTATATGAATTGAAATGCATGTAGGATAAATTTATTATCCAATATTTTTCCTTCATCCTCTACACTTTCAATAGAAACATTTTTGTAAAATGCATCCTAGGTAAAACATCAAACCAATCAAGAATTTGTAGTCATTGCTTTTAAGTTTTATTCATGAAAAAATATAATTGTGAAATATATGAAGTAAAAATGTGCAAATAAAGCCATCCATTGAAACTAAATAGAATATGCATTGATGAATAATAAGATCTTCCATATTACCTTCTTCTTGTCTATGTAACGAACTCTCTGCAAGTGAAGCTCCATGGCCCTAAAATACAAAATAGAATTTACATGCATGCTTGAGGTTCATTTCTTGGCCAAATGAGGGAGGGTTTATTTTATCATACCTCAATTTTCTACGTGTATAGATTTTCAATTTGAGCCTAAGAAGTTACTATTGTGTAAAAATTACTAAACTTGTACCCTCTTTTTACACAACGTGCAAAAACCTTATAGGGCCTTACCAAAATGAATGCCAAATATTCTTTAACCATGAAACCTATTTTATATTTCCTTGATTCATCTCAAAATGCACACAGGTGACCTACAAAACTACCATTGGGCACTGTTTTTGTCATTTCTAGAAAATGCACACAATCTTTCCTAAAATGCATGTTGATGCCATGTTCAGGACCCAAATGATGTTATGCAAGATGATTTGAGTTCTCCATTCAATTATCTACAACCACTTTCGATATTAGGTCTCATTCTATTTCTTGATAACAAAGTTGCCATTATTTTTACAATTTAGGAAAATGCATGCTTAGAGTTTTTAACATGCATCTTTAGGGAAAATGAAGGTCTTCAATATTGAATTGAATTAATTCTAAGTCTTCCACACCTAGATATGAATTGAAATGCATGTAGGATAACTTTCTTAATTCTAAGTCTTCCACACCTAGACATGAATGAAATGCATGTAGGATAACTTTCTTATCCAAGATTGCTTCGTTATCATCTACTCTTTGAATAGAAACATTTCTATAAAATGCATCCTAGGTGGATCATCAAAACCAATCAAGGATTTTCAGCCATTACTTTTATTCATAAAAATGGAAATTGTGAAATACATGGTGTAAAAATGTGTAGACAAATCCATCCATCCAAACTAAGTAGAATATGCATGGATGAGTTATACGATATTCATATTATCTCCTTCTTTTCTATGCGACAAACTATCTGTAAGCGAAGTTCCATGGCCCTAAAATACAAAATACAAACATCCTCAACATTTCAAAGTATGAAGCCTATTTACTTGCTTGTGCATAATTTATATTTAATTTTTTTCTAAACTTTAGGATTTAATTTAAATGCAAATCTATGTAATTGAACATAAGCAATATGTTACTTTTATATTTAGATGTATTATCTGTTAAAGATAATATGTGTTGTTGACTAACTTTGGGGAGATTTTCCTATGTCACTACTTAAACATAAGTAGTGAGATATGTTTTTTAAGTTTTCAATGCAACAATCTAAGAAATTCAAGATCTAAATTTGAAAAGGAACCTTTTTGGAAAGACACCAAAGAAGTTAAACAAGTTACATAATTGCAACACTAATTACATTAATTGGGTGTGTTCTTATTGTAATAAACAGTGCGTGTGTGTGTATGAAAGAGGATGTTGTGATGGTAGGGTTTCCTGCAAAATGGATTAGCAAGCACTAGAATACCGAAATTTTATGAAAATAATTAAGGTCTTGTTATGGCATATGGAAATATTTTAAACAATTATGTCATCCTAAAGTGTTATTATACAAAGGCTTTCTAAATGTATTCTCACCCTTGTTATTGCCAAGGTACAATATATTAGTCCACCTTGTCATGGATATCAAGAAATATAAAGGAATCCATCAATCTCCATATTTTGGAAATGGCATAACAATGAACAATTTAATTGTTTGACCTATAATATCACTACTATCGTTTTCATATCTATTAAATTATCCAACGAGCATCCCCCTACCCATGGATAAAATTATATGAGAGATCAAACCTAAAGCAAAGACAAAATATTGATCTATAAAAACAATACCTTACATAAGGCAAATCAAGCAACTTCGTTCAAATATAGCACAAGAGTAGTAAGAGAAAATAGGAAAACAAGTATAGAAATGATTTAACACTCTCAAAACATAGTTCTATTCATCTCCTTGTAAAGACACTAGGAATGGTCCCTCCACTAGAGGCAGGAAAGCAACGCCCATTGGGTCCACCATGTCCTACCTTACTTGGTGAGGATCCAACCACCCTCTCTAGCAACAAAGTTTGAGTTTAAATCCAAATATCATTTTGCGTAGTTCCCCATTTAATGTGCCATCCACTAGATCTTGAATGAAAAGCAAGAGAAGAACCAAACATCCTTGGAAATTGGTTATAACAACAACATATATTTTGTCAATTGACTTTTATTCAATTTTATTGAAATTGCATATCGATGTACCTCTTCTATTACACCCAATTACTCATAAAAATATTGCCCCAAATTCTTCAAAACCAAGAATTCATTATAAAATAAAATAATAAATAATAAATAAAATACAATGTAGTTAGCACGAATTTTGTATAAAACCTAACCAAAGTTTCGGGAAAATATAAAGCCAATGTAGTTAGCACGAAATTTGTATAAAATCTAACCAAAATTTCTGGAAAAAGATAATGCCATTGTAGTTAGCACGAAATTTGTAGAAAAAATAAAGGCAATGTAGTTAATACGAAATTTATAGAAAATATAAATTGAGTTTCTGGGAAAATATTAAAAGGCTTGGGCTCAGCAGCATCAACTGTCAACATCAATAATTATGACCCGTGGAGAGAACTTGATTCTCCTTTATAGCTTGCTATCCTCACAGCCCAATCCATGACAGCGTTCTGTTCGCTTCACTATAATATAATTGAAATAAAGGCGCCTTTGTGCATGTGGGATTAAAATGACATTCAACTACAAATGCTACTCGTATCCGGCATTTATTAATCGTTACCAAAGCTCATTGTAAAACCTAGATATTTAGTATAAATAATATGGGATGCTTTTAAATACCTTAATTTATATTTATATATATATATATATATATATTTTCACATACTTTAATTTATATTTAATTTTATATTAGTTATATTATTTTGAAAAATCCAATATCAATTTTAATAAAGATAGAAAGGAAAGGTAAAACTTAAATATTAGGAACTCCAATTCAAAATAGATTGCTTAAGTTTGAGAAAATATATAATTGTGCACAGTTTGGTTAATAGGATAAACATTTCTACATGATTTTATATGAATTTATTTTCTTATAAATAAATTTATAAGTCTTAGAAAATTAAAATAATTTTTTTAAAGTAAAATTCTTAACACTAGTTATTTAAACAACTAATAAATTTGCATATGAGTTTCTGGATGCATAATAGATTCAACTTTTTTTTGGATGCATAATGGTTTCATAGTTGAAATAGATATATGTATTCTAAATTCGACACCTTATGTGATATATGTGATATTTTTATGTTTTTTTATTTTGTTGTGGACGCATTAGTAAAAATAAAACAAGTATTGACATACTTTTATGTATGGCGCCTTTTTATATGACCAATTTTAACCTAACCTTCTATGGACGAGCCTTATTTACCAGACAGTTTCGTCTTTAAGATGAACCTGTCATCTTTAAGACGAACTTGTCAGGTGTCAGACCATCGGTTCCTCCATGGACATGAGGAGTATGAGTATGGGCATCCACGAATGCTCTTCGACTCCTCCGGTTGTGGTTGACGATAAACTTGTTGTCAAATCCAAGTAACTCTCTGTCATAGATCTGTCATATCGATACTAATGAATGTATGGCATAGGGGGTTGCAAAGCGTAATAATTCCCATCTCTAAGCAGCAGGTTGAAGTGGAGGAGAATTCTACCTGCTTTCCCTCTCCTGCACCCATTTTCAAAATCACTAGCCCCTATTTTGCTATTTTGCATTTTGATTCTTTGTTATGCTTTGTCATGGAAGAAAGGTTCTTTAAACCTGGAATAGAACATATACCAGTGGAATGATATGGCATAGGTTTTATGTAACTTATGTGTTTTATATGTTGGGTTTAATTGGTCTATTTTCTTGCAAATATCATATAGCCACCTCTGGTTTCTCACAAATACCAACAGAAGTGGATTTATTTGTATTGCAAACTAATGGAAGGAAGATCATAAACCGAAAAAAACATCTTGAATAGAGTTATCTGAAAAGGGTAGATCCAGAATTCGAGTGGGTATATGGCTAGTATGAAAAATGCTTGTTCTCTGATTTTTCTCGCTTTGCGTTCAATAAATGGCTTCAGAGCACCAGCACAAGTTCCCAACCCAAGAATCCAATCAATCATGGCACGCCGAACCAAAAATAATGTTGAGATGACATGGCAGCAAGAGCAGGATCAAGGTGTCCTTTTGAGAGTTCAGGGACCATCTACATGAAGAAATGACCCAGGAAAAAATGGCCAAAGCAGGAAATCTACAAAAACACAAACTCTTGCTGCCAGACCAAGAAACAACATAAGTAATTTGCTGAGAAGAAGGGAGCGATAGAGAGAACTGAAGAGCAACCATTGAAGAAGGTTGAGGAAAGATCAAGAAAAACGTGAAAGAAACAAAGAGGAAAAGAGAGATGTCGAGGACAAGAAAACAAAGTAAAAAAATGACAAGAAGACTGGGGTGAAAGCAAAGAAGGCGAGAGAAGCAGACACAAAGAAACCACACACGGGAGTTCAAGCTAAACCCAGACACAAGACTATCATCACTTAACTGGAGTAAGCCAAGGTTACAGATAAGATGAAACCTTTGATGGCAAATGAAAAATATTA
The DNA here is from genome assembly GCA_001517045.1 of Pseudotsuga menziesii. NCBI lineage: Eukaryota > Viridiplantae > Streptophyta > Pinopsida > Pinales > Pinaceae > Pseudotsuga > Pseudotsuga menziesii. The sequence continues at coordinate 9,169 of LPNX010132856.1, read as the reverse complement.
TGAGGCCTTCAAGAAAAGTAGTTGTGAGTTTATCCAATGTTGCAAACCAAGTCGTGAGGAAGATGCTGAAAAACATGTGGTAGCCATTGAAATGTTTAGGCCATTTTCAGTGTCCCTTTCCCATCCATTCTGTTTTTCAATTATTGGAATATTGAAATAGAAATGTTCAGCCTACTTGTTACGTAGAAAACTTCCTATGGCTTGGGGTGTACCACAACAGACAGAGAAACCGCAGAAATCAATCCCTTCCCCATATGCAAGAGAAATACAACATCTAACACTAAAGGATCTCGAAACATACCTTATTCCGGACGGTTGTGGTAGATCTCCGTTGAGCTTTTTCCAATCCCGCTCGCGTTAGCAATTTACTCTCAACAACAGTAAACAAGGCAAGCATGCTATACAATATAGCGTTAGGCCTACTCTAGCATATATAATCAATGATACATAAGCAATTAAACACACCCATGGATTCAATATTCATTTAAATGCACATCAGTGGACAGGAAAAGATATTTCTATTAAGTAAATCAGAGATTACATAAGTGACAACCTTTGTTAGCACGTCTACAAACCGGAGAAACTGAGTCCTCCACCTGGGCCTCCACCACCTCAATCCTCCATCTCTCAATAGCAAGCTCACAAGCAAAGGCAAGTTTGGGAAGAACACAAAGTGCTCCAAGGGACAAAGGGATGCAGACTCAAGTATAAGCAAGCTACGGCAACAATGGACTATAGTTTCCTTGCTCTTCAATTCCTCCTCTTCAATGTATCCAAAGGGTTCCTTATATAGTGCTTCAATGGGGTAATGGAAGGTCAAATCCGAGCGATCTCGAGGCATATGGAAGGCCAAGAGACAAGTGACTCTGATCCACATCAAGGAAAACTCCAAAAACATTTGGCCTTTTGCACACATCCCGATGTACGCAGGTTTAAGGGTAATATCCGCATATATACGCGAGAAAGAGATTAAAAGTCGCGTATAACAAATAATGAGTGTTTTTAGGGCTGATCTTGGAAACATCAAAGGTACAAAAATAGTCCATGGGATCCAAAGAGTCTGTAGAGGGACAGGGAAGGCCATAAAAGTATGATCAACCATGTGTGATAAAATCAACTGTAACACTACCTAGTGTATTTGGTTTTTTTATTCCATTTCAAGAATCTGCATTTTCTTTACAGTCGTCTCCTACAACATTCCATAGATAAAGACAAGATTTCATTGTTGCAAGCAACTTCAAGATGAACAAGAACATGCCTCTAAGTTATCTTTGCAACACCATGCCTCCAACAGCAGCAAAACAAAAATATATAAATAGAAACCAAATTCTTCTCAACAATTAATTAATAATTACTTAAGCTACAAAGACACCATTTTGGATTTCATTATGAAGACACCATTATGGGTTTCGTAATTATAGAAGAGATGTTCACTGAACGACGACCACATCTATCAACTGTATTGTATTTGGTAGTTTTTGTATGAAAAACAATATGACGATAGACTTGTTTTGTTTTAATGGAAAACAATATGAATATAGAAATTTTTTTTTTAACTTTATTTTACATAGCTTACTTTTTAAGGATATTTACGCCGTTAGGCGTTTCTCTCCGAAGAAGTTCGGAAAACCACTGTTTCAATTTCGTCTATGGAACCAATGAGATGTGGACGCGTGTTTTGCGTTTTCCTGTTGGGTTTTTGGTTTACCCGCTGTTTCTTGAAGTTTTCCACCGCCTCGGACAATGCTGCCTGCCGTGTTATGTGTGCATACCTGTGTGCACAGAAGCTCGAGGACTGAACCCCGCAGCGCCCCGGCGCCTTCATTCCTGCTTTCATCTTCTCCCTTTTCAATGAAGACCAGAAGCCCGGAGCCATCATGGAGCACAACTGGGGCATCTTTTATTCCACAGGGACGCCCGTTTACAACATCGATCTTTCCGCTGGCGATCAGTGCTCTAACCGAAACTGTACAAATAACAATAGTAACTCCTCCGCTCCTGGTCCGGCCTCCCCTCCGCCTCCCGCTTCAGTAGCCGCGCCTCCGGCCTCCCCTCCCCCTCCCACTTCAGTAGCCGCGCCTCCGTCGACGCAGCATCAGTGGTGTGTGGCGAAAACAGAGCCGGAAATCAGCACAAGCACGTTGCAGGAAGCGCTGAACTACTCCTACTAAAGGAGAACTTCCCCTCCCCGTCATCAAAAACGGGAAAAAATAAAATACCCCGGTTGAGATGGCAGTTCATTAAAAGAAGATTCGAGAAGGCAATATTTCATTAGTGGATGCGAAGACCTAATTCCAAAGCAATTAATATCTAGAACTATCCTCATACCACCAGAGACACTTCCATTTCTTTCGTTGCAGTAGTTT